>JAODKN010000042.1:11330578-11340612 GCA_026774425.1 Petrocephalus zakoni
TGTTCCCAGTGGAAAACCCGCCAAAAGTGAGCTGAACTGAACCGTGTCCTGCCGTACTATGCAGTGGAAAAGCGCCATTAGTGAAGCACAAAATGGTAAACTGGCCGCCACACTGCGACTCCCAGTTCCCAGCCGAAAACACTACATTTGTTGAGACAGGCAGACTGATATTTGATTAGGTATGGAGGGTCCTGACATACTACGGAATGGGCTATTACTCACCAGACACTGCTGTCGGGTCTATTCAAGCACCCCGGACGGCAGGCGACATGGCGAGGGGGAGAAATCCGCATCAGCATGTGCGTGAAAACAACTCACACTGAAAACGGTCTGTGATGTTTCAGCGGTGTTTCCGGGTTTGAGGAGCTACTACAGCAATGTCTGCAGTCTCATATTTAAATGTGTTCATGTGAAGAGGAAGCAGGAACGATTTTGTAGGAGTCCCCTTCCTGACTCTTTGCCGGGTTTGATTGGGTCTTCTGCAATGACATCCCTCTCCTAAAGTATGCCGATGGTGCCACGGGGTTACCTCAAGCAATTATGGCCTCTCACGACTACTGGAGGTGTTTTTGTAACTGAAACAGTCATTTAACCACATTCAGGCCTGACTTTGCGTGACAGGCCTACCTTCATGTCAGGAAACTGCCTAAAAGTAAGAGCAATCTTCTCATTATAGACAGAGACAGGGCGATCCTTCACGGAGACCTTAAATGCAGTTCTTTATGAGTCTGGCATGTCGTTAAAGACTGAAAACTTCAAAGTCCAAACGTGGCTTTGTTCAGGAAGGTTTGAGTTGCCAGTGGCAGATGTCATCCAGAATATGACATGTAGTGTTGTGATACAATCCTTATCCTCGGTTTTCCATCCTTGATACCCCATAAACTGAATATTTACAAACCATGACAAAAGCCTCATACATTACATTATTTTTCTTATATTCCTGTGGTCATGTATATATTATATTGTGGGGTCCAAATGACCTCGCACTGTGATAAAAACCTATTATTTTGACACCGTGGGGGACATTGTTTTGGTTCACACAAGGGAAAATTCATTTTTATAAAAATCTGCGAATGCAATGAAAGAAGTAAAAATGCCACAAATCTTGTATTTTGTTTGGTTCCTTACGGTTAAGGTTAGGGCTGGGTAGGGGATAAGGATGTCATAGTTTGGGTTAGGGTAATGCCCATAGGAATGAATGAACGATCCCCACAAAGATCTGAATACATACATGTGTGAGTGCTTTGTATATTAACTACGGCTCCACAGATCTCCTGCAGTCTAACACATGCGGTTGGGTGATTTGGCATCTCGAAATTGCCCATAAGAGCCAGTGTGTATATGCGGCCTATGACAGTGTTCTTCAACCCAGTCCCAGGGGCCCCCTAGATAGTCCACGTTTTGGCTAACCTGAGCTGAGAGAGGCGCAGAAATGTGGACTGCCTGATAAGGAGCTCGGAGGGAGCAAAAACATGGACCGTCTGCCCTTCAATGGACTGGCATTCCATAGGTTCTTCTAGAGATAGGTTCCAGGTTCTGTGTGACCCTGGATAGCCATTTGGAAGATGGATTAAAAAATTACCAGGAAAACCACCACGGAACAAATGCTGCATCAGGAAAACCCAACGCATAATTTGAACCAGGATTTACCTGTGGAGAACCACAGCCTACAAAAACTCTCCACGGTACAGATTAATAGCCTTATTATTATCTGAACTTTCACTTAGAAAATATGCCAGAGTTTAAGCAAAGAATCAATTACAATATAGTTAATGGTCGATGGTAAACATAGCATTTGTAAATTATTCCGCTGTATTCAGAGTTTCTACATTCAGTAAACAGTTTTCAAACCTGATAAATTAATGTTTGGCAGAAGCTAAATATAAAATGATTTGTTATGATCATGTGGGAATAAACCAGCTGAAATTATTTGCCATAAATAATGACCAACATTCTTTGAAGAGTGACACATCCTTAGAAAGGCTGATGTGGAAATTAGCTTTTATTTTCACCAGTGACCCGAGAACAGCGGGGAACAAGAAATGCATGTAATTAAAGCAGCAAGGGCAATAACTGCATATATTTTCTCATTCATGTTGGCTGTAGTTTTCGCCTGGCTGTTGCAATGTGCAGAAATAACGCGCTGTATGTTGCTAAATCCGGGCTGAAACGGCTTCCCTCAGAAGATCTTAGCTGATGCATTGTGCATCATGCTGACACCGTCCGCCTCTGTTAAGTAAACACCCATCACTTCTGTGCAAACACAACCTGGATCTTAAGAGTTTCAGTGAAAGACAAAGTATCCCCTTAATCCTCATAATGATGTAAATACTGCTTACAATTGCATCTTGTATCGTGTCTGGGCACGTTGCGTGTTATACATTGATTTTTTTAGTAGGAGAATGCAAATTTTAAAGACTTATTTCATCTCCACTGTTCCAAAGTGAAACATTTACTTTATATAATAAGTTAAATTAGTTGGTAATAAAAACGGCAGTACTTTTTGATCTTTGAACAAGAACAATGAGACGTTTAATCCATATATTCATGTATCAATGAGCTGCTTAAGAAGTTGAACAGGAAAGCTGCAGAAGACCATGAGGAGAGGGACATGAAGGTCACGTTACTGAATATCGAGTTGTAAAGGAACCGTTTTGCAATCATCAGGGTTCATAGAAGATCACAGAATGGAGAACAACGAACCTTGTGCACCTGTGTGACAAATCACTCACAGAACTTTACGAGCATCACAAAAAGCACATCCTGTAAACCCACGCAGACCATAAACTCCTCATCGCTGCTGGGCCTCCCACTATTTTATTAAGGCTCACGTCCCACCAGGCATCAAGCTGTGGTCCAAGTACAGACAGTCTCAGAAGCCTCCAGCCAAGGGGCCGAGGCACTGATAAGTCCTGGAGCCGGTGTTCCTCTCTACCGTTAGATAAGGTACACTACAGATGCTTAGAGGCAATCAGAATCACAAAAAAAATAAAAAGTCTGACTTCCAGTTGCTTAGAATTTCAATTCTTCCTGCGAGGAATTGTGAAGTGGACAGTTGGGATTAAATTTAAATCATCTAGTTGACTGTGGAGTGGATGATGAGGGAAAGGGAGTGAGAGACTGACAATACAGGTTGGTTCTGGCGTCGGGGAGGTGGCCAATGAGGGGAAGTGAGATAGTGATGGAGCCACCCCCCTCACGAGGATCTTCTGAGTAACTAATCAATCCTCAGGGCCCCTCATCTGGCTCCTCGGCTGGGCATCGCGATAATGACGAAGGACTTTAGACCACCACAGGCCACCTTCTTAGAAATGAATCCTGTTTAAAACGTTCCTTGAGCTTATCAAGGTCTACTATGTAAGCATTGTAGGTGGCCTTTTTTATAGGTGTGTTACTGGGGTACTAATTTTTAAAGCATTATTATGGTATTTTTACACATAAGTATGTATTAAATTAACCTTAAGTTTTATTCACAGAAGTAGGAAAATAACAGAACTACTTGGGGTCAGATTTCCTAAAACTTGACACACTCTGCTGCCGCAGATAAACCTTGGCTGTAGACTCAAATCCAAAGAGCGGACGGGTACATAAGCCGGAACTTTGGGCTGCCTGTCTCACTGCGGTAAAGTGGAGTACTTACCTCATCGGCAGCGCTCTGAGATGACAGATTCAGCAGCATTTCATAGAGAGTTAAAGCCGGCATCAGGTCTCTCAATGGTCTCAACGTGAAATCAAAGACCTTAGGCCCCAAAAACAAACATACACCCACTCTGGTATCCATGGCGATTTGGGCTTGAGCTGAACACACAGGAAGAAGCTAGCTTAACGCTTCAGTTGTGGCAGGTGATAAATTTAACCAAGAAGGGATGGACATCTCCAGGAGATGCTGTAGGACCTGACAGGTTCTCTGAGATAAGGACCTCTTCTTGTTATCTCTTTCCAGTGCAGGTTATGGTTCCACTTCAAAAGCCATGGTGAAATTGAAGAGCTAAAATCTCCAGAAGGGAAATGAGCTGTTTTTTTTCAGACTGGATAGGAAAGGCAGAGCAGGTAGTAAAAATGGTGTTTAAACAGGAGCTCATTGCAGTGTCATGGATATAAGATCAAAGGCATGGAAAATAAACTGAGTTGCACGCAAACTTTCTCTCAGCATCGCAACCATCACGAAGAAAATATAGCCACGAGGTTCTTGAAGCTACACGAACGGTGCAAATTGTACTCGCACTGATGAACTGACAGATAATTCAGTTTTGTTGGCTTCACAGATCATTTACTTATTCGATGCGATTCTTAGCACTGTGCAGAATATTCAGTACAGATGACTGAACAGGAAGCACAGGAGGGGGAGGGCGGAGTACAGGTGTGTCTGCCTTGCTGATTGGTCCAAGGCCGGGGAAGATGGATCACGGTCGCCATATGCCAGTGAGACGTAAAATGCCTAAAATGGCAACCATGTTAACCGCTCCGTAAAAAGCTTCTATACTGCCATACAATTTCATCAAAATTGATTTATGACCGAAATTGGGTCTCTTGAGCTCGGTGTTGTCTTATGACCAAATATTTTAGTTTGACTCAATTTTGAATAAGCACACTACTGCTTACTAACCAAGCGGGTAGAGAGTCAAAAAACAGAGAAGCCTCTCTCTCAGTTTCACTGTCAGCACACTTGCCGTGTTTTGCCTTTGTAGGGTAGTATGGTGTATGGGTACCTATCATCCGTCTTTCTGTCATCCACTTGCTTAGCCTGGGCAGGGTCACAGAGGGGGTCTGGAGCCCATTGCAAGCTGCACTGAGAAACGTTTACATTAAGCAGTAAGTGCAGCCAGGAATGTAATGCATGCCTCCCCTGAGCCTCATGTTCACGTTGCATATGTTTAAGGGCACCTAAGGCAGTCTATCCATCCATCCACCTTCTGTAACCACTTGTCCTATTTGGGTAGAGGTGGGTAATTCAGGTCCAAAGAGTAAAAATCCAGACCGGGATTTTGTTTCAACCAACTAGTTGAGCATTGAGAATCTCAATCACAGAGTGCTCAATAAGTTGGTTGCAACAAAATCCTGGATCTGTTTTTTTTTTTTTTACTCTTTGGACCTGGATTACCCTGTATTCAGGGTCCCGGAGGCTATGGGCTCAAGGCAGGGGATAATCCAGGATGTGGTGCCAACCCATCACAGGATATCTAATATATTCTTTTACATTTCTTTCATTTATTTTACACTGAGGTTCCCTTTGAGCTGTGAGTCTTGAGACTCATTGGCCGACTTATTCCCATTACAACATTAAGTTTGTGCTACTTATACGCCATTGGCTATAAACACACATGTGACTATCACACAGGAAGCACTGGATAGCAGCTTTTGCTAAGAGATTTCGAGAGAGGTAAATATAAAATGAGCTTCGATAAGAAAAACAGCTTACAAAGCTGGTGAAATTAATATCCAGGCTTCACTTCAATAAATTCGGTCTTAAGGGACAAAGGCAAATGCAGGCAGAATCTCTGACGCGAAATACTTTATGCAGGATTACTTTCTGAAAGTACAGGTTGTTTCTTAAAGACGAGGACAGATTCGGCAAGAGGGATCTTTGTAATTTATATTTTAAAATGTGTTTAAAAGCGGGTTGCTGCCCTTTCTCTGGGATGCGGATGAAAATCCCCAGTCATTTCTTTTTGACAGCTGAAAGACCAGCATGTAAATCAAACCTTATCTTACAGATTCCCCCAGGGTCCTGCTGGAATTAATTTCATTTGCTTTTTAAAAGCAATGTGCATTCATAAGATAAACGGTAACAAGAACAGCAAACATATGCTTTTGCTTATGGAATATTAATCAGATGTAAATATGTCGGCATTTTCAAAAAGCGATTTCGGTTTTTTGAAACAATCACATTCTTGATTCCTGGTAGTCTAGACACGTGACATTTATCTGTCCAATTTTATCCAGGTACTACATGAATCTTTAACAGACCCACCTTGGAGCAATGGAGTGTTTCTTGTTATTGAGGCCTCAAAACATTTTTTAATACATCTACTTTAGAATCAGTTGCTTCCATCTCAGTGGGCATCAGAACATCTCTTTCGGAAAACAGACAGATGTAGAATTTCTCCCTGACAGCAAGGTGCAGAGTTACTTGCTAATAAAGCATCAGAGGCTGGCAAGTGATTGAATCACATCGACTCATCCTTATCGGGGCAGATTAGCACGTCTCCTGGCATCTCCTTTGTTGGGAGAGGCCCATGGCAGGTGTATCAGGAAGAGATCGCAATCGTCCAGCACCTAAGACCCGAATCCGGCTCCATGTTCCATCGGAGAGGTGTAGTCTCTCCCAAGCCAATGTGAGATAGTACAGAGGACATCACTCAATTCCTGCTCACGCACCTGTGACCTTGTCGCTCTGAAGCTCCTTTCAGACACGGCTTCACTTTACATATTTTTTTATTTACTTATGGTCAAATTTGTGGTGACCAAATGCTAATTTACCTGTTTACCAACTAATGTAATTGGTCAATGATTGAAAATGCTTTAAGTGAGTAACACCCTAGGACACAGTATAGGTTCCCCTTCAGGTCTGTTTGTAACCTGCAGGTGGTTAAGGACATAAATGGTTTTCAGCAGGGGCTCTGCAGCAGTGTATTGGTATGGTTTGATTTTTCTAGTGTGTAGACTGTGACAGAATTTTGGAATAATATCCTTGGTGAGAAGAAGCATCCATGCATAGCAGAAGAGAGCAGCCGGGGATGGATTAAGGAGCATTTTTCATAGGGTAGTTACAGCATGGGCACAGTGGCTCCACCCAGGAGATCTGGATTCCTGCAAGTCCTGATGTGGCTGTGGATTATGGGAAATGATAACGTGGTCTATCATTCTACTGTGCATGCATGAGTGACATCTATAAAAAAAAAAAAGGAAAGCACTACGCCAGATATTAATGAGATATTTACTGAAGGGTTGAAGAACATGTCACAATTTACAATAAATTGCCAAGAGATTTACACTTAAAATATACCTATGTACAGTATGTTCTAGTCATATAAAGTAAACCCATCCATTTGAACAATAAACCTTTAATCCTCCTCTATCCTTTTCCCTAAATGTCACAGCTCCCCCTGGTGTCATGGGCACGGCAGTGACTTTTTCAGTGCTTAATATGAGCATGGCCACATACTCGGAGCCCCCAGTCAGCTGCCCCCTTCTTCAGCCCCTCCCCCTCGCCTTTGTCACACGGGACATGCTATGAAACCAAAGGCGGAATTAAACAGCAAATAATCATTATTGGGACCGAGGGATGAGGCACGTAGGCACAGACCTAATTATACGGCACGATGGGAGAAATCGGTTCTGGTTTTTGGTTCCTCTCCTCCGTTGTCAATTGTCTTTTTCTATCTTTTCTTTCTGTTCTGTCCTCTTTAATTCTATGTATTTTATCAATGTATATCAATGCATTCTACACCCATGTAAAGCGCCCTGGGACAACCCTGTTGTGAAGGACGCTATATAAAGATAAACTGAATTGAACTGAGTTCCTCCCTAGGCCCTTTTGCAGACATCATAGAGCCGCAGTGGTCCAGCACAGAATCGGAGTGGACCTTCGAGAGGGCTCCCTGGATGTGGCATGGAGGTGCAGGTGAGCACACAGACCATGGGCACTCCCTCGGAGACCCACAGACCAGGGGGCGGGGCCTGTTTCCTGATATGTGTGAGCTGGGAAGCACAGGGCTCCGGTCAGTAATTATTATTATAGAGGACCTGGTGAATAGCCTTTCAATGAAAACGTTTCCCTCTCACAAAGAATAAAATTTAAAAAGACGAAGAAGCAGGGATTTAATTTTCTACTTTATGTGCCTCAGAGTCTCATTATCCAACACCTGTTTAATTCTCCCAGCATAATTTTACCAAATAACAATAAAACAGTGTTGTAGACTGCTCATATATGAAGGCTTTCAGTGCATTCTCTACAGCTCTCAGAAATCCTAATTTACCAAAATATGATGTATCGCCTTATTTCACTGCAAGTACACGAAATAATTGCTGCACAACATGAATTGTATTATGATAAAGAACATCCTATGAGCCAAATGAAATTTTCCTCTAAAACGAGTGTCCAGATACATCTGAAAATTGCTAAGCAAATGTGACCCCTCCCTCCCCACCCACCCACCCCACTGTAGGCCCCCTTAGGTAACTGTAATTAAATTCTCATCAGCAAATATATGCTTAGTGTGACCCCTATTTTAACTTGGGGATCTGATGCAAACAGAAAAAATTTGCCTATGGCTGATTCGACATCAGAGTTCAAACCACACAGTTCATCTAGTTCATGAAGGTCTCCTTTTCCTTAAAATGCGTATCCATACTCCCACTAACAAAGCATAATATTTCCAGCATTAGCTATTTAATATGCGATTGTCTCGGTTTAATTGCTAGATGCTTAGACTGTGATAAAAACCCTTCCAGGAGAGTTAAACTCAAGCTGCCCGGTTTACATTACTGTTCAGATATTTGCTGCGGCCGAGAGATTCAGGGACTCACTAGTATGAATCTCCTCGGCCGTGATACTTCGGCAGGTTGATATAAAAGAGACTTCTTGAATACAAGATGTTTTTAAGGGTGCAAGAGCTCTGAACCGACACTCTTCTAGATGTTACAAAAAGAGAGCAATACGGTGAGGAAATGGACAACTAAGAAAAGACTTGCGTGTAAACAATCTTGAGGCAGCCTGCCACAGAAGGCCGTAAACCTGTCATTTCCCGTCATCGGCTCCCATACTGAGGGCTCTGCCCGAACGACAGCGCAGTCATTGTCACAGATGACCTTCGCTTCAGCAGCACATTAGCCTTCCAATTGCTCGATTTCAGCGAACCGCCGAGACGCCTTATCGCCTTCCGCAGCTGACAGAAATCGTAACGCACATTGTTAGGTTAAATTGCTACGCGTTCAAAGTGTAATGCTTTATTGAGTCTGCATGGCTGGATTTAGGATTAATCTGGATTTAGCAATAAACATGGCACATATGAAGACAAAGGGTGTGCGGGGATGTACTCCACATTGCGATATAAAATGCACAGTGCTTGTAACTCTTGCTGTGAGAGAGTGTTTATCTCAGAATCTACAAGAGGGCATACAGGGCTGATAGCCAGTGTCTGGGCATATTGCTCATGGGGCTCGAGCTACATCTGCCCGCATGAGTCCTGACAGTGCTACCACTGCTGGCAGTCCCGGGGGCTAAGCATGAGTTGGAGCTGTGTGTGCACTATAATGGGGGCAGGGGCCTCGGGTGGGAGTGAGGGTGAGTTCCATGCCCCTCCCCAATTAGTGCACTGCAGCTGGGCCATGGTGTCAGGTTGCCATTCTGATTCGTTGCCCCACGCTTTGTAAATCAGCCCAGTAATAAACTCGATCGCAAGCACTTCGGATTCTAATCTATCAGCCGAAACCAAGAAGGTTCCTGCGGTCGCCCGGCTGGAGGAATAATTACTATTTATTATTACTGTGCCGAAACCTTTGAAGGAGATTGCCTTCAAAAGGTCATCCTTGGGATGGTCGTCCATCTCTTGTTAAGCACCCTTAATCAAAGCTAGTTATGCCGACCAGAAGACGCTGGCCAGATCTCAGAGCCTCACGGACAGCTTTGCGGCCTTCACGTGCAATTAGTCTGGTCTTGTGGTTATAGCCAAATCAGTGCTGCTGAGCCCTGCACAGTTCCTGCATAAATATTAGGTTGGAGCTTCTCCCCATTCCTGAGTGGGTTGTCATTGGGTTACTTAGGGAAGCACGCTCAGACAAAGAGCCGTAAGGTTGCTGTCGCTGAAAAGGCATTGCTGGAGTACATTGTGAGCAAAGCACCTAAAAAACCTCAGTGAAATATCAAACTTTTAGATGGGTTAAAAAACACATTTATCTCTTTAATGATGAATTATAAAAGATTAAAGATATTCAATTATTTCAATGGGGCCCGGCGCGGGGGGGGGGGGGGGGGGGGGGGGGGGGGGGGGGGGGGGGGGGGGGGTGGGGGGGGGGGGGGGGGGGGGGGGGGG
>JAODKN010000042.1:11340712-11362804 GCA_026774425.1 Petrocephalus zakoni
TAACCTCATTTAAATATCAAACTTTTAGATGGTTTAAAAAAACCATGTATTTCTTTAATGTTGATTTTAAAAAGATTAAATATTTTAAATTTTTTATTTACCCCCCCCCCCCGAACCATGACCTAGCCCAAGATAAGTGGTTGCGAGATTAATGGATTAAAAGTCTATTTCCTTTTTAAAGGTCTCTTCTAAATTCAAATTCTTCAATATCATCAAAATCATATAATGTTCAGAAGCCTTCTGGGGGATTAATAAGATCTTAACATGAAAGTAAATGTCTACAAATTGTCCTAAAATGGCTGTTTAATTTTCTGTTCGAAATGCAATAGCTAGCCTAGGTGCAAGGATGAGAATTGGTGTCAGTGTACAATAAAAAACCACAAAGATCCAGCCCCAAAGACTTCTGTGAGGAGATTGTATCGAACACTATTTTATGAAATCACTTGATTCATCAGAGGGAGAAACTCAAGGAGCATCGACAGGGGACTGATGACTGCCGGTGACCAAAACACGCCTAGGTTTCATCGCCACCTCTTGACGTAAAGAACTGCCCTTCTTTGGTCCTCTGAAGAGTCGGACTCCCTTGGAGATCCCGCTGATTGAGCCGCACAGCGACATTAATTTCACACTCAAAGTCCACCTCTTAAGGCAGCTCTGGCTGTTCCTGATTAGAACTTGTTTCTGTTGCCAGGACAACCTCTCAGCAGAGGGTTAGAAGCAAAACAAAGTGAATCCGAGTGCGAAGGTGAGGGTGTGCAACCTGGGTTTTACCTGGGAATATCTTCTTCCGGCGTGACTCGTGTTTGGCGTGTACGACAGCTAATCCTCCAAAAAGGTCCTGGTTACCACACTTCAATAAATAATCTCATTTATTTTCAAAACCATGCAAATCCAAGTTATCTTAATTTCTCTTTACAGTTTACACACAATTATATAATGCAAACTCTTCATGGTACACTACTTAGTGACATTTCCCATGGTATTTTGAGCATTGTTATCAAAATTCTTTACATGAGTAAAACACTTATCTAAACTGGCTGCTCCCCATTTCCTGTTATTGCAGTGAGTTCACATTTTAGTATAACATGTAAGAAAGCGTGTTCGCCGCCGATGACAGGAGGATGACGATGCACTATGGCTTAATGACCGACGTGTGCAAAGAGAACCCAAACAAACAAAGAACAGCGAACACAAAAACCCAACGTGACAGTAAAGCTTCCTTAAAGATACATCACCTACTTCCAGATACAGCCAATGGTACCGACTGCACTGAGCTTCCTTAATATTCTGAAGGTTTTATTCGCAAAGGTTGGCATTTCAGTTGGAAACAACCAGCAACAAAATGGGTTAATCTACAAACAGCAGTGTTACAATGATGCCCCGTGAAATCCCTGAATGAATATTGCTTCGGCGTCAGTCAAAATGAGTCAAGAATGTATCCTTACCTACATTATTTAAAACACACTGATGGAAGAAGCCTACGATCAAAACTGTATATATTATGCGTTTCTGCCTGATGATATTGGTTTGGAATTTACAATAAAGCCCACAACACTTTTATACTATAGATATAAGTAATCTTAAACCTAAAAAACATTTTGTGTGACATTGACCAACTTGCGTCTTTAAACTTTTTTTTTCTTGTTAAACTTGCATAATAAACATGCAATTAATTTTTTTTTTGTCAAAGATTGTTTTTTTTTTGTTAAACCTGTATACAAAGATTAACTCTGTTACTGTATTGCATAAGAGCATTACCAAAAAATAAAGAAATAAAGTAAAGCAAAGGAACCGGTGAGAGGTGAAGGAGCTTGATATGACTACCCGACGCTTGTGCGCACGCACTCGCACACGGACGGTAAAGACGGCACGTGGGACGCGGACTACACATCGGCCAACGAGCGGATCAGTGACGTGCTCGTGCATTCAACATCTCTTGCTTGCATAGCTCAACCCAGGCTTGGTAAGGCACTATTTCCTAATTGCTGCCCACTCCATCCACACAAATTACGTCATCCTTGATGAAAAAATCAAGAGGCTTAGGATGAGCAGGATATTTGCCTTTTTTATACATGTGCTCTCAAAAACATCCTCCCATGAGTCTCCAGGAACAGTTCATATCAATGTGAGTTTTTTTTTCCTTTTTCAGAAATTTTCTCATTTTTTTTTCTTTCTCTTTTTTGCTTTTCGATGAGTTTTTTAAAGCAAATGTAACAGATGAAGCATTGAGTCGTCAAAACACAGCCTTTGTGCTCCAAAAGCACTCAGGGAACGATATACAGTGTATCATATATGTACAAAGTCTGAAAAGCATTCCAAAGAAAGAAAGTATTCCTTAGGTAATTTGTCTTAACGACTGCAGCGTACGAAAATTCAGTTGAGCTGGTCTTCGTATTGTTTGCGGAAACAGTCTCCAGCCGGAAAGAATTCCCAGCAACGCTCTTGGTACATCTTCCACACGTACGACTCCTGATGGACAGAGTAGCCACCGAGTTTGCGTTAGAGTTCATACAGAGGATCCTCAGCGCAGGCTTTCAGCAAGATGAATGCGAGCCATTAACAAGACTCATTCAACACGCTCCATGCACATTTGCTAACAGCTCCAGTCTGCCCCTTACCCACCACTCGCTGGGGCTTGTGTCATTTTCAAACACAATTTGGAATATTGGTTAAAATTTTCAAGCAGGTTAAAAACACAAATAACCAAAAAGCTACTGCAAAATCACACCGGTAAGGTGAGCAATACTACAAGCAGCATGCTGCATGCTGTGGAGCAAACCAACAAGTGTCAGTGATATTAATAATCATGCGGAATGATCTACGAAGCGTCATCATGCGAGATACGGAGAGTGAACGAGGATATTACCTGGCCTGTGTGCTCCGTTTCGTCTTTGTTAATGAGATACATAACAAAAAATCTGCAAAGACAGTAGCAAGTCAACAAACCAACGGCATCGATTTTCCTGGCAGATAAAACTCAGCCCACGAGGCTAATGTCACGTGGGCACGTCGGAAAGGTTTCGAAACATTAAGTGACAGATACAAGGAAAGTGTGCATCTCAAGAGCTACTCGGCAGCAATTAGAAATTAAGCAATTGTACGCAAATATATCTGTAACAAAGACAAAGAGCCCGGTTAAGCTAATCATTCCAGACCATCAATATGCAAGTAACACAAAATGGTAAACAAACTGCTGCAGGAGGGGGGTCTGTGAAATTGGCTCACATGTCACTGAAACATTAAGATCAGCTTTCAAGCAGTGGGATCATAAAGACACGATGGGGGTGGCTGCTTACATCCCTCTGAAGTGCCGAGAAGACGATGGAGTTGGGGGAGACAAATAGGATTATCGCGGTGATCTCAATGGGGACCCAGGGGAGATGCATATTTATGAGTCACATTAGGTATCTGAAATTATGACTGTGGCCCATTAAATAAACAAAACCTCTGAAGGTCACAGCAGGTACTAAGGGCTTAATATTCTACATTTCGACATGTTTGATGATAATCAAACATAAAAAATGTGACCGGTACAGACAAAAATATCTTCTAAAACGTATTTCAGCTATTCAAATTCATCAGAAAGGATGCAGGCTGTGATTAAGTATACATTGCACTTGATAGCAGAGATTTACTGCATACACTGCATACTTTATCTCCTGATTATCCATCTGATTTAGTGGTTTATAACTCAGTATCATCCTCTCACGCAGCCACATCTGCCAAGGGACCGGGGCCGTCAGGTGTCTGATCTTCAGACACTCGCTGTTAAGGTGACTGCGGGGCTCCTGTCGAGTTAGTGGCGGCTAACTTAAAACGTAACGACACTCACCCACCCCCGCAATTTTCCATTTGATTTAATGTGCATAATACATAACTAATAAGTGATATAAAATTCCCCTCTAATGTGTGTGTAATTCATATCAGGAAGTAAATTAATAAATGCTTCCCACTAAAATAAACTCATCTAGTTCTAGTTAAATCTACTCAGTCTGCAATTACTGTAGGGATACCTATTCAGGTTGCATCTTACAAATGTTAAATACTATTTGGTCCTTTCAGCAGTTGCTGCCATCATTCCTTATACAGTACTATATTATTGGTCCCCTCACAGGTAAAGTATTACCCATACCCCTATCTATCAAGCTACTCGGCAGTGTGAGAAAGCTGGCGGGAGTGCTGTGCGTCACTGCCCCCCCCCCTTCTTAAACCCCAACTCACAGATAGTTGGCCAAGTTGTGCTCCTGCAGGGTATGGGTCTCAAAGCCATGGGGCACCGTGTCAAAGTAGTCATTGCCGATGCCACAGATGAAGCATTTGGTCTACAAAGAGAAAGAGAACTTCTGATGTGGTTAGCCTTTCGAGAAAGCACGCAGCCCAAAATCTAAACTCCACCAATAACATGGATGAATAAGTCATGAAAGAAAAGAACACCAATGTTAGCTTTGAACACGAGCCTGTGCCCCATTTAGGTCCCACTGGATTTCACACATGTATGTTTCACCTTGTTAGTCACATCAATCTCCCGCCATGACTGTGATCTCAGGTGCGCTTATGCAATATCCATCATGCGGTTCAAAGCAGACCGACAAGGCCCAGCAATCGACCACACAATCAATAATCTCCAATCACCATGCCCACCTGCTGTTTGGATTGTCGCTCGAACCCTTCCAGAAGCGTTAATTCTGCTTTTCGGTGGGTGAGCTATTCTCAGTGTGAGATGGTGTGCATCACCAGTATCATCCATAAGTCCAAGTGACCTTTACACACATAATTGCATTTAAAGCTAATCTAGCAAGCGCTTAATCCATATTATAGTCCTGTTTGTCTGACAGTCCAGGCACTGAGGCAAAGACTGAGCTGATCTTCTATGTGATTGGCCATGATATCTGTGTCAGTGCCACCCTCCCCATCAGGTCATGCATGTTCTTATGCTACAGCCAAAGAAGGGCAGTACAAATGACCAAACATCTTCATATCAACATAATAAAAAGCAATAAAAGACCTTAAGATTCTAATAATTCAGTCATCTGTTGGCATTGGTTTCAGGACCCCCCGCGGATAACAAAATCTGGGGCTGCTCAAGTCCCATACATAAAATGACACAGTATCTGCATATAACCCTCACACATTCTCCCGAATACTTCAGATTATCTCTAGATTACTTATAACACCTAATACAATGTCATTCTACTGTACTGTTTAGGGCAAGGGTGGGCAATCTTATCCTCAAAGGGCCGGTGTGTGTGCGGATTTTCGCTGCAACTCTGTAATTAGGTTACTAATTAGAGGACTGATTGGCCGAAGACCAGCACAGCTGACCTGAAGGTTATCCCAGAAACCTGCATACACAGCAGCCCTTTGCGGGTAAGATTGCCCACCCCTGGTTTAGGGAGTAATGGTCACTACATGAGCAAACCATCATACAAGGTCAGCAACGATGTAACATTTTCTATCAGTCCACAGTTACAGATTACGTACACTTACAAGTAGAGACCAAATGAGGTGAACACTGCTCAAACTACGCGTGCTGGAGGGAGACGGAGGATCTGTGAAATGCAGCGAGGCTACAGCAGTGTACACTTCATTCGTGTGGATTCAGCGTACTGGCAAATTCAACCTTTTTTTGGAACCTTCTGGATCCCCCCCCCCCCTGAATATTTTCGATCCATGGTTGATTGAATTAGTGGATGCCGACTACTGCTTTCATACTTCAAGACTGCATAATAATGTGCTAGTAGAGAGTTCAGAAGCACTTTAATGATCATAAGCTACACGAACATCATCTATTTATTATGTTTACTTGTTCTTACTGTCCTGTATTCCACTACTGTTTTTTTCCTGGTCTCCCTTCCCCTGCATCTGTGGCACAAACCCCTCTGTTCCCCAATCACGCAACGATAAAATCTGAGAACATCACCGTTCCAGAGCCAGGTGGGGTTCACCAGGTGTGAGTCTTATTTTCTCCCAGCTGTCAGACTCCCGGATACCCAACTTAAAACCCCATCGCGGCCTTTAGCGTGATGAAGCATCAGCTTTCTGATGTGTGCTGATGTCTTCCTGCTTTCCCTGCGGCTGTTATCATAACCCTCCCCCCTTTCTTCCCCATCGCACCCAGGGCAGGTCTTTACATCCACCCCTTTGCTCTCACACGCAGCCCTCCAGCTTCCACGACGTGCTCACCTCCATGTCTTCCTTCACCTGCTCTTGCTGGTCTCGTAGCTCACCAAAAGCATCAATTATCAAACCTGGGGGGGGGGGGAGAAAGTTTTCATGGTCAGAGCGGGATCTATTCGTAAGCCGTGAAATGGGGGCTTCTTCAATGAAAAAACATCAGATATTCTGACACTTGATGCTGCCTTACGTGTCACAAATCATAAATCGAAAATTCAAGCAGCGTGACATTTTCAGAAGCGAAGGCCATGAACGGCCGGGCGATTGGGAGCCGATCCGGCTCAGACGGGCTCAGCGGTGGCTCTCACCTTGAATGATGGCCAGCAAGATGACGATGACGAAGAAGAAGAAGGTGATATCGAAGATGATCCTGTAGATCTCGTACTCGTCCCCTGCCGGGTCCTCTATCTGGTCGCCGATGCCACCGCCGGCTCGCACCCCCACGTACATGTGAAACATGTAGCACTGGGAGTGCCATAAAAGGACAGTGTCAGCGCCCCCCTGCACACACCCATCTGTTATGGCATGCAGAAGCACTGGCTGGACTCCAAGGGGAACCCATCTGTATCCAAACAAACTTCTCGCTTGACTGCCCCACGCATGAAGTGGAACCGTGTTGATCTGATTTTTATTTTTTTTTAAGCTCGACCCTCTTCTTTAAACTTGACCCTTCATCACTGCCGTGAAATGTTGCATAATGGTCTGTACCCTTGTTTCTCCATTTGCTTATTATGTTCAGTGGGGAAACATTTTCAAAGGTCAAAAGAAACACAGAATGTTGCTTAAGGAGGGGGTCTCCCAGCTTAGTGCCCTGTAATTGGTTTCGCTTTGTCTTTACTTTACTTTATCCGTCCTCCACACAATGTGCATGCGTCATAAAACTGGCAAGTCAAACGCCCCCCGGTGCCGGTCCATACAGCCGTTTGACTGTAAAAGCTCATTTCCATAAAAGTAGTGGAGCACTAGTCAATCCGAGAGATTTACTCCCTGGCGAATGGAAGGTTTTAGCTTGACCTAAGCTGACAACAAGCTTTCTCAAAAGCACCCTCTCGCCCCTTTCAAATCATCCCACCCAACGACCACGTCCTTAATAGGAAAGGGGAGCTGGAAATCCGATGTTGTGGATGGCTGAGTCTGAAAGGATTAAGGAAGAGGCCTCCATCCATGATGCTGGAGTCTCCAGGTCCCATATAAGGCTTTAACTTGAAATGACTCCCACTGTGTCAAGCACAAGTTGCCCCACCGGATCAGCAATATTCCACTTTCTGCCTTGGCTGCCTCGTTTTTTTATTTCAGGCAACTAATGTGTCTAGCAGTGTTACATTTTACAATCCATACAGTTATTCATTTCCAGTAAAACCGAGGCATATACAGGGGCGGGGCCACAGGGGCACTGGCCGCAGCTGGAAGCTGATTGGCTGTCAAAGTGCGCCCGCCCCCGTCATTCAAAAAACATTAGCAGCTAATGATAAGGTTTGCACAGTATCGTGTCAAGATCTTTACTAAAGTGGACTCCTCTCAACGTTTTGTCACAGACATTTTACTCAAGTCACCTTTAATCTGCTTACAACCACTGGAAATAACACAAGCTTAATACTTTGTGTGGCCTTTGTTTTGATCCAGTTAACAGGTGGTGCAGTAACGGCACGGCTAGTTCACAAGCCTGGATGTGAGGGGGAACCTCTGCAATTAGTGATCACGTCAGGGCAAAGCTGATTAATTAATATCAAATTTAACGAACGCCACTCATTAGGAGTTCACTGTACATGCGTTTCCATCAAGATGAGGTGAATTATGCTGTGTGTCATTTTTATTCAAGCATGAAAAGCTTAATGTGGCGACGACGGCAGCAGCGCGTCCTCTGATTATTAACACTCAGCAGCGTCGCTAATCATACTAAAAAAAAAAGGTGAAGTTTGGGAAAAAAAAAACTAAACAGCACAGCAAACACTCACAGTCAGCATGTCGTCACACTTCATGTCTGGGGACTCCCCGTCTTCGCTCTTGTTGTAGAACTTGCGGAAGAAGTTGAAGGCCACCACTGTGTACAGGTAGACCACCACTGCCAGCAAGCCCACCGTAAGCACCAGCTGGAAACCAAAAGGTGCGCAAGCTTCAGCTGAAGCTCCTGGTCTTCCAACGACAGCCCCTCCAGTAGCTCTATATCTTACAGTACTTCACTCTTGATATCCCACGAAGACCACTAACTTCTACCTCCCCAGACAGACTCCGGGAGGCGCTCCACCGTACCTGCTTGCCATTGTGTGTGACAGAGGACAGGATGGTGCGCAAGGTCTTGAAGCCCATGGCGATGTCCAGGAGGTGTGCAGCAAAGAAAAAGTTGTTGTAGTGTCCCAAGATGGACATGGTCATGTACCAGGCCAAGTAGAGGAAGGACTGCAAATAACAAAACTCAAAAAGGTTATTTCATCGGCCAGATAAAACCACCTGTCCAACGTGATGCTCTTATTTACGATGAAGAATGAAGATGGCTGACATACATTGTCTGTGAAGACCACACCCAGTTTCCAGATCTGATACTTGACGTCAATGGAGTTCAACCTGTCAACGAGGAGAATCCACTCAATTTGAGTGAGAGCACACCCAGGTAGGGATACAAAACGATATAAATGTGGGCATCAGTGTCTTCGGAATTTCCTGAAACGTTTACTTGAAATTGTTGGATATCACTGCCCTCTTCTGTCAGGGAATGGTTATAACCTTGTGTTCCCAAATTCAGAGGGAGCTTTATAGAAAAACTAATTAAATGCGGCTTGTTGGTTCATCCGGCCGTTGACTGGTGCTAAGCCGAGTCAACACCAATGCAAGCAAAGCTTGGCCGTTCTAGCCTACAGGTCTGACTCACACAGCTGCCAGTGAGCTGTCCTTCTTCGGTTTCCTCTTCTCATGGGCAACGCTGAAATCCAGGGCAGCTTTATCCATGCCCAGGAGCTCACTGATGCGATCGTGCCCATAAAACTCGCCGTACTTGTCCATCACCTACAAGCGGGGATGTTACTGTTATGGACTGTATTTACAGAGATTATAAAAATGACACTAAATGGTCCATATGCTGCTTCTGATTGCACATTGTTCTAGTCCAGCAAACCAGCACAAATCCATAAAAGTAAACCAACTGCATTTCACACAATTTAGACACGGGCACGCACTGTTTCATCAGAATGCACTGTTAATCACTCCATACTCAGACACAGGCAATAATTAAGTTGGATATCATCAGAGTTTTAGCCAGTTAAAAATTACCCACCTTCCGTTTAACAAATTTGTCCCAGTAATTATTTGGGAACGATCTGAAAATTGGAGGAAAATATGACAATTGGTTCTTCCATATTCATTAATGTTGATGCAGCAGGCTTTCAAAGAAAGGTGACTATGTTAAATACAGATCAGTAAATATACTTTGAATAAATCTGTAAATTCACTGTAAATTCAGTTACAACAGAAACTTCTGTTCAGTACCATGCAGAAATATCTCATTACATCTTCTAATATTAATGTGGCACAATGCTATTAACTCCTTTTAAAAGCATCTACTAACGTATCAAACTTCACCCTCATGAAGGAGAACTGAAGCACTCCTTTGACATCAATTCATGCACTTAGATACTTGGAGGGCAATTAATCCATATTGGGCCCAGTTTGACCCTAATTTACATGCAACCCCCTGCCATCACATGTTAATTAAAAGAGCTGTTATAGTGGACTCACTGCGTGTTAATTACGAGTCTGTCCCATTGCCCTTTGATGTCATCTTCCGAAGGCTGCTCAGTTATGTATAACCCGTCAAACTCCAGCTTCCTTGCCACCTCTTTCTCCCGTTTGAAGATCACCAAAGGGACCTGGCGCAGGAGACAGACCGATGAACACGTTCACTAGTTCCTCTCATGTAACATATCTCTTTTCAGCCCTGAATCCATCACTAGTCAAATGAGCTCCCTCCTTCCATTGGGGATTGAAGCAGCAATTGGCATTTAAAACCATCTGAATTCTTCAAACTGCTAGGTAAACCTGATGCATCAGACTTCCTGTCTCTTAACTGAGAATGATACTTGGTAACATCCATCCATCCATTTTCCAACCCGCTTATCCGAACAGGGTCGCGGGGGGTCCGGAGCCTATCCCGGAAGCTATGGGCACGAGGCGGGAACAACCCAGGATGGGGGGGCCAGCCCAACGCTTATGTATACAGACTTAAAGAGTTGTCATCTATATCAGTCTTTAAAACCCGAATTGAATTATGGCAGCAATGTGTAATTTTATGTTTTCTTTAAAAATGTCAGTAGTTCGAAATCAAGTGTCTGGATGCTAATGGTGACCACTTTGAGCACCTTATGAGATTGCATAATTCAAACATGACATACAACTACCCTATCTTTTTCACAGGCATATTATTTTTATTAAGTGCCTTTATTAAGTGCTTTTTATTATTTTTCTAACCCATTTAGCTCTGTTGTACTCTTGCAGTTTTGCTATTAACATAACAGGAGTCATTAGTTCCCAAAGGAATACTAAGTACAAATGTTTGGTGTTTTATGTTACTGCAAAGGTGTTACTAATAGCACTGGCTGTCAGTTAACTCAGAACAGCACTTTCAGAACGATGATTTGGGTTAAATTTATTGCTCCTTGAAATTAGTATTTTAGTTAAAACTACTGATTGTTTCTAAGGTGATATATCTTTTATTTGTAAACAAGTGAATAAAGTAATGATATTTGTTATAAAAACCAATAAATCTGGAATATTTTTTTACCAAATCAAGCAAGCATCCCACTACTTTCTGTGAGCACTGTATTAATAAGCAATTTGACCAGACGTCTCCACAAAATAAAACAGCAAAACGATGGTGTCTGAATCTGTGACCCCAGTTCCATTTATATCGGATTACTCAGTTTATCAGAGTCTGGGATAATCTGGACAGGATAATCTGGCTTGTAAAAGCAGCTGTGCTTCCATGCGATCAGGGCGGCTCTCGGGGCTCACTTTCAGGCAGTAGTAGCCGATGATGCAGAAGAAAGAGATGACTGTGTGCAAGACAGCCAGGATGCGCAGGGTGGGCTCCATGTAGCCACTGCTCTCTTCCAGGACGAAATGCACCGTCACAGGCCGCGGGGGCACGCTGTCCATGGGGGTCCCCCTAACCCTGGTGTCCGGTGGGTCGCTGTACACCACCTCTTTCTCCTCAATCACAGCCGAGGACGTGGACACCTGTCACAATGCCACAACGCTTTCAGGCGGCGAGCTACAGCGCGCGAGGACCGGAGGTCCGAAAGCTGGCACGACCTTACCTTGTAGAAGAGCAGGATGAAGTTGATGGCGAAGGCCACAAACAGAGCCAACATCCTCATGTTGTAGAAATTCCGAGCAAAGTAATTCTGGAGAGAAAACAGACGAGTTAACACAGGCTCTCGGGTGCCTCTGCTGTCGCAGGCGTAGAAACATGTTTGAAGAAAAAAACAAAACTGAGAGCAGAGTGTTCCTACAAGCAGCTTCCTTTGGTACGCAATGATCTTCTTCCAGAATGCAGACTCCTGAAGATCTGGCTCGTCAGACTTGGAGGTGCTGAGCTTCCTGATCTTCGGCTTCGGTTTGCTGCTTTTTACCTTCTCGGGTTTTTCCTCGCTCTCTGCCCTGGAAAGTGTTAGTGTGGCGTTGGAAGGTGCACCGGCAACTCGACACCAAAATATTACCCTACATTAAGTGACCGTGGATGCGTCTAAGTCAAAGAGAGGAGAGGCCGTAAAGCTCGGGATATACGCACTCCGCCTTTTCTGGTTCACACTTGCTCTCCTCTTTCTCCTTCTTCTCTTCCTCTGGAGACTCCTTCTCCTGGGGACAAGAATAATTATGCATGAGTATAATTATGCGTAAGCTGACCACCATGCATAGGGATAAGTGACAGAAATGTGTAAATAATGAACAGCCATTTCTTCCTGTGTCGGGGACGGGGGGATTCTGGTTCTCCTAGGGCTTTAATGTACATGCTGGGAAGATAATGATGTTGCAAAGATGAGATGGGCTTGTGCATCTATAATAAATGCCTTTACACTGATTCGTACTTATACACGCCCCAACCATAAATGTGCACCGTTAAGTCCATCTGGACAAGCACTCTATATTTAAAAGCAACTAAGTCAATGATATGAAAATAGATGCAATCTCCAGAAGCTGGATTCATACATAGTCTTAACAGACACATCCATCATTCCAGCACCGGCAGAACTACCTCCTGCTTTTCCGGCTCTGGTGAAGGTGGGGGAGCTGCAGCAGCAGGAGGGGTCATGGTGTCAGCGAGGTTGGCGTTTGGATTATGCGGCATCAGCTTGTACTGTCCTCCCTCCCTCCTCAAATCTAACCCAAAAATGTCCGAGAGTAGTTCCGAGTCCTCTGCAGCCACCGCCAGATCCGCCAGGTCCTCTTGGGCTGAGGATCGGTCCATAGGTCTCTTTTCACCCTCCTCCCCTTCCCCGCGGACCTCATCCTGTGTGGGGTCTGGCATGTTGGCCAGGAGGTCAGACACCTTCATCGACTTGGCCCCCTCCACCAAACTGCCCCCCAGGAAAGTACTGTACATGATGCGGAAGAAGCCCCGTGACACGCTGAAGGAGAAGTGGAAGAGACCCATCAGCACACTCCAGTAAAAGGAGATGAGTGTCATCACCATGTCCTTCATCGTCATCTTCTTAACCCTCTTCACCTGTTTTTTAAGGCTCTTCATTGAAAGAACCTTCATCAGCAGCATCACATTATAGCGCAGCGCAAACAGAGCAGTCCTTATCGTGGTGACCGAAAAAAAGCCCATATCTGGGTTCTCTTCCTCGGGTTTCTCCTTCTCGCTCTCCTCCTTGCTGGCGGACCTCTCTCCGGCGTCAGACATCTGGGCGGCCAGCTGCATCTCGAAGATGGTGTCTTCGCAGAAGTTTACGAAGAGCTCCATCTTCTCCTTTTCCCCACCTTCGTTAACGACATCAAAGATGAACTGCCTCTTTGACTCCTTGACCTGCGGCTTCTCCCACTGTGTGCGGCTGGACTCGCTGATCTCAAAGTAGACGCGTTCGATGCGTTTGGCGCTCCCCATGATCTCGATGCGACCCAAGTAGGGCTGGAAGTAGTTAAGTACGCTCTCCGCCAGCTCCAGAAAGGTCTGAAGCCGGGTATCATGTGGCATGTGCTCTGAGAGATTTGTTAGCAAGACAGCCACATTGAAACCAATGTCTTTAGCAGGCTCATGAAACCTCTCCACAAACTCCTCATAGTCCAGCAGCTCGTTCTCATCCGTCTCAGCGCATGAGAGCAAGAACTCAGTCTCTGACTGGGTGTAGTGTTTGTGGCTCTCCATGGCTTTGTGGAAGTCCCTCTTTGAGATGACCCCTTTTCCGTCTGGATCGTATTCTTTGAAGGCGTCTGATGACGTCAGGTCTTTCAGTTTGAGGAACATGTCGAAGAACTTCAGGATCATTTCGACATTATTTGAGGACTCCACTAGCATGTCAACCATCTGCTTCCCAATAGTTCCATTCACAACGTTTCCTATTGAAAACCAAGAAAATAACCCATATAAGGCTAATGACTAACACCTTCATATCTGCATGCCACTATGAAACACTTTTCAGAATAATGCATTAATAAGCATGGGGTATAATAAACATTTTCTTTTGCTAGGCAGTTCTGGAACCATTGTTTATTTTGAGTATTTTTAACAGGCCAATTTAGGTATACAATGAACAAATAGAGGTCTGGCCAATTCGATAAATGTGGCAGTTGCAGACCTGGGATCAACACTGAGTTAATGACGACAAATTAAGCAAGAAAGAAACCACATAAGCAAACCGAGAATGAGGGACACGTGATCATCACAAATCATCCCGTGCACTGAACGCGCATTCCTACGTAAGATTGGCCAGTGGCTTCGGATAAAATCATCAGATAAATGAGTTCAATGTAAAGGTCACCCCCTCTAATCCATTTCACTTTTACTCAGGTTTCAAAAAAAAGAAAAGTCACCTTCCAACATGGACAGCAACATCACAACCATATCCTTCTGAAGGTCCATCAACTCCTTTAGCAATTCAATCTGGCTGGAATCCTTAAAAAAGTACAATATTACAGTGAATTATAAGTGAAACAGTTTCCACAAGCGTTTATACAATTTATTCAGTAACACTTTACTTGAGGGGGCACAAGTAACTTAGTAAGTTGGTTGCTACTCAAGTACTAATCATAAAGAAACATACTGCATGAAGAACATGTACCATTATGACTAATTCATAATGAATGAACATGGAATCAGTACATATATTAAGAAATATTACTCCAATATATGTGCCCCCTCAAGTAAAGATTTATTCACAGTATATTCAGAGTATAAAACACAGACCTGTGACAATTTCATTTGCATATGAGCAAATACATGGAGAAACCCAACCACTGCATCCCATAGTCGACTATGAGCCAGACTCTGCTGGTTCCCAGTACATGGACCCTAGAATGACAGTAGCATCTATCAGTATCAGAAAACACTATAGAGGTCTTCATCCTTCATCAGACCTCATCCTTACCTGTATGTACTCTGTGAGAGTGTTGAAGACCTGCTTGGCAACATTGATCGCTTTGGAGAAATTTCGCTGGCCCTGCTCATCAATGACATCTTTTCCAGAATAATACCAGTAGAAATCGCTAATGGACTCCTGCAGAAGGGAGTGTAAGAAAACATGTTGTCATCATTCCTACATGACATCGATGATGCACTCCTGAGTACATCCCCACACTGATGTTACCTGGACTCTGAGAAGATAATCCACAGTGGAGATGATAATGTTGACTGTTGTGTTATTCCCAGTCTGTGTCCTTAGGTAATTCTGAAAATCTACAGCAAAAAGCAAGAACCATTAATAGTCAAAGAATAAATAAATGCAACTTCACTGAAAAGAGAATTAAACGAGATACAAGACAAGCGTCATCTTTCCTAGGAAGTTGAAATGAAAACTTTAAGGCGACATTCACGTCAACTGGATCTGGCTGATGAGGTGTCTACGCATCTTTTTAAGCACACTGGATGCCAGGACACACCTGAGTTGTGCCCCTCGCACAGGAGCTGCAGGAACCGAAAGAGGTCGCAGGTGAACTCATCGTCTTGCATAACCTTCTCCCCTGCACAGCGGAAAGGACACGAGAGCAGCCTGTGAATGCCACCATCCAGCCCTCCACTCACAATCTTTGCTTATATTGGCAGTATATATACAGAGCTCTATCGGTGGTGTATGAGCCATACACCTGATAGTCCATACAGTGTAAAATGAAACCATGAATGAAAAATATGAGGCCGGATAGGAAGGAGGGGATGACCAACAGCATTTTATATGTGTGGATTTCATGCCTGCAACAAGCCCCTTCTTCCTTGCTATTGCAGTGAGCTTCTTTTAATTTATTAGCCTAACAAAAAAAGATTGGATGGTTTGACATCACAGCAAGCGCTGATTTTTTACTTTTCTGCCAAGTACATGTTTTCACGTGCACGTATTCGGCTCGCCCAGGGTGTTGTTGGGTACACTGAGGTCACACTGCGATAAAATGCTGCTGTTAACCATGGGGGAGGGGGGTGACAGTCATGGTTGAATGACATGACATGACATGACGTGATGATGAATAGGTCGATCTGGCCAAGATGCGCATAACGCCCATCTGCCACAAGATGGGAAACAAAGGATATGGAGAACCACGTGGAGAGGAAACGACACGTATTTGGCCTCAAACAGGCTTGAAAGTGCTTGGTTTTAGGAAAATGCCATCTGCGGCTGTACTGCCCTGTGCATTGCTCTAAACCACAGATCCACAGCCTTACAGAGCAAAAATCAGCATTCAACCACTTAACGCCTTCTAACAGTGACCTCTGCCACACAGTACATGATGCAGGCTATCGTACACGTTAGCCATCGCCGTGTAGAGCATGCACACATGGGTCAAATTTAGGACAGGACAATGATTGTTTTTTACCCCAAGCATGGCTGGGTTAAGAAGGCCTGGGCACTCTCTGCATAAGAACACCCCCCCCCCCATTCAGGTACAAAAATAACAAGGGAAAAAATAAACGAAACGTCCACACAAGATGAAGATTGTGTGCCACTAGCATGCTAACGCTAACTGTCAGTGCACTTTCAGGCTTATTTCTAATGCAATGATAAACCAGATCAGGAGTATGACCGATAAGTTACAAATGTAAAGAAAAGACTATGTCATGTTTTACATGTCTTATTCTGTCAGCTCAGATTACTAATTTTTTTTAACTGCGTACTTACAATTAACTAAAAAAATTAGGGTAGGGTAGAAACATAACTAAAACTATCTGCAACTATAACAATTTATAACATTCAGCCAATGAAGGCATCTAACAAACTCTACTGACGTATTAGAAAATAATAATTCATCGTAATTTATGATATGTAGAGTTTCAGCAGTCTGCCTCTTCTTCGGATGTGACAATGTGACTCCTTACACTGTACAACAATACAAATTCGGCCCTAATTCAGCTTGCGCTGGTCTATCATTTTCCCTGTGCTTGATAGTTACTGTTTAGTCTTTTCGGGAGTATCTGAGCATGAGACTGAGACAAGAATATGGATGGGAGATACAATATTATCAGAAACACAACACTGATCATCAACTGGGTCACTGAAATAGACAGGTCAAGACACGTCATAACAAAACGAAGAACAGAAAAACAAAAAAAACAAAAAGTACAACACTGACTACGTCACAGAACACAGATTCAAACAGCTGGAGTCCTCGGAAGACACGGGTGTCGAGAAACCTCCACTTTCACAGATCAGGGCAGCCAATAAGCCACATTTGAATGCACCACAGACTACAGAGAGGAGTAAACACCACAAAGGTCTTCAAAACATTCAACGACTGCAAAGAATGGACCACTCCAAACAGCTCACTGCTCTTACATCTAGAGTGCCAGACACTGTACAAATCCTGAGAGGGAGGCAAAAACAGCTTGATTGGCTACAGCGCTACTGCATTGGCTTTGTACAAACAGACCAGGTCGTATCGTGCTAAGGTGGGGGGTTGGAGCGGAGGAGAGGCTGGGGGGGGGGGGGCTGGGGCGGCTCAGGACCTGAACAGAGCTGACACAAAGCTAACGGGAGAACGGTAGAGTTCATAATTACCACGCTCATGAGTGATGACTGAAAAGGGGGAGACAGTACAGTAAATTAAAGAAAGGAAAAGAAAAAAAAAGAAAAGAAAAAGTAAGAAGATTACAAAGATGCTCAGTATTCAGTTTTTTTTTTTTTTTCTTCAGCACAGAAATTCGAGGGGAATATATAGTGTAGAGATAAAGAGCGTGCCAAGTTACAGAGCAGATCAGATCCAGCACGGCGTTCAGTGTTCATCCAGGGTATTATGACAAAAATGGAGGTTTTTTCATAGAGACGCAGAGACGAGCAGATTAATTTAGCAATAGAGTGAATGTGTGGCGACGTTGAAAGAGGTCAGTAATTTCAGTCTGGTGGAAAGCAAACGCTGCTATGCAGGGAAGGTGGATAGCTGTAGTTTTGGCTCCAATTTCAGCGCGGTAATGAAGACCAGCAATGGTACCACCCGATCCCGCGGCATGCTTTAGGAAACAGGGGACCCCGGCTCAGCACCAGGAGTCACCTGTGCGCGGACGGTAAAGCGAGTACGATGCACGGGTCTCCGGATCCGCGCACTACCCACCAAGTGCAGCAGGGCGGCGCTCTGCGCGTTTAACCCCAAGAGCAACATCACCATCATTTACGGGGCCAGTGACACCTCCGTGTTCAAACGCCAAGACCGACGAAGCCGGGACAAAATTTGCTCACCGACCCGCCGGGGGGGCGCCACGCCGCTGTACTCAGTCCGCCGTTAGGGAACATTTTTGTCATAGTACCCTTTTCGCCAGAGATATAACCCATTCAAGAGACGTTACAACCATGATGTGCTGTCAGTTTCACCCAATTCTTACATTACAAGCGTTTTGTTTGGACAAATAACTTTTTCGTGGTTACTTAGCGCTACATAATTTAGGAATTTCAATGTGAATGTTGCGAAAAATAAATCCATCGACATAAAAGACAGTACAGTAATTCGCCAGGATAATGTTTTTCACACTGATATACATACATAAGGGGTAAAAACTAAAAGATGTTTACGGAGACATGACTGACATATACATCGGAAACTGAAAGTGGGTATGGATGTAGACGATGTACACGTTGTTTAAAGATTATTGTATTGTCACAATAATGTGCAGTATAACTAACGGCACACAACAATGCAATGGGGAAACAAGACAAGAAGATAAATTCTGATGGTCTGGCAGAGAATATTTAATATTTAATCTGAGCTACATCTATCATCCCATTTTCCCACCAGTTCCTCCGGGTGGCGGTTGCCATGACGATACGCTTGTATTCAACATAAGCTCCTGTTAAAAATGCTGCTAAACTTAGGAAGTGTAAATGCATTTAAGGCAATACATTTCTTTATTATTATTCAGATGTCTTCATCTCATATCCATTTGAAGTGATAAAGTTTGGAAGACAGAACTTGCTTCTTCCGGACCCGTCCATACATTTGCACCGTGGTGACCACGCTAGCGGGTTGCCCAGCCCCAGAACCTCAGGACGCGTTCGGAGGTGGGTAGGCCGACGCTTCCATCGAACATACTCCCCGACGCCCGTGTCCGTTCTCACGGCAGAGCGCGTGTACCTGAGCCCTCCTCCGTCACCATGCCCAGTCCCTCCGCCTTGTTCTGCCTTTCGAAAGCATTGAGGTCGAGCACGCTGGAAGGCAAGGAGGGGTGCGGGTTAATACGGAGAGGGCCGCACGTCGACCGGAGGCACGGTGCGAGAACGCGGGAAGACGGCGCACCTGCATGACAGCATGAGACCCGCCAGACTCTGAAAGAATCCCACGTCCTTCTTGTCTTTCAGGTAATCCAGCATTTTCTATCGAGGGGACAATGAGAGGGCAAACTGACCGTGCGGTTTGTGGAGTGCAAACTGCCAAACTACTGGCCGTGGCTGAAGGTCCTTGCATCATGGGGGCGCAATGAGACAGGAGCATCTAGATGCTTTTCCCTCTTGTGACCGCGCGTGATGTCCGTACCTGCTGAACGGTGGAGTTCCCTCCATTCAGGATAGCGATGCCTAGCTTCAGCGTGGACGCCACCATCGGCCCCATCTCACCTTGGAAACAGGAGAAATACACAGGAATAAGGAGAAATTATTGGGCAGACCAAAGCCAATCGGCAAGCTCATTACAGTTAAAGCACAGAATAAGCTATTTGCAGGTACTTTGAGCTTGATGGAAATTTCGACATGAATGCAAACCATCGCGTTGGGTGGTTCTCTGCCCCTGCAGCCAAGCTGGGCTCGCCGCTCACTATCCCAGACTTAATGCAGCAGCAATATCGCTTTGTTTATGTTGCATTCTGCAAACTATCCATTAAGGAATGCAGTAGAGACAAACCTGCATCTGCTCCATGGCCCCTCTTACTGTGATCATTGGTAGAGCAAGCACAAACAAATGTGACCTCGTTTATGTGGCCTCCTTAACATTGTTTATTTAAAAAAAGCAGCACAAACAAACAGACACTTTCTGTCTATTTATGGTGTTCATTATGCTGTTTCCTTACGAAGACACAACGGGCATTCACCTATGTGGCTCCCAGCATGCTATTTATTATGATGACCTTGGATGAGTGTGGGTTCATTTCGCAGGCCCTCTGCTGTACTGGATCCATCGCCTTTTGAGCGGTAATCCTGCTCCCTTGGGGGCTGGCTGGACAGTTCCGTGATAAGTTACCTTTGCTGGCACTGATGGTCTGCAAGACCATTTCCGCAGCTCCTCGGTCATGCAGCCTGGCCTGCTGGTACAGCAGCTTCTGCTTCTCCATCTCCTTTTCCTGCATCGACCAGGAAGAAAAGCTGGTGGTCAGAGGAGTCTCCTAGCTGGCCGGCCTCGGTTCTCGGGGGTTCTCAAAAAAGGTCACTTTACCCCCAAAGCATGAACAAATATAGATAACATGGTTGTAAGAATATCACACGATGTGGGGGGAAAAAGTGTCCAACACAGACATAGATGACGTTACCAGAAAATATTCCATGTCGCTGGAAATTATGATGCTTAAATCTTTGATTATATCATGCTGTGGAAACAAAATTTTATCATTTCATACTACATTTGAGAGCTACTATTCTAAACCAACCAGTAAATGGGCTTTAAGGTGGAGGAAATGATGAAAGTATTCTCAGCAGTATTGCTCGAAGCAGCCACCGCAACCTCGGTAAATTGCTGAATAGTGGAGAGATGCTAATATTACTTTTATTATCTGGATGGATGGATGGATGGATAAACATAGCGGCATAACTGACTTGCGTCTGTGACCGGAGATGTGCAAATGTTTACCTTCTCAGTTTAAGATTTAACAGAAGGGCACAGGTGAGTTTTTCCTAACGGTTATGACCTAAACAGCAGCCCCAGTGTCCGGCCTAATCCTTGTGCAGGAAGTCACCGCTCTTTCTTGTTCGTGTTTCGTGTTCTTTACATTTCAATGTGCCCAATACTGTCCTACCTAAGCAGGAAGCACCAATGCACAATATGCAAATGTGATGTGCCATTCACGTATGATCATGGCTGGAATTTACCTTCGGTGTAACCCTTGCAATTACTAGCTCTTACGGTACAGCAAACTGGGTAATGAGGGACTATTTAAAAGAGAGGATCACAAACTCTTAATGGTATAGACAGGTTGTAATTAATGAATAGGTACAAAAGATCACTGAAGTATTGCAGGTACTGTCGATGTACAACTTCATGCCGCCACTCCATAAAATGCAACATCAATTAGCATCAACTTGGAAATAAAGGAAAGGTTGAGGAAATCCAATAGGGAGAGGTGAGGGTCAGGGAGAAGTTCACACATACCGTCTTTCAGACATTAACAGGCTGCTGCAAGCCAGGTCATAAATTAAAGGGACAGACTGGCATTTTTAAAGACTTTCCTTTAAAATGCTTCAAAACTGACAGTGGTAAATGGGCTAGAAATTGCAGGAAGTCACCTACTTCGAAACTTTTAACCTCTTCGCCATCCTCATCCTCTTCATCATGGCAACTCTGGGGAAGTTGGGAGTACAGAGATATGTTACTCAACACAAACATTGCAGCGCAAATTAGCAATATCATTAGCATAGTCATTATCATTATCATTATCATTATCATTGTCATTTCGCAGATGCCACCTTGTCATTTAAACTCTTTTAAGTCAAATTCATTATTACATCAAGTGAACTGCGCACCGTTTCATTTATCCGATATGTTTTGATGGAAAGAATTCTGCAATAGATGGGAAAATACTCCTTACTTTCGCCATGATGTCAGCATAAGCCATGTAGAGGCTGTCTTCCTCCAGCTTACTGTTAAAAGGATATGAAACATCAGGCCAAACAAATATGTGCCCATCCCAAAAACAGACATTTATATTGAACAGACAAAATGATTTTTTGGCAACTGGGTGGCTACTTAATTTATCAATTTTTAAAAGTAAAACTGACACCAAAAATCCTGCATTTCCTGCCATTTCTGATGCTCACCATCGCACGGGTATGTCAGGCTGCACACTCACCACTTCCTGATGCTCACCATCGCTCGGGTATGTCAGGCTGCACACTCACCACTTCCTGATGCTCACCATCGCACGGGTATGTCAGGCTGCACACTCACCACTTCCTGATGCTCACCATCACACAGGTATGTCAGGCTGCACACTCACCACTTCCTGATGCTCACCATCGCTCGGGTATGTCAGGCTGCACACTCACCACTTCCTGATGCTCACCATCGCACGGGTATGTCAGGCTGCACACTCACCAC
>JAODKN010000042.1:11368270-11399095 GCA_026774425.1 Petrocephalus zakoni
ATAAGATTACTATTCCTGGATACAACATAAAAAAGGCCTCGAGGGTGGCGTAGTCTGTATGCTCCACCCACTAATTAGGCTCTACCCGAGAAGAGTGTCTCTCCCCATCCTCATAGACCATGGGTGGGCATCTTCAAAGGGCCCATGAGTATGCAAAGTCTTTGGGAAAACCTTTAGGTCATCTGTTCAAACCCAAGTGTGAGAACTCTTCAGCTAATCAGTCCTCTAATTAGTAACCTAATTAGGGAGTTGCAGTGAAAACCCACATACCCAACAGCCCTCTCTGGATAAGACTGACCACCCTTGTTGTAGATCATCATGAGCATATTGGGACAATGATGCTAACAAAACCGAGGGAGGGGGACAGAGATTGGCGGCGCACCTGCCAGACGCTTCATCCAGGCCCCCTCGTCAATGCCCAGGTTGTTGTAGATGATCTTGAGGATGTTGCCCAGCAGCGTGTTCATGTGGTCGGAGGTGAGCGAGGTGCAGCAGTTCTCGGCCGTCTCGGGGTTGCCCTCGGGACCGTGCTCCCACCAGTGCGACATGTAGCTGCACAGCATGGGCAGCACCACCTCCATGACGTGGGGCATCTGCGTGTAGCGGACGCCCGACTCGGCCAGCTCCATGATCTCCTCCAGCAGCTTCTCCAGAGAGGGGATGAGTGGGGTCACTTCCTCCACCTGGGCTGGGAGGCCTAGAGCTAATGGCAGGGGGTACGGGCCAGATGGTATGGATCAGAATGTGAATGATTTCAATGGGGAGGGTAACCCAGCGGCAAATACATATTGTGCATGTGTATTTACTCCTGGTCAGGGCCGCATCTGAGTGCCATACCTGTCCTTTCACGGGAGCTCTTTGAGTTATAGATGGAGTAGGTGTTGTACTTATTCAGATAGGGCTCCAGGAAGGACACGGGAAAAGCCCCAGAGAAGGCTGCCAGACACTCCCCTAGTGCTGGTCTTTGCCTAAAACCAAAGGGTCATCAAACCAATCGGTCAGTACATCCCGTGCTGAACCAATTAAAATCTGAGTTAATTGCCAAATAGCTTCAACTCCATAACAAAATCTAAGTTTAAGGATCAGACATAAAACAACAACATGAATAATTATCAACCACGTAATCCCACACAATGAATAGGCATCAAGTCATTGGAGTCTCATTAACAGAGTTCCCTCAAGTTCCCTAAGATGAAAGAAGCCATTTTGATTCAAGGTGATTGAAACGGATAATGATTGTTAAAGGCTGGACTTCATTGGTAAGTTGGACTTCTTTCAGCCTTCAGACATTATTCAAGAAACTTACAAGGACAGAAACTTTCAGCATGCTGCCAAATTTCACCATAATGGGTGAAGCAGCTGTAGAGCCAATGACTTAATGTGTACATATCCTATTTTGGCTGAAGCATATAGCAAGTACCTTTCCACATAGATGCTTTTGCTAGTGCCAAGTGAATAGAGGCTATTGAGGATCCTGTAGCAGGACACCTGAACATCATCCACTGCAGGGAACAAAGAAGCAACACCCCCATTACATATGAAATCTACCAATTCTCAAATTTTATGGTATTCCAGAGATAAATGCAACTAATGGCAAACCCAAATTGGGAACCCAAAGCGGGTAATTTGTGGTAGGGTGTAACTGGTGCACCTACGTATCAGGTCTTCGCCGAACAGGTTCTGTCCTATGTGCTCGAAGAGGGATGAAAGGACGGGCAGCAGGGCGACGGTGGTGTAGTTGATGATCTGGGTGACTCCTTTGGGCTGGCTGCGCGTGTGGGTGAACTGGCCCTGCTTCAGGTTCTCAATGGTCTTCTCTAGGTCCTCGGCCGCGTTGTCGAAGAAGGCCCGAAGTGCCGCCTTCACCGAGTCCAAGCCCGTTTTCATCACCGTCCTGGGCAGCCCAACCCAACAAGCAAGTAAGCGTGTCCTCCTCTGGATTCACAATCCTGATACCGATAACCCACATCCTCCCCTGTTCCCAGCCAAATATTTCCAGCATGTTATTAGGCAGTGTTTATTAGCAATCCTATGGGTCAAGTCAAGATTCACAACTGAGGCTGCAGCACCACCTACCGGGCATCCAGAGTTTGGCCTAGAATGTGAAGGCAATTCACAATAGAGGTAGCATCATTTCCTGAAACAAGAGGCAAGGTGGAGGGTTATATAACTCCAAAGCAGAACCAGGCTTGTGGGTGCACCACTTCTTTGCACACTTATTTGTAGACTGACATATAAATATAAACCCCTTTGCAAATATAATATACTGAAGACCACACTCATGCACAGCTGCAGAAAGTTAGATAATAGATGATAATACTAATGGACATGCTAGGCTCTTCTGAAAAACAAACAAACACACACAAACAAAACAAATACAAACCCAGGGAAATGGCCTGGTTAAAAGAGTCACACTTTAGTGCACCAGTTTAGGGGTGATTAGTGGCCAGGTAAAAATATTCATACAAAAGCCATAATTTTATTTATGAAAGCCTAAGTTATTAAAAAGTTTCTTCCTCAGAATATGAATTCATTCAAAAATCGTGAGAATGGCTACCAATAAATCATAGGACGGTAGACGTTCACCTTGGGGACTGTCAAATATCTGATTTCAATCAAAATTTTTAAAATGGTAGGAGGGTCCTAAATATATAACAAAAAAAAAAAACAAATGAAATGTGAAAAATGTGGAGAAAATGGAGGAAAAAAAGAAAAAAGTGGGAGGCACAAGGAAGACCAACACTGAAGCCTGACGCCACTCTACAAAGCAGCTTCCTGCAGAAACGACGGCTTCAGTCCGTGCTGGTGTGCATCTTCACCAGGGACAGCCTTCCCGCACGTGCCCGGCGGACCCCTGGACCCTTCCGCTCACCCTGTGCCAACATGCAGGCTGAGCATGCAGGCAAGGCCGCGGGCAGAAGTGGGGGGGCGGGAGAACCCGGCACAGGCAAAGCCGAGAAGCCGGCACGCGCACACGCCCGCGCTCTCCTTACCGAACAGCGATATCCTATGTCTGACAAGAACTCCGAGTTTGCAGAACAGGCTGAAGGAGAGAGGGAGAGAGAAAGAGGAGAAAACAGACAGAGGAGGGGAAAAAAAGAAAGCTGGGGATGAGTGTGCCGAGTGGAACACGATGGCAGCAGGATGGTTACGGCACGTTAACGAGACCAGGAGGTCCAGCCGAGCTCGGGCTGCACAGTGCGGGACAGGGTGACACACGTTCTGGATGTCAGACTGGGTTAGTGGCATGACACTCACATGTAAGGACACCCCGGTACGACCTCTCACAGCCGCTCTGCCGGATGGGCAGCCATGTGCAAATGCACCATTTCTCAAAATTTATATAAAAAAAAATCATGGCCCAGCTAAGTCTGGACACCCAACAAATATGTTCATACAGTGCTTCGGAATGACGAATTGCTATTTATTTATGGTTTTAGTATTCAGCCATAATTTTAACTTTCATTAGTTTAAAGCGAAATCCACTTGTTGTTAACTTTTAAAAATATGTGATCCTGACGGAAGAGAGTGTAGATGATTTTGAGGACATATCTTAACCATCTTCCCTGTTTCATCTAACAGAGAACATAAGAAGGACAATCCTCCTCATAGCAATGAATTCTAACACGGCAGGGGCCTGCTCACCTGGTGACCATCTCCTTCTCCTTGTTAGAAGCGTGGCCCCCACTGCTGATAGGCCGGATGGCGGTGGACAGGAAGTAGAGACGGTGATTTTTGAAGTACTGGTCAACCAGGGGTAAGACCACCTGTGGTAGCAGATTGTAAGGTTTCATCCACTTATTAACCCAGTTTAATTGACATAATTTTTGTTAATGATGGAGGTCAGTGGAAAATGGTCAGACCCCTTAAAGCTAAGAAGTAACAGCTCAGTACAACAGTGATGTGCCAAAATGCCATCAGAAAGACAATATGCTGCGCAGTTTATCTACTCTTTGACTTTGGGGTCAGAAGTGGCCATTGAGTAGCTTTGCAAAGCCTACGTGTATTTTTTAGAAAGGGTGATGAGCAAAGAGGAACAAGAGTCAGACCTTCCCAAAAAACATCTGCTGCTCATGAGTAATCTTCTCCCCTTTGGGGCGAGTGCCCATATCTGCAGAGAGGAGGCATGTTTGACAGTTAATTGCATATATATAGGCAGCACCACAGCTATGGAAATAGTTCTACGTAACAAACCAAAAATAATAGTCATTCAGCTCCTAGTGAAGGAGAGAAGTTTGGTGAAAATGCAAGATCCATAAACAGATGAAAGAAGCAGTGAAATGAGAGATTACATCGCTGTCGTAATTCGGCGCCGATCCTCACCAAATTCCATCATGTGCTTGTGGGCCTCTTCCACGTACTTGATAAGCTGCTGCAGGAAGGTGTAGGCAAAGCGCTTCTCGATGGAGGGCGTGTCTAGCTCCTGCTCCTTCATGGCTCTACCGAGAAAACGGGACGATACAATTGGCCCGACTACAGACTGGAGACGGCCAATAGACAACCTCGCTTCAGATCTTACCTGGAGACGGTGTAGCCATTGATTTGAAAGAACTTGAGAATATCTTGGGCCTTTTCCCTGTCTTTGGCTTTTTCTTTGGCAGTGAGTGTGTCATAAGGGACCAGCAAAGGGTGACTTCCTCCCCCTAGTAAACAAACCAAATTAGATTACAAAAAAAATGTACTTTTGGAATGTTACAGGGATTCTATGTGACTAATACACCAAATCTGGCAGCTGATTATTTTTTTTTGTTTTGTTTTTCCAAAATCACCCAATGATTTTCTCAGTTATGTCTGGAGAGCAATAGACAGCTTCCGTTCTATGAGAGGCACCACGATGATTGTGCTGTTTTTTGTTTTCAACGGAGCAGTAGACACGACAACCGTGCCAGAGTCAAGCACTCAAAGTGCGAAAATGGTAAAGGTGGCAGACTGAAGCACCCCCCCCCCCACCACCCCCACCACCCAAAGGAACTGGTGGAGTGCCTCTCAATCATTCAGCCAAGATGGCTCTTAAAAACGTCAACTCGGTGAAACGAGCCCCCAGCCGCCACGCTTTCAGGAGATTGAGGGCAGTTGTGGACACGCGTTAAACTGCCCCTCAAGCACACAGAAACTGACATCTGAGTGTGCAGGATGTACAGTTCAGATGTGATGCACACAACAAGATGGACGGCGTACTGAGTCACTCTGAGAACCAAGGATAACACCAGACTCATCAGCAAAACAACAGTCATGTCCGAAGGGCATGAAAACAAATACTCAAAAATCAGTGAGCGCTTTGTGTTTATAAAAGTTTCTCAGCTTAACACAAATGCACCACCCTTCACTATTACTTACAAACATATTTTTATTAAATTTATTTTGCGGATGCTTTTATCCGAAGCAAGAACAGGGTCAGACAGATCCTCGACCAGTCGGAGGCTAAGGGCCGTGCTCAGGGCAGTGAAATCATTCTGCTAACCATGGGATCCGAACCGGTTACCATCCGATCACAGCCACAGTGTCTTAACTCACTGAGCCACACACCCCTCCCAGATCTATGAAGACCCATTCATCTACGGAATGAGTGACACTAAAGAAACTGATTCAAATTGAAAATAGTGAGCTGTGGTTCCTTGAGGTTTTTATAAACACAATCACACAGCCGCGCGGGTGAACTGAAGCGGTCAGAGCCCCCAGCTAAGGTCGACTACAAGCGTGTTGGCAGGAAACACACTGTGAGAAAGCGAAAGGGCTTTACCTTCATCTGTACACAATAAATTCTTGTCTATGAGATGGGCACATTGAACACAGGAGACAGAGAAGACAAATTGACAGCAATCAATGGGCGTCAAGACAAGGGCAGTTCTCTGAATGGCTCAAAAGGCACGGTGTTCCACCCCCAAACAGGCTTGGACTGTAGGAGACATCTACTGACAGCTGAATAGACCACTGGGTCATGTGACATGGCCCATGCCACATGGTTTGTGTGAGGGAATACTTGGAAGTGGCTATTTTCTTATTCGCTTACAACTATGTAAGCTTTACTGTAAGTATTAAAACAGGTACATCTGCTCGGAAATGTCATGCTAATAAGGTAGTGGGGTCAGAAGGGACCCCCATACCAGGCAAGGGGTCATTGTAGTGGGAGCAACACGAACACATTCACATGGAAGCCGGCCTTCTATTAGCAAGGTAACGCTGACTGCTACCTTTGGATTCCAGCTCCATCTTCTTCTTCTTAGCCCAAATATTGTGATAGTTCTCTGCAAGCAGCTCTGCCATGGACTGAAAAACAAGATTGGGTTGAGTACAACCGGATATTTTACTTAAACAGCTCAGTTTGAGCATCCTAGATAGATGCCCAAACTACCTCAAATGGCATCCTTTAGATGCAGAGGAGCAGCAGCTCTACTTTGAGCTCCTCCCGAATATCTGAGCTCCTCACCCTATCTCTTAGGCGGAGCCCAGACACCCTACGGAGGAAACTCATTTCTGCTGGCTATATCTCATTCCATCTCTCTTTACCACAACAAACCGCTACACTGTCCGCTTTACTGCAGCACCAATCCGACTGTCGACATCCGCTCCCTTCTTCCCTTCTCACTAATGAATAAGACCCTGAGATACTTAAACTTATACTTAAGCTGATACTCACATGCAGGTCCCTGGATAGGGTCACATTACTCATGTCAATGGGCCTTGGGCTGAAACCATGGGTGCCTTCAATAGACAGCTGAAAGGGAGAGACCGTAAAAGAGCCAGTTACTTTCGCACAATGACAAAAGCTACCAAAACGAATACGGACACAGAACAGCAAACTAAACGGCTGTATAGCCGTGGATGCTACCACACATACGCACTGAAGCGAACGGCAGCACTACCTGGCTGGACTGAGAGACGCGGCGTGCTCGGTTGTGCAGGCCCACTGTCTCACCCTCCCTCATGCGCTCGATGCTCCACCCCCAAGCAAGCATGGTCTTCAGGGACTCCTTGATGGGCCACCGGTATACCTCCTTATCCTGAGGAGACATGCAGATAAGGCCACAGTGGTGTGAGATGATACTCAGGACAAGCAGGCTAAATAAGAGGTTCGATTCCAACCACATGTTCATGCATTACACGGCGCACACAGTGTATACACTCATTTCTGCTTCCGAAGTTGCTCTGTGATTAACTCTGGATAAAAGAAAAAATATCATGAATATACTGAATCGGTTAACAAATTTTACCTAAACTACTTCAAACATCTTGGTTTTGCTCGTGGTCAGTATATACGTAACGTTCTGCTCATAAGAACAACGGGGCTCCCAGCCATCAGCAAATTGGTCAGGTGGCCCTGGGCACTAACAGGAAGTGGAAGCACTAACAGGAAGTGCTGCCGTGAAACTGCATTACCTTCTCAGACAATGCTTTGTAGGGCTTGAGTAGAGGGTGCACCTTGGAGGCCTCGCACAGCTGCTCCCCGTGAACCCATCCGTTGGCAAACTGCAACACAGGACACGTGACGGCACAGGGTTTGCAATGAGCTCCGCCCACAATGACGCGTGATCAGCAACGCACTATACATGACAAAAAGACTGATCAGTGCATGTACAGCACAATGCAACCTGATTATTAAGTGTTAGAATTTTAATGACATATATAGACAGACAGCTGATTATCAGTGTTGTTATTCTCTCCCTGTATAGATTTAGCAAGTAGCACTCATGCTAAATAGATCAGATCCGAATTCACTTTATTGGCCAAATACAACTGCATGTACTAGGAATTTGTTTATTTTATTTATTCTTTTTAGGAAGCCCACCCAACTCCCTCATTACACAAAATTACAAAGCCAGACTCATCACCTTGTCCATGGACCACTTTTCATGGGAGTGTTCAGCATATTTGTTGATGAAGTAGTCCAGCTTCTCCGGGACAGTGACACTACAGGCAAGATTGGAGGGGGGGGCGGGGGCAGGGCGGTAAAAATGGGTGTAGACAGAGAAGTATTGAGTCCCACTTTATAGTTCCTCCACAACGCCTAATGGACTGATCTAGTTCAGGCTTGTATTTGAAAAGGGCTTAAATTCCCAGCGGTAGGAGTGATCAGCACATGTTTAGGAATTCCTTACTTTGATGTGTCCACAGGCTGGGGGTTGAAGTTGCCCTCAGAATCCATGGATGACTGTTTCTCCATCATCGCCACGTAGTTGGACTCCATGTAGTCCGGGGGCAGTGCCCCTGCTACAGCACTGAGGCAGGGCAGAGCTAGTTTGAAGAGCTCCTGGTCATACCTCTGTGGCATGAGAGGGCGGGATGAGGGGTGTGAGTGACAGGCATTCTATCAAATCACAAATGTTCATCATAAAGATGATCTTGTTATGCAAGTGATTTACTCACATCATACATATTCAGTGAAAGCATGTGCAGTTTATCATAAACTAAATAAACTAACACAGTGTATTTAAGAACATTATCATTAACAGACACACTATAAATTTCATACCAAGGTCACAATCAAAACTTATGCTTCTGTATTTTAGGTCAGTTCTACTTAGGTTAGATGGGCAGTAATTTTACTCTTCAGCCACTAGAGGGCACAAGGCCATACATTTTCTTTAAAGGGGGCACAATAGTACAGAATCTGAAAAGGCACACTTTGAGCTTACAGATGCTTAATACATCGACTGAGTGAAACATGATGTGAACGTTCTTGTACTGTACTTTTTCTCAAAGGGGCCAGTGCTGTCTCTACCTTTTGGGACAAAGCATCGAATATTCCCCAGAAGAGCTTCCGGGAGAGGTGCAACTCCTCATCCGAGGCGGCTCCAAAGCTGCCCCACCCTCCTGAGAGGCAGTAGTACTTCCAGCAGCGCTCATAGTGGTTGGTCAGTAGCTGGAATAGAAACAGCCATCTCAGTGGGATTCTGGGAATGGAAGCAGCCTGCCCCTTTCCACCCCACTCCGATCAGAGAAGCGTGCCCATTAGTGCTGACACCGGCCCATTTTTAGGTGTGGATGAGTCATGTGCACCTGCGGGCTGTTACACTTAGGTCAACAATAAGTCTCACTTTCTCTACAAACACAGCAGGTAGTCGGGGTCCTGGTCCCACGTGGATGATGTCACAAAACCAGGCCCGGAGTAAAGTGGCGAGGTGCTGCGTTCGACTGCAGCAGAACATGAAAGCTTTTCAAGTTGCTTACCTTCAGAGGCATCTTGGCGTGTTCGTTCAGAAGAGGGACATCGAAGACAAGCCGCCTGAGGAGGTGCTGCATCATGGAAGGCCTCAGCTTTCTGTAGGGACCGGAAGCTGACAAGTACTGATAGCAACACAGGCAGCTATTGTGCAGCTAGCAAAACACTGTGGACGTTAGTGGCTGGGTAGGTAACTGCAGCAACAAAGGGACAAGGAGAGTCCTTTAGGTTTCCCTCCATCTTTCTAACGACAAGTTTCTGATTCCAGGGGGATCCAGGGACCCCGCAGTGAACATGCCATGATGCCTCATCTGGGTGATGTATTACACAGCAAGCAGATTACATAGCAATCCATTCTGATATAACACTCCGTGCTCGTCACGGCTCTGAATCCTACCATGCCACCAAAACATGTTAATATAAAAAATTAAAATTATACCTGAAAATTCAGATTTGACTGAAATACGAGTGGCAATTAAATCCAAACCAAGTGTGACCAGACCTGAATATCTCCAATCTGAATATACATATATAAAGTAGTAATATACACATAAAAAAACATTATGCATAATGCACACAATTCTTGATTACCTATTAGCAATATGCATTCAAGGTTACTGCTACCCATATTTTTCATTCTCAGTTCACATCCTTCGGTTTGTATCGCCTATTAAAACGCCAAACTTATAAGTAGACCAGAAAGCCATTGCAGGTCCTGTGCAGTAGGGGGCGCTCTCACCCGCAAACGGCCAGCAGGCACTCCTCGATGGCATCCCGCTGAGCCTTGGTGAGGCAGCAGCCCTTGGACAGGCGGTACACCGTGTGCAGCAGCGAGTCAATGAGGGAGGCGTAGGGCTCCGTGCCGGCGAACAGAGGCGCGCACTTGGTCAGCAGGGGCAGCACGGCGGTACACAGGTAGCGGTTCAGCGCCAGGGCCATGTCAGTCGCACTGAGGGCCGCCTGCGGGGGGGGAGAGGGGCCACTGAGCCGGAGACCATCCGACAGCACAGGACTCTGGCGCACATTCTTAAAAACCATGAGCGCCGTTACTTATTATAATTATTCATTGTCCCACAGCAAGTTCTGAGGGCACAATGGAAAATGACTGGTTCAGGGAGATAACCAATCAGTGGTCTGATGTCAGATCAACCAATCAGATGCGTTGGTCCTGCCTCCACTAGTTGCTTGGATCCGCCTCCTCTACAATATGATTGGTTCTCTCTCTGAAGTAATCATTTTTTGTCCTGCCCTTAGAACATTTTTGTGTAAGTAAAAATCCCACAAGCTCCCATAATGGCCTTACAGTATTACCATATTATTTATTCATCAGACACTTTTATCCTACAGGAAATACATTAAAAAAGCCAGGTCAGACAATCCCTGGAGCATTGAAAATGAGGGTTTCACTCGGAGTCCAAATGATAAAATCACACTACCAACCCTGGGCTGTGAACCACCGACCTGATGATCAGATTCGTTATCTATTAACTTCAAGCACTGAGCGTCTTAGTATAAGGGCACTAGGCACCACTGCAGTTAGGAAAACATGCTTCTGATAGGAAGGTTACAGGTTTAAATCCCAAGAGGGCTGCTGTACATTTGAGGAAGATCCAAGAGTTTATTGGCATATACACAGTAAATAGTCAGTTAAACTGCACAATGGAAAACTTTTTCTGCATGTCCTTCCAGCCCCCGGTAAATATAAATAAAACACAAATCCAAATTAAGGTACACTGTGTTTCTTTTCCAGCTGTACAAATGGATGTGTCCGCTGTGAAACTGTAAACTCAGCTAAAAGCTTCTGCCTGGGAGCTGAAGTAATAATAATAATAATCTAAACAACCCGTCGAGACGTGAACCACTAATATACAATTAAAGAAGCACAGATTGGTGACCTTTCTGCTGATAATATAGCGTCGGGGAGGAAATGAATGCTGTTAGTAAGCAGTGACCCGGATGTTTGAATAAGATAAGCTGGGCTTTGAGGTGGAATCTCAACTGGTATTTCTGGTAATAAAATTAGCCGCGACGACGCCAGGAGCTAAGTGGCAGTGCACACTGGCACTGGCAGTGCACACTGGCACACTGGCACGATGGAGGACTCACCGTGTCCAGAGAGGCCGCAGCCCGCAGGTCAGGCAGGAACCCCACTTCCAGCAGGTGGAGCAGGAAGTTCTGGTCCTCGATCCCGTACACGCGGTCCAGGAACAGGACCATGGCGGCTTTGTGGTCTGGGCAGAAGCCGGCCGACATGTCTGGCTCTACCACTGTTCCGTCTGTGGATATGTCCAGCCATGCATGCATACAAAAGCAGACACACACGAGACAAGGAGAGAGACACTGTACTGAAATCAGTCGACAAACCCACAATCTGGGTAAAACAGAAACAGCAACAGTCATCATCATAATGCCTTTTCATGGATTTGTTTACCCTAAAATGAAATGCCCTCATCAATATGCCCTCTTAAAAACAGACCCTGCTACAAAATGCAGCTATGCAACAGCAAAAGCATGTCCTGATTATTAACTTGACTCATTAGTTCAACACAGCTAAAGAGCTCCTTTGAAATTTCCCCCTCGGGGGATGATAGCTCGCATAGCATATTTCTGAGTGTTTGTCAACAGAAGGTAATGAGGGAGGCCCTTCTATCAATACTCTCGATTTCTGGAGAGGGGAGTTATTGGTGGAGCCATACTGATTGCGATTGGAGACTGACCTTTGGCAAGAGTGGGCATGGGGAACGGAATGCTGATCACGCCCTCAAGATCCTCGATAGGAATTAAGGAGCGCAGGATGGCCCGGATCCGGATGGCCTCGCCCTTCCCGGCGTGGATGAGCTGGAAAGCACGGGACAGTCAGGCTCCTCCTCATGCCTTCGTTAGCTAGCCCAAACCGCACCCAGGCCTCGAGACGACCCAACCACGATGCCTTTGTCTGGCACCAGGGTCAAAACATCCAGGTAACACAGCTGCGCAGACCACTAAGCCCGGCTCTCATCCTGACTCGAAGATGAACTTGGGACAACCTCTGAGTCAGCTGGTTCAGACAGTATAGACCCTCGAAGGCAAGAGCAGGCAGAAAACCCCCAGCGTGGCTCAGAAGCAGCCAGGTTCACGTCGGGAAGCTTTAACTCCAGTGTCCTCGCGCAGGCAAACAGCAATACGCATTCGGGCAGGTGACGCTTCAACAGAGGGGGCTGGGAGGGGGTGGTGACTCACATGCATCTCGGGGGCACAGCGCCCCAGGAGGTCAATGAGCGCTGCATAGAAGGTCATGATGGCATTGCCCATATGGATGGTGTCGTCCTCCTCGTCCTCCAGCATGTCGCTGCTGTGTGAAAGGGGGGGGGGAAATAAATAATGAAGGAAAAAAATAAAATAGGCTGCTGTTGCTGTGTGGGCACCCGAGTCTCCCACACCACTTACTGTACAAGACAACTGCACATGTGGACAAAGAGGCACAGTCACACCACGGGGGAGAAGGCTACTTAGAATCATACCTGACAAAGCACAGCAGATGATGGTGCCAAAAGCCAGCTAACTCAGGGCTGGCAAGACAGCCTCTCAGGCTTTGCTCATCAGGAAGCGACTCTCCATATATGCCGTATATATTTACACAGATGCACAGCGGAGTTGACGCATCGGGACAGTGGCCCACTTAGCGTGACTTCGCAGGGGGAAGCAGGACACTTACGCAACACCTGGCGCGCGACACGGCCCGACAGATCGGGAGCGGGGCAGAATAATGAGGGACTACTTTGGGCCGTGACGCGGGCGGCAAGCACGTGCCTGGCTTCCTCCAGACGAAAACTTGTGAAGTAGTTGCCTCACATGCTCGGTATCTTAAGGGACGTGAAGTGTGCCACCTCTGATTGGGCCAGAGGTACTTGGATTCTAGGGATACCCTAACTGTTCTTTTACACCCATCCTGAACTGTGTTATTACCAAGCCGAAATTAACCAAAATGTTTCTCAGCCGACCTACACTATACGAACAAAAGTAGTGGATATGGAGTTGGTCCCCCCTTTGCACCTATAACAGCTGCCACTGGGGCACAGTCACGCTGGAACAGAAAAGGGCCTTCCCCAAACTGAAGCACTAAGCCTTGCCCAACCCCTGAAGAACAACCCCATACCATTTCCCTCCCCACCACACGTTACAGTTGGCACAATGCAGTCGGGCAGGTAACCTTCTCCTGGCATCTGTCAAACCCCAGACTCGTCCATCAGACTGCCAGACAGAGAAGTGCGATTTGTAAATCCACAGAACACATTCCCACTGCGCCAGAGTCCAGTGGCGGTGTGCTTTACACCACTCCATCTGACACTTGACATTGCGCTTGGTGGTGTGAGGCTTGCATGCGACTGCTCAGTCATAGAAGCCCATTCCACGAAGCTCCTGGCACAGTTCTGTGCTGGGGTTAATGCCAGAGGAAGTTTGGAACTCTGCAGTTATTGAATCAACAGAGTGTCTCAGCACTCGGCAACCCCGCTCTATTATTTTACGTGGTTTACCACTTTGTGGCTGAGTTTCTGTTGTTCCTAAAGGCTAACACTTTGCAATAACAACACTTACGGCCGACTGTGGAATATTTAGCAGGGGGGAAATTTCACCAACTTGCTTATTATAAAGGTGGTATCCCATGACAGTACCACACATGAATTCACTGAGCTCTTCAGAATGACCCATTCTTTCACAAATGTTTGTAAACTTGGCTGCATAGCTTGTCTTGACTTTATACACCTGTGGCAATGCGTCTGAATGAAACACCTGAATTCAGTGATAAAGAGGTGTGTCCCAATATTTCTGTCTATACAGTGTACGTTCACTTCTTATGACTTCCTGTCCAGTCTTTGGGTGACTCTCAATATGAGTACTTGACCACACTCACTAAACGAAACCAATCCCCGACGCACTGTGCACCAAGTTCATCAATGCAAGGTAGCAAGACCGGTCTTGCCAAGACCACAAGTACGGTTCTCTGTATTTCCAGCAGACCACAGGAAGCACTGGTTCAAATATTTCATAGTCCGGTCCACATTCATGTCAAACTAGCTTTCATGATGTTCTTGAGATCCACCTACAGGGTCCTGTTGGACTCAGAGGTGGGCGAGGGGCCGTCCCGGGTCGGGTCCTCTGAGATCTTAATGGCCTCCTCCATGGCAGCCAGGAGGCCGTTACCGCCCTCTCCACGCAGCGCGGGGCCGAAGCACTCCGGCCTACGGATCAGCAGCCTCACCACCACATTGGCGTTCTCCTCCACACTTTCACCTGAAGAGGGACCCCAAAGAGAGCTGTCAAACATCTCTCAGCCTCAGCAAGCAAGTGTCATCCAACACAGGTCCTATAAAAAATCATGGTTGTAACCAAGGTTTCCCATTCCAGTCCTCTAGGACCCACAGACAGCCCACGTTTTCGCTCCCTCCCAGCTTCCTGCCAGACAGTCTGCATTTTTGCTCCCTCCCAGCTCCCTAGGATGGGACTGGAAAACACTACTATAGTGGGTAAACATCCACCTCTTCAGCACTGAAATCCCCCAAATGCTAGTAAACCAGGGAAGAGTGCAGTGGGGAACGTACCGTTGCAGAACACTGCGAATCTGAGGAAGTCTAAGTAGCGCTCCCCTTCCACGGGGTTCCAGCCAATGTCTGGGTATCCCTTAGACACTAGCATCATGCAGCTCTGGAGCCCACAGCCTGCCAGGTACTGCACCACCTGCAGAGAGGGAGAGAAAGGCGGGAGTCACCGGGGCACAGGGGACCAATCGCAGGAAACCTGTGGCTGGCTGACCAATCACCAGAGCCGGCATATTAGAATACTGTTTATATACCCCGTTTACTTGTTTGCATTATGACTTTGCACTTTGCCAGTTCATTCATCTGTGCTCTATGTGCAGCTGTATGCACACAAATTTCCCCTTGGGAGCCATAAAGTTTAATCTTAATCTGGTTACGGTTAGGTGTGGCACTGGGCCTGCGTTACTGCAGCTCTCCCTCTTTCCCTGGCCGCAGATGCTCTGGGGTTCTGGAGAAAGGGCCAAGTGCCGGCTATGGACCCACTTTTAACAAAACACTTATTCTGTGACCACAGCTCTGATACTGCTTCTGGGGTTATATAACCCAGGGAGAAATTTGGGAAACATTGCAAAAGTGGGGTTGGGAGAGGAATTGCTCTTAGCAGGATGGGAATTAGGGTGTCTGGCGGCCAGGTCAGGGTCACTCTCAACACGGAGCGGTGCTCAGCTGGTGAATGGCTCAGGGAACTTGCCGAAATATCCCTCAAAACCAAACATTAATCAAAACAACTGAAGTCCGGAAAAATCCAATAGGTCATTTGTAGTGCTTGGAAGAAGTTGGTGGGATATATAAACACAGAACTAAAAAAATACCTTGAGCGTTAAGTAAGAAACAGCATACACTTTAATTAAAGAAAAATAACACAAATATATAAAAGACAAATCACCTCATTACAGAAGGATAACCCCGTTAATACTGGCCTTACACTAATGGTGTCATCTTAGCAGACCAGGTGCTTCAGTCTAACCGTGACCCACACCTCCATGCCGACCCTCTTCCCTGCCCTCAATAAAGAGCGTTTCTTTCTTTTTTTAAATGCCAGAGGTAGAAAAAAGTAAGACAAAAAGAACCAGGCTTACTTTTTCCAGGTCTGGCTCCCGGAGGGCCAGGGCGAGCTCGTTGTTATCCATCACAGAGGCGGCGGCCACATCCAGAGGAGTGGAGCCTCGCATGGATGGGGACGCTGAAGGGGACAAGCCACGGGAAACGGTGGTAATCAGGGCGGGTGCTGCGGCCCAGGAAGTCGGCGCCGTGCCACTGTGCGAATGCGTCGCGGGTCACGCTAATGAGGAGGCGGCGAGCCTGTCTATTTACTTATTCATTTCTTTGTAATGGGTTATCAAGTTACTCGCAACTCGCGGCAATTTCCTAGCGGCTAAAAGGAAGTCCGCGGACCGTAAAGACAGTATGTGGCCCCTTTAGCCGCGCGGTCCGGCAGCCAGCGCCCTTACCGAGTCCGACGCTGCTATTTTCCAGCAAGTAACTGAGGTGGTCGAACATGGCTTTTTGGTTTTGTCTACTGATGCGACAGAAGTAGCAAAGAAAACGACAGCAGTTGGCCACCATCTTAGGAAATGTGATTTCCTTAACAAAAGTAATAAAAGAGTCAACATTGCGTTACTGGTTACGTTACGTTAGTTTCCATTCATGTATCAGAGAAAATAAGGAGCAAAACATTTTTACGACAGAAAAACTACTCGAAAATTCAAATAGATTATATCAAGCTATGCAAATACACGTTGAGATACTGTTGGACTACATTAAAACACGAAGCTGATAAATTACCAGATAAGTCAGATAATAAAATAAACTTTAAAGGCGTAGTTACCTTTGACTCTCCTCCTCCTAGTACATTGACCATCACCTCCATGACAGTTTCATGCATTCCCAGTGCCCTCATCAAATTCGGGTGCTGGTAGAATACTTTATTGTTCATAATGTCACTGTGGATAATAGCAGAAAGGCATGGCTTTACACACCCAGACACCAAAGTGTATCCTTCCAGTGCTCACTTATTCTGTAATCATGCCTCTACATTAAGATACTGTACAGGGGAGTGTATAACTGCTGCTTTTATTCAACGAACACAAGATTTTTACAAATTTTACTGAAGTATTTTTGCTCAAGGGCACAACAGCAACGATCTTCTGGGACTGGAGAAAACAAACTTTGGGTTATGAGTCTATGTCCTTAACCACTGAGTTACCTGCTGCCCTACATATGCCCTATTTAAATAGCCTAATTAGAGAGAAGAGCATTAGAAGTGTAATGTATATGTATATGTATATGTATATGTATATGTATATGTGTGTGTATATGTGTATGTATATGTATATGTGTATGTATATGTGTATGTATATGTGTATGTATATGTATATGTGTATGTGTATGTATATGTGTATGTGTATGTATATGTGTATGTATATGTATATGTATATGTATATGTACATGTGTATGTATATGTGTATGTATATGTGTATGTGTATGTATATGTGTATGTACATGTATATGTATATGTGTATGTATATGTATATGTATATGTACATGTGTATGTATATGTATAAGCTTGATTTATAGAAAAATTCTATCCAGTGATGTGGTCCCTTCTGGTTCCATTGCTTTTCATAGAAGTGAGGTAAATGTTCGTACCCTTGTTCAATGAGGGGAAAAGATACTGTAATGGGAGGGGTGTTATGGCAGTTGAGCACAAGGGGTGGTAGGAGGATGAGCCGTCTTACCCCAGCCCCCGGATCATGAGCTTCTCTTCCTCCCTGCCCATGCGCACGCTCAGCAAAGAGCGGATCTGCCCCAGCGATGCCAGCAGGTTGATAGTATCCTCCACGGAGACAGAGTTAATGGTGTAGGTCTTGGGCAGGGCGCGCACCTGGCCCCCAATGCCATCGTACTGGCGGTGGAGGAGCACGAACATGGCCCTCACCAACTCCGCATCTTCGATCACCGACTCCTGGGCCCAGCGCACCATGGTCTCGGAGATCAGCTGCTGTAGTGTGCCTGAGGGTTGGTAGAGGTATCTGCGTTTCAGAGTTCAAATGGGGTTTGTAGGATGGGAACTTTGAAGCCGGGACCAGGGAGTGGGGTGGGGGCAGTGAACAGCTGCGGTCTGAAGATCGCTTACTGGGCTTCTTGCATTTCTTTTTATTCGGTATCTCTGCCATTTTTTTCTTCAGGTAAGCCACCTTCTCCACGAGGGACATGAGCCGGCCTCTGATGGTGAAGTCCGAGTCGGCCTCGTTCGCCTTGTCGTCATCGATTTCAATGCCTGCACGCAACGGACAGAGAGGTTGCTTACATATGCTCATCGCTATCAGCCGCACAAGGCCAGCATTGCTGAGGATGTGAGTTGGAGGAAGAGCTTGCTGAAGCCTTGGCTTACCGCAGTGTGTCATCAAGTCTTCGTGGAAGTCTACCAGCTGTTCTCTGATGCCATCTGGACAGGGGCATTCCTGCTTCTCGTCTTTAAAGTTCAGCAGCATGTTGATCTGACGGGGAGCAACAGATGGGGTCAGAGGTGAGGCAAGTGACCTCTTAGAAGGAGCCAGCTCCAGGAGAGATAAGAAGACGCTTCTCTGACCTGCTCCTGGGGAGGCGAGCGAAACTCCTTGGTCTTCTTGGCCGTCAGAGCAGCAGACATGTTGAGGGCCTGCATCACCTCGTTGTACCGGAAGCGCTGGTTGTCCTGGAGGTTGGCGACGAAGTCGTCGGAGAAGGCCACCACCGCCTCGATCCGATGCCTCACCTGGCAGTCGCAGAGGTACTGCAGCAGGTGGCACATCTGCATGGAGGACAGGAGGAGAACTCGAGGCTATGACTCGATGCTGCGGCACGCAGGCGTGGGCCGTCGGCACGGCAACCACCTGCGAGTGCACTGGGGGCAGTCAAGGTCACGCCAGGCTAATTGGCCGGGCATTAAATCCAGCTGTCAGGAAAACGTCTCCCAGCACGAAGGTCGTGAGATGTCAGGGTGCCGTTAAACACAAATCCATTGTCATTAACTATAATTAAACTATCAATCCAAAGACAGTGCCGAGGTGTAAAATAGCTTGTCAGCCTTAAATGTCAAATGGGAACAATGCACACGCTCAAGTGATTATTTTGATTCCTTAAATAAATGGTTTTTAGTCCCAATCAAATATGGAGCAAGGTGCATGCTGGATTAAGACAGAGTTGTCTAATTTCCATGACAAAACAAGGGAAGAATGAAACTAAACCTGCAGCTGTCAATCAGTCTTCTGAAGCTCAGTTTAGGGTACTATATCAGCATAGTAGCCAACCCCAGAGCTCTAGCTCTGCAGACAGGAGAGAACCCAGGACTGGATGCCAGTCGACATGCAAACATTCATAAAGGATCACACACTATGGACAATTTAGAGCAGGGGTGCTCAAATCTAATCCTGGAGGTTCTTGAGCTAAATCAGGTGTGGTGGAGCAAGGAGAAGACGAAGCTGTGCAGGGCTCTGGCCCTCTGGGACTGGATTTGGGCATCCCTGATTTAGTGACACATTGGAGTTTTACTTATACAAAAATGTTCTGAGGGAAGTACAAAAAATGATTGGTGATAACCAGTCAGATCTTGTGTCAGAAGTCAGACCAACCAATCAGATGTCTTGGCCCCACCTCCTCTAATTGCTTGGACCTGCCTCCTTCATAAACTGACTGGTTATCTCTCTGATCCAATAATTTTTTGTTCTGCCCTCAGTAGATTTGCGTAAGTAAAACTTCCGTGAGCAATTCAGTGGCACCAGTTCATCTAAGTGCATGTGGGAGTTGACCAGAGTACCTGGAGGAAATGCCATAAAAACAGTAATAAGACCCCCCAACCCTATCAAAAATGAAAAATGTATAATTGAAATAATTTATATACATTACTACCTGCTAGAAGATATAGATGGGCTCCTTTTACGTTTGACCACACATGGCATAAATGGCCAAATGGCATATTTTGTTAAGCAAGATACAGGGTGAGAGAGATTAAAAGGGAAAGTCAGACGCCTGTGAGTCACCTGAAGCTTGACAGGCTCTGGAAGTTTCATCTGGAGCAATCCTTCTTTTGGGACCTTTCCTGTCCTCCCAGCCTCCTCCCCGCCGGTGCCCTCTATCCTGAGCTCACCCTTGAAGCTTTCACAGTCCGGGGTTTCGCCCCCCTCGTGGCCAGAGTCCTCGGAGAAGACACTTGGCTCGATGAGCTGTAGGATGTTTTTCAGGTCCCCGTTGTGGAAGACCCCCATGATGAGCAAGGTGTAGAAAAGCTTGATGAGAGGCACGAAGAGGAACTCGGTACTCCCGCCGATGGGGTCGCGGGCGTGGAGGCTGCCTTCCCGGACGGCTTCGGTCAGCATCTCAATGGTCTTGGTCTTGAGGATCTCCAGGGGAAACTCGGGGCTGTACTGGACGAAATCCCCGCCACCGCGGACAAAGCTGGGGGAGAAGAAGTTCATGCGTGGCCGGAGGGAGGTGCTGAGCCCGATTCCCGGCAAGCCGTGCTTCTTCTTCTCATCGGGGAAGAGCGTGATGCTCTTGGTCTCGTCCGTCATGGGCACTATATACTCGTTGTTCATCATGAGGCGTGCGGTAGCATAGGTGCTGAGGTGGATGTCGATGAGGAGGTCGTAGTAGCCCGTCCGCAACAGACCCGGCATGTACTTGTTCTCGATGGCATAGAGTAGCTGGGCCTCATCCACGTGGCTGCAGAGGGCATGTGCCACACGGTTGTTCCCTAGGGCGCACACGGCCGAGTAGAGACGCAGGGTGTGGAAGTGGAACTTCAGCAGGTCCTTCTGCTCTGTGAGCTCCAGAATGTCCACAGACCTGGAGAACAAAGATTCCCAGAAGGCCATCACTTCGTCATGGGATTTAACTGGGAGCTTATATGGTTATTTTCCATTGTAGTAATACAATTTCCACCATAGTTTTGAATCCAGGGCCTGGACAAGCCCAGGAACCCAAAAAAATTATAGTCAGGTCAATGGACGGTGTAAAACACCAGTCCTGTGATACTATCCGGAGCGCCCCTGCCCTCACATGCTATGGATCTGACCTGTTCTCTTCCGGAATGTGTAGGGACATGAACTGCAGAGGCTCGGAGCAATGCACCAGCCACCCGTGGCGGTCGTTGACTCGGGACGCCTCCACCTTCAGGAAGTGGTTGGGCATGCGGCTCCACAGGACTGGTGTGAGGAACTGCACGTGCAGCCGGGGCGGGCACTGTGGGGTGGCGTTTTTCCTCTCGCTCTTGAAGAGGCCCGCTGAGAGAGGCATCACATTCTGGCAGGAAAATAACGAGTTAGGTACATTCGCCAGGAGATCTATCAATGGCTCTTTGATACAGTGATGTCATGGAACTAGTGTGGATTGGACTAGCACACCACAGAATGTACTCTATGCAAACTTGACCAGATCCGTGTAATATTAAAGCAAGCAAATTTTGGGGAGGTGGTTGTTGTAACCTATAATTTTACTATGTGGCTATGTGCCTAATGTGAGCAATCCATTCCACAAACCTTTACGTGAGTCAAATGTTACAGAGGTCTGCACGCCTACAGAAGGAGTCTAACGCCAGTTCTATAGTATTCCATTACAAACACAAAATGAGCTAAATCAAAAGCTTTGCGGTAGTTTGCAAACTGTACAGACTATTTATGAGGTAAGAAAACTCAATTTAGTTTAACAATTGCCGCAAAGAGGCGGCTAACATGAACCCAGCGAGACAGTAGAGTAATGAAATGCCACACTGTAAGTCTTTCATCCTTAAGTATGAAGACGGTGTCACCACGCAGTGCTTTATCTCAGCAGGTGTGGCCCTGTCCAGGGCCCCGCGGGAAGCAGCGCCTCGTCACACGCCATTGGCCGCCCTATTTGTGTCTACCGCCTCATCACGGCCCTGCCCACTTACCTTGATGCGGCCCAGTTCAAACTGGAATATGTTGGGGCTGGTGGCTTGAGCAAACACCGCGGGGAACAGCTTGGTGCTCGGTTCTACCTGCCGATATCCAGAAGCCAGGGCAGCAAGTTAAAAATACCGGGCCGACGGAGAGAATGTGGCACACGGTTAAGCGGAACATAAATCATAACATGGGCAGCCATAGTTTTCTAATTCCAAACAAAATATGGCTATTATCATGAAGACGATTCTGCAAACTTCTTTATCTGGGTCATTGAGTCTACTGAACGTCTTGGTCTGAAATGCATATCTCACAATTTTTCATATTTATTCCTTCCGTTGAAAGGTTAAGACTGAAACAAGACCTTTCCAGGAACTTGAACCCAGGTCTAGTTACCTGGTAGTAGGTAGTGAGATCTTTTCCATTGGAAGTGAATGTCAGCAATCCATTGGCGGTATCCACGAGACAGCCAATCTCCAGGCCATTGTTGTTACGACCCTGCCCAGGACTGGTGCTCTCTCCCGCCCACACCATATAACAGTTGCTACGCTTGATGCTAGAATTTGAAGAGAAGTACAAATACATAGGTTGACTAGGTCCATGGGTCGGAAAATAACTTTGCCAGTGGGCAAAAAACGTGGGCAATTTCACAAGGCGGCTGAGATTTTAGGTGTGACTGACCTCTCATGGACTTTGCCCTTCTCATCACCCAGGGTGACAGTCACAGTGCGGACCTTCTCTAGGTCAAAGGCAGTGTCGTACTGGTGGAAGTCAGAGGTCACCCAGCCGACCCACACACTGGAGGGCTCCTGGCCGGGAAAGATCCTCACGGAGTAATAGTACTGAGGAGAGAACCAGACGTGAAGCCATTAACAGAACTGCAAGGAGACATTCAGTACTGATACAGTAGCTATGAACTGTCAGTAGGATAATTTGACATCAGTGCAGTAAAACATCTGCTCAGTTTAACTGCCAGTTTAACTGTATTGCATATTCAACATTCTAAACAATAACAAGATCCATGACAGTAAAAACTCTGCACAGTAAGTTAAAACAGCCTAAACATCACGGAGTCAAAATGATTATGTAACAGTATGTGCAAAGGGTGGTCACTGTACTTAGTATTAAAGTCTATAAACATACTAAAACTATTCAACGTTATCTACTACATTAAATACTTCAAATGAAGCACAGGAATGATATACTTAAGGATCGCATTTCAAAGAATTACTCTAAAGTCAATAAGCATCATGTCGGGCCACCATTCAATCCAAAATGCAATGGATCATATTGACAAATGCCCTAACCGTAGACGTCTGCATGAGGTACTCATAGTCGTCCCTCTCATCAGCTAGCACCTCCTCTGAAAGACGGGCAGATGAGTGGCTGGTGCTTAAGTCTGGCTTGGATCTCTTCAGCATGAACCTGTAATAAAGCAAACAATGGGGCAGACGACCTTGTAACTCAATAGGTAAAGCAAGATTCTTTGTTACAATGAAAAACTCTGCACTGTGAAAAAGCTATAGTAACTAAACTTCACAGCTCTATTGATATGAAGTATGTTTATGTACACTATGATACTAACCTCTGCTTGAGCTTAGATGGTTTCTCTTGGTTGTAATCCTTGTGGTTGTTGAACTCATCTTTATCTCTTTCTGAGCCATTGGGACCCAAGTGACCATGAGCAGTTTTCATAAGGACCTCAAAGTCGGAGACAGTCTCAAAGTCATCCAGGTCCTTCTTGGGCGAGAAGAAGCTGCCATTGGAAGGCAACGTGGCCCCTGGCGACTTCGAGAATCCCTCAGCACACTCGACCGGCATGCTCAAGCGATAGAACACGATGTCGGTGTTGCTGTTCTGTGACCCAAAGGACCTCTGCGTGACCTTCATACAGGGAGAACCATCGATGGTTCCATCGATCCGTGCAACCTTTTCAAAACAAAATGTAAAAGTAAAATCACAGGGCTTACACCTCAAGGTAATATGGAGGCGTGTTCCTGAAGGCACTTCAGCTGTTTTTGTGGTAATAAATGACAGGTATTGCACTGGGGGGAAAGCTTAAGGGTCCATCTGCTCACCTCGATATGCTCATGATTTTGTGGTACCGGAATGAACTGGGGTAGCCTCTTGCTCAGCCACATAGTCAGATCCCTGTTCATGTTGACGGCGAATGGTTCGAATCCCTCCTGCAGGCCACAGATTGTGAAGTACTTCAAGGTGCTGACATCCTTCCCAAAGTTCATTCGACCCACTTGACATACGCCCAGGCTGCATACGGGGATGAAGCCTGCGGGAAAAGGGGAGTGATATACTCACATACCAGGGCAATTTGTTTTATGCTCTAAGGTCAGAAACATGAGAGGCTGACATGTTTTCTAAAAATGCAACGACCAAAACTTCAATTCACGTATGTTATTAGCAAAATAAATATGTATGAAATGACAGATTTGGGTTGCTGGTTTAATACTGAATGACAGTCAGCAGTACAGTCAGTAGGTGGCACTCATGTCAAAATGATCTACAGTCATAACAATTTTTTACAGGTACTACCCATAGCTGTCAACTGTAGAGTCATGACATCTTTTATATAAATAAGTTCCTGCTCTGCTGTTATTGTTGACTTCTGTAATATACCATCAGTAGCATTCAGTGACATACCACATGAGTTCAAACCAATTAATGTCCTTGACTGGGGGCAGTGATGCCACCTTCACACTTTCGACACACTCAGTCTCATATACTCGCTTGTCTTCTTACAGTCATTAAGGAAAAGCAGTCGCTGATTCATTCATTGAAACAAACAGTACAATCATTAGCCTCTCTGGTCACATATACTATAAATAGGATTGTTGTGTTTTTCAATTAAAATGTTTAATTAATGTAGCTTCCACTCAGCGTGACATTCATTCTCATCCTTTGGATATATTCTAGAATACATTAGCTGAATTTACCATGCCTCTGTTTTTCCATTGAAAGATTGTCTTTTTTTATTGGAATAATAAAAATCACAAATCATCCACACTAGTGGCGCATGGATAAAATGATTAATAAGCTTGACGGGCAGAAGTTCAGAGAAAGGAAACAAGTTTACTGGAGTTACTTATCGGCCAACCTTTTCTTCTTGAGTGCAAAACACCAACCTTCGCAAACTTCAAAGTCTTTGAACGCCAGCTCCGAGCCGGAGTCGTCGAGAAGCACCTCCCCGTTGAGCGTGAACATCATGGTGTGCTCGTTCATGTCGACCATGCAGCCCACCACGTCGCCAGGCTGCCACGAGCGGCCAAAGTGCTCATTACCCTGGTGCCACCGCTGAGCCTGCAACGTGGAGCCGGACATCTCAGCCCTGAGCGCTACACCTATTCTCTAAAAGACTGGGAGCACTTCCATTACACAGAGAGAGCCATGAAACATTTGAATTTTCTACACAGCAATCATCATTTTTCCAAGGCCTACATAGTTCTATTCCAATACACTTTCCCTCAAAAAACAAAAAAAAATTAATCTCCACTCCACTCTGGGCTCTGACAGCAATTGCGTATGAATCATTGAGCGTGTAAATGGCTGCCCACTGCAGGATCTGACAGCCTTCGCGCGGATTTGACTGTTTCCCAGCTCATTTCTGCAACGCCTTCTAGGACCTGCTAACACCCGGCTTGATGACAGGGAACGGCATATATTCAGTGGGTCTGAGAATGGGGTCCACCCTCGGCCACCATAACGTGCCCGGACAAAACCCCGCATTCGATTCACGGCTCAGCGTCTGAGTCAAACGACGGACCCTTGCTCACTTTGAAGCCGTCGAAGACAAAGACCTGGTCGTCAGAGCCCAGCTCCAAGTCCGGCAAGCAGTCGGGCCGGGCCCAGCCCACCCTCATCTCCCCCGCCGTCACCACCTCGAACTCGAAGTACCACTTCCCAGCATTCACACTGTAGGTCTTCTCGGCCCGGAAGATCCGGAAGCGCTCGGCAGTCATGTGGCTGATGTCCGACCTGGCGGCTGGAATGCAGAGAGGACAGCAGTGTAAAATACAAACACGTGACACCAGCCATGAGTCTGAATGGATGATGGCGCAAGGTGCCCCGAGCAGCACTGTCTCCTACCATTAAAACAAGTCAGTTGCATGGGGCCGCACAAACAACAAACTGGATGAGGATGCCAGTCTCACTAAAGGTTCATGCTTGGGAGCGGCACTACACTTATATGGTGACTCATGGGGGAAAGAGGAAACCAAGAAAGACCATTTATTTCATTCTGCGTGCTGTATGGTACGATAATGTCACTCAACGCACCACAACAACAAAACACTGGCAGGAACCAGGGAAAATCTATGGGAATCCGTTTCAACATCCAAAAAACTTTTTCCACTGCTGAACATTATTATAAGGAAGATTCCTGAAAACATTCTGCCATTACACGTAGTCTGCATTCATATCAGATCGACATGATCCTCAATCTCATGCCTTTATAGCTGGCACAGATGCATCCTGCCTGGTACATATAATGGGGTGGGGTTGCAGGGGCACTGGCCCCAGCTGATTAGCCCCCTCTCCTGTCACTCATCAATTCAAAACATGTCATTGGCTGTTGTTAAGGATGGCCCTTCTATATGAATGATAGACCCTCTTATGTCACAACCGTAAATAATCCCTGAATCTCCCCTGTATCCTGCTGCAATAAAGCCATATGTGCCCTCATGCTACACAAAAAAATGCTCTGTTTCATCACATATTAGAATCATACAGAATTAGAAATAGATCATTATAGAAAATGATTGCTTAAAATACATTGGACAAGGCTTAATTGATGTGGTCAGTCATTTTTAAAGAGATTAATTTAAGGAGTCTTCACATAACTACTTAGAGGCATGTGCCAGAACTTACCATGATCTTGGTCGGGGGCCTCCAGGTTGTAACCATACCCCAGCAAGGTGCGGACTGCCTCCCTCAGGCTGTCTTTGTTGGACTTTTTGGTCCGTTCATCCAGCAAGGCATAGGGAACGAGACGAGGGTTTCTTCTGTTCTTCACATCCTGGTACGAGACACATGAGACACGCACGAATGGGACAGATGGTCATAAACCAAGAACCGTGCTCTAAGAATCTCCAGACTCAGGATAGCTTAACCTGCTCATCATCCGTTAAAGCCCCCAAATTAAAAAAGCCAAAACTGGGAACTTCCGAGAACTTTTCACAGCTTGTGAGAGTCTGGCACATCTAAAGTGAATCCTTCATCACTCTCCAGGAATACCCCAGACAAGAAGAGTTCTGTAACTCCCTATCCATATACCATGGTGGAGTCAGTGGTATAATAAGAAACAGGTTTCTTTAGTCTCCAATAATGGTCCCAGGGAACGAGGCAGAATGAATGACCTAAACTGTTGGTCCTCCATTCATTCAACCAGCCTCGGCACCCCAACATTCCCCCCAGCACTCACTACATTAAAAATGAAGGACCAGACCCATGCTGGATGCCCCCATTCATTCATTTCAGCAACCCCCCCAACTACATCCAAAAAAAGCTCAAGCTGTCAGATCACACCTGCTGGATGCCATAGGTCCAGCCCTGCCGGATTCTGTCCCGGGCCCAGACGTTGTGCGCGTTCTCTGCCAGCTTGTCCACCATGGCTTCCTGGGAGGAGGACAGCTTGATGTGGCTCAGGTCCATGGGAGCGGGCTTGTACCCACTCGACAGCTCATAGCTGCACAGAAAGGGGTCCAGAATCACACCTTGCATCATGACCCGTCGTGCCGCATCAAGGAGAAAGTGACCGTGGCAGGAGACAGGTGCACTTCATTCCAGAAAACTCAGCTACAGAAATACGCACAGGAATTAGGTCTGAGATGATCCAAAACAGTATTCCCACTTAAGTCCTCACGAATTAGTCCTCATTCCTGCCACTGCCAAAATGATGTATCAACGCTCTCTGCCTTAGACAAACTCGAAGAGCCACTTGGTCTTACTTGGTGGAAAGCTTCAGGTTCTTTACTTTATCTTCTGCGCGCTCGTCAGCCACCCCCACATGGCATCCAAGGGCAAGCAGCGTTCTTCCGAGAAACAAAAATAAACAAAACAGGAGCTAGTCCGAAGATGTCTTCACCACAAGAATGCCTATTGCTGACCCTGCACAGTTATTATTACTGATGTTTGTATTTTACCTGCCTTTGACCTATTGAGGGAGATATAGAGCTTATCGGTACAAAGTATCAGAAATACGTGTGAAAAAAGCACAGAGAAAGAAAGGAAGGTGCGGGAGTTCAGTAGGTGTGCATTCAGAAGGGGGGAGAGATCGAACTGTCCCTAGGCCTTTGGAAATGACGGACAGCTTGTTACACCAATGACGGACAGCTTGTTACACCAATGACGGACAGCTCGTTACACCAATGACGGACAGCTCGTTACACCAACGACGGACAGCTCGTTACACCAATGAGAATCCAGAGATTGGCAAAGACGGCAATGCAGGGATACCTGTTAGCTAGTTAAGGTTATTATACCAAGACATAGATCCTTCTGCAAGAGTCTAGATGATTTAAGAATCAATATAAGCAAACAGATTCGTGGAGATCAAATGCTGAAGAGTCTTATCTGTCACATAGTACTTGACAATATGTTTTTATTAATAGGCAGGCTTCCAGTATGACGTTCTCTCAACTCAAATAAAATCCTTATTCATTTCAAATCCCTAACATATACAATTTGATCACTTTTTAATTGTGTTACACATCACAGAATCTTCCTGACACTATTTTCAGCACAGAGAAGCCCTACAGTGTCCAACTAAATGGATCTGGAGGCAAGAAGGTATCAGCAAATGTCAGGATCACTCAAAAACCTTAATTATATGAATTCTTATCAGACTCTCATATTAAATTTCAAAACGTATAGGCTCACAGGTTTCCCAGCCATTTGCAGAAGCTTCTTCGTCTTCCAATAAGCACTGAACTGCCCGCAATAGCACTTACTTCAGTGTCTCCAGGGACATCTGTAGGTTATAACTGCGCTCCTGCTCCGGAAGCTTGGAGAACTCCACCAGGCACGGGTGCTGTCTTTTGTTGTCGTCTCGAACCTGGAACACAAGGGCAACGGCTCATTGATACATCTCATAAATATTCCTCCTTCTGACCTACTGTTCAATGTATGATTATGCCATTAAAAATGTCTTTGTGGGTCTCTTACAAAGTTAAAGTTGCAAGCCAGTGTTTGCCAGTGACCCACATTTTTGCACCCTCCCAGTTCCTTGTCAGACAGTCCAAATTTTTGCTCCCCAGTAGGGAGCTGGTAGGGAGCAAAAATTCACATTGTCTGCGGGTCCCTAAGGACCAGACTGGGAAACACTGATGTAGGCATTAGATCTATAGTCACAGTTTTTGCCAACATGCCACTGATTTGGCTCAAAACCATACAACAGACCTGGCAATCCACCCCAGATACCATTTGGAGATCTGTTGGGAACACAAAGCAGACAGGAGCGACAGCCGAAGACCCCAGTTCCTGCTGCAGGCTGAGCATGGTGGTCAGGTATGTTTAATTAGCGCTGGTGCTCAGGGCGAGCTCAGAGAGGGAAGCAGCCAGTGCTAACCGACAGCTTTCACCCAGTGGGGGGGCCGGGGAATGCTGTGTGTCTGGGGTTATGTATATATTACAATGTGGGGACACAATATGAACACAGAACACAGCATCGAAGACTTTCTACTGTGAAATGTGTTCTGTAGATGTACAAAAAGTCTGATTCTGTTAGATTTGAAAACCAGATCAACTGAGAGAACCGTTTCGATAGGATGATTAGTCCACAAATCGGACATCTCGATCTCTCACTTGGATAACCTGGTTTTTGCGTGCTAGTAAGCTTTCTCGCCGAGACCGTATCGCGCTTCCCTCTCTGACTTTAAATCACACAAATAGAAAACAAAATTCCCTGTTGTACTGGACCTTGGTACTAATACATCAATGATTCACTGTGTGACGCTACGCATTGTACCCGGACTGACTGTATACATGGGAAAAAAAAAATTTTTGATTGATTTTTTTTCTGACTTTTTGTTTCTTCAATGCCCAAAATCCTGGAAAATAACAAAAATGATTTTGTCACCAATCGAGTGCCGGTGTAGTCACTCTTAAACAGTCCGTTAAAACACAGACCTATTTTAATTAGTGTTTGTTAATCAGAGTTTTCTCTCCGCAGAGAGAACTAAAACCCCCTAAACACGAGAAGCACTGCTTAACAAACTCCACGCGACAGACCCAGTGAGAAGCCTTCCTCCCAACTAGGCTCATCACTCCTCTACCACCTCTCCTCTTCCACTTCTACCCAACTGACGCATGAAAGCCGCCACCTAGACACCAAGATGACATAAGCATGCAGAATGAGCTGGATATCTTCAGCTCCTGGATGGTAACACACAAGAGCAGCCAAATCCACTCCACGGCTCTGGCTCACGGGGCTCACATTTCAGCAGCATTTCAGGTGTTTTGTTTTCAAATACTATAAACGGAAATACTAAGTAACGCCAGAAGTTTCATGTTGAGATGGATATAAAGCTCTCGTTTTTGTACTTCCACTGGGTGTGTGGCTCAGTGAGTTAGGATGCTATGTGTGTGACCAGAGGGTGACTGGTTCAAATTCCCCTCTTGGCAGAGTGGTGTCACTCTTAGGTCTTTGAGCGAGGTCCTTAAACTCCAATCGCTCCAGGAACCATCCAACCGTGCTTTCTCAAAAATGTGTGTCGCTTTGATAAAAATAATAAAAATAACATGTAAAACTGGGTCTGGGCATCTGCACAGACACCCAGCTGAAACAAAGTATTCGCACGTCATGCCGAACACGTCCCACGTCCCGCTGACTCGCACCCTCGCTGGCTGGCATTCTCTCTCCCAGCGGCTGCCAGGGTGCGTCTTCATCCGCCTTCCAGCCTAATCGGAGTGTGCCGGGCTCGTATTCGGCACAGCCCCGGATCTCGTGTAGGTAGTCTGATAAGCCAGGAAGGGCGAAGTGGCCTGGCAGAGCTCCCCCCCCCGGCAAAACCCCCAATCATCGCACAGAGCCCTGAGGCGTGGCAGGTGTGATGCTCTGGGGAGAATGCAAATCTAACCGAAAGCCTGGCTCAGAGAGTGAAAGGTATGGGGGTGTTTTTACAGGACCAGACACATAGAATTACACAATACCGCATATCAAATATATTTATTAAATTTA
>JAODKN010000042.1:11408009-11418112 GCA_026774425.1 Petrocephalus zakoni
GCAGCCCCCCTTCCCCCCCCAATGCCCCGTAACTTCCTGGAAATCCCGAAGAAGATGGAATCCCACACTCCCCCCCCCCACACACACACACACACACACACAACGCCTCCGACTGGCTGCCAAAGTGCGGGGCAGGTAAATCGGCCAGATGTGGATATAAGAAGAACCTGAGCTTCCGCCTGTAACCCACGGGTCCCTCACCTTCTCTAAAATTCTACTTCTCCTTTCTGCTACTGCGGCAAAACCGATGACAGCGACATCCCACAATGCCTGCTGGAGACAGACGCCCGAGGGCGCCCAGCTTCCTTTTCAATATTTGTGAAAAGCCTCCAATTAAGACACAGGTCCCCGACCTAGACCCTGACGCACCCGCTGCCGCGTTTTGGCCAGAAACCACTATTCCTAAACGGTGACGTGCACAACATGAATGCTACGCGCCGTGGTCCGCCGCACCCCGCCGTATCGGTGGTGATGAGCAATATGCCCCATGCAGCTGAAAAATTACCTGGGAACCGAGATGTGAAAATAAGGGGTCCTTCTGAGTCAAAGGAGAGGTGCTGTGCACTGAATTTGTGTAAATCCTGTTTTTAAATGACACTTTAGCCATGGTGTTGTTCCTGGTGATACTCAAGGCTGTACGATTTCGGGTATATGGTTCCTCACACTCACTGTGGTGCTGATCCTTACACAAAATTAAGCCATGAAATACTGTATTTGAGGAAATATGTACTCTAAGGACAGTCGACTCGGTCAGGCACCTGTCACAGTCCCTGAGCACCCATCTAACCTTCCGCCGGCCCATAATCCTTTTCACCGTACCTGATGAGGCCTCCAGCCGCTCCAACCTGCTGATCAGCCAGTCCAGGGAGCCGGAGAACTGGGCACAATTCTTCCTGTTACCCCTTATCAAGGCAGCTGAAAAGAGGAAGGAAGAAGACGTGAGCATCACGACTCCCGTTTCGAGATCCGCCCCATTGTGGGGGCGTGAGATCCCCAGTTACTGAGGGCTGATAAGAAGCACCGACCGCAGGGTCAAGCAGGACACTCGTCCATTCAAACACGGCAAGGCACAATCTCTACACTTTTCATTGGAGGCATAAAAGGGGCGGGCCACAGGGCCACAGGCCCTAGCTGAAAGCTGATTGGCCCCCAGAGTGCCCCTCATTGTCACTTACTCAATATTGTTTGGTCCCTCTCTATTAAAAATGGCTCCTCTAATGCCCCCCCCCCCACCTAAAAAATTACCTAGAATCACCGTTAGTTATAATGTAAATAAGTATTTTTTGTTACTTTACGGGTCATTAGAAAAGCTTCTCAGCAAGGCAGTTCTGGTGAGGCCCGGGCTTTTGGCATTACACAGCAATCTAAGGCAGAGCTTCTCCCAAGTCTACTCCAGCTGGGCCCCAGCATGCTCTGTCCTCTATCCTCTCACAAGCAGGGAGTAAGGAGCAATTACTATGGGCGATGGTAATGAAAGCATCCATTTTACCGCCGTCCGCCAACCACGGCGATATGAGCCTCTTCGCTTGACTCACACGCAGATAATTAAAAAACAATAATGTGATTAAATTCAGCATGGGCTTCAAAAGAATACCGGGGTGCACATCAAAAGACGTCTAATCGGCGCGTGCCTCTGCTGCAGTAGTCATGGGGGCGGGGGAGAGCGCCAGTGTCTGAGCTTCCAGATCGCGGGTTTCAGCTTTAGCAAAGCCCTCGACCCAGCTGCTAGCTAATGTGCATTCTGGGTAATTCCAGCCAATGGATACGGAAACTACCGTGGCTTTCAACACTTCAGCAGCCTGGCACGTGGTGGTGGTGGGAGTAGTTACCAGGAGACAGGCTGGGATTTGTAGTGATGGCATGTCAGTAACAGCCAATGCTGTGCCAGAAGGTCTTACCCAGAAGCTCGTATAACGAGTTCAAGATGGACTTCCAGGCCACTCCGGCTTCCCTCCCCGCCACGTCTGCGAAGTGAGCGGCGCTGCTGTACACGTGCAGGCGGTCGATGCACTCCAGTACCAAGTTAATCATGCCCTAGGAGGAGAGTGAGATGGCCAGGTTTTCTTACACCTTCCTCCAAGCGCTTGTGCGTGTAACCTGGCCACGAGGCCTACACCAGCTCAGTTTCTTGACTTGCTTTAGAACAGATCTTCACTTCACCGACAGCACAAAATAGGAACGAAACATCAAGGAGCAAGACGTGCACATGAACTGCACTGAAAATATCAGCGGATCAATTTAAACAATCGTGGATACCTGAGTGCGATTTATCATCAACTACTCTGTACTGAGATACATTAGCTTGACAAACAAATTTATAACAAATATTCATTTCAATTATATACTGACAGCTATGGAAATTATTATAAATATAATATAATTATACTATACAGGGTCACTGCGTGCATATCAAGTATAGGGCACCTGAACAAAATCTAATTAATATATTCACATTCATATTTTAGCTTTCCCAAGTACACATGGATTTTTAGCAACTCTTCAGTGATGATGCAATGAATCCACAAGTAAAAAGGGTTGTTGACCTACATCAGGGCCCTTCAAATCTGGACCTCGATTCCAAATCCAGGCCGTGTTTTAGTTCTTGCAGGTGGTTTGTTTAATAATTACTGATTCTGATTGGCTGGAGGCTTCACACCTGGCTGAGAGGTAAAGGAAAGCTGGAAAATCAGCAGGGCTCGGCCCTTGAGGACCGTGATTTGAATAGCTCTGACCTACATGAACCAGGCAATGGAGATTAAAAATAATTGAACTTTTCCTATGAGAGCAATAAGTGAGAAGTTTCAAACAAACACAGCTGCGATTAATCCGCCAGGAAGAGGATGCAAGCCCGTTTTGCATCCCCACATAGTGGGGAGGATGATTCAAGAAGCATATCCTTCTGCAAGGATCACAGTAGGAGGGTTACAACAGTCGATTACATCCTGAGGATACCAAGTCTCAAACTACAATTAAATTCCACCGATCTGCCAACAAATTATTTGAATGCTTACCAGAAGAAAGCTCCAGCCTGGTTTTTGCTACGTTACAGGAATTCTGATCAGAAGTGGGCATTCTGGTCACATGGAACAAGAAGACCTAGGATACATGGTCTCAAGGACTCTTTAGATGAAAATCCGGTTGCCTGTACCAGGAGATTAAGAATGAGCGGGTGCTGGTCTTCGCACGGGACAATGTTCCAGATCAGATCTCCAAACTCAAACGAAAATGGTTCATTGACCACAGAATCAAGCTACTGGAGTAGCTATCCCAGACGTGAACCCCGCTGGGTATGCAAAAGAGGAGAGCCTACCAATGAGCACCAAGGATATGGAGAGACTTTCTGCAATGGTCTCAGATCCAGCCTCTTCCAGCATTGTAGGAGAAGATTCAGTTTTGTGGCAAAAGGAGGGTATACTTGATGCAGCCAATAATTGTGGCATGTGTGTTCGGAGAAAAACACTCATGTATTCCATTTATGTTTGAGACACTTTTATCTGAAACAACGTACAAAAGCAGGATCAACCAGGGATTAAGGGGCCTTGCTCATGGGCCTGGCTATAAAATAACCCTGGTGGGACTTGAACCAGCGACCTTCTGATCACGGGCACAGAGACCGAACTATTTATATATATATGTCTTGAATTATTTTTAGAGGCATTTGACTTCAAAGTTACTTGTGTAAGATCTAGATTTACATGGTCCTTCCAGGGCACAGCTGCCATTTTCTCAGGTATGCATTTTTAGCACCTGGCTTATTTTAAGTGTAATCAGATACAGCTATTTGGGGACAGTGAAGAGTGATGCACACGGGCTCTCGAGAGCAGACCTTCTTTCGGTTCCACATTCCCACCTTTTGACTTTCAAAGAATTCAAGGGATAGTAAAGAGGTCACCTATTGTGGAAACTGTTTTTCTTTTGCAATGAGGTTTGACAAGACAGTCAGCTACCTTAAGCGATGGAGATGAGGAAGGACTATTAAAACAGAAGGAAGGAGACAGCTTGGTAGACCCAATACTGATGGTAGTACCATCAAATGTTTTGGTGTTATTTGCTGGAAAATTGGATCTATCAATCTAATCAACTATGGTCTCCAAAACGAAAATTACAGAAGTCCCCTGCTCCATAGTCCTCCTTGGATTCAACATTTGCCAAGCAACAGGGCACGTTTACCTCTTCCTGGAAGAGATTCTGCCTGTTCTTCAGTGCCCGCAGTCTGTTCTGCTTGTCTTCATGCTCCAGGTGCTCGTCAGGCGGCTGGAAGTAGCCGATCAAATCCTGCAGGCTCAAGCTGACCGACTCGATTGGTAGGTCTAGTGTGGAGGTCTTCCCTTTTTTACTCAGGGCATCGAGTCCCCTGGAATAATGAGAAAACAGAGACAATGAAGAAGGCAGCGTGGCTGCAGAAGACTTCCCGGCTCCCAAGTGGTCACAGGAGATGCCGGAGGGGTGCCAGCCCAAGTGGGGCTTAGTGCGGGATCGGTACCTGATGAATCGGTTGAAGAGGAAGACGGTGCTGCGGATGACTCGTGCCGTGCGGGACTCCTCATGCTGTGAGCGCGACAGGGTCAGTCCGTCGTCCATATGACCCTCATGGTGCATGATGGCCTAGAAAAGTCAACCACCACCAGGTCTGACATCCCAGCTAAGGTTCACAGCAAACACTCTGAGCCTAGGGAGTATTTTCTGACCACACACACAACCACCACCTACCGGCAGCTCACCAGAAACTGCATGCCAACCAAAAAGTCATGACTAACCAAGAGTTTTATGGCTTTCTAATGCACCCTCCCTTGGATCTAGCTCAAGGGTATCTTGACGAAAAGAAGTCATTAAGCAAACACAAAGCTAACGATGTCGAAACCGACAGGCCATTTTTTCTAGCACATCTGCAGAACGTTCAACTATTTAAATGTGCCGTAATGTCATGGAAAAGTGATGAATGGGGTCCTCGGGAAGTTAAGCAATCCATTCATTGGATGATATAAGGAATGTTGGATGAGGCTATAACAGGGCCCCATTCCAACAGTACTCAATTACATTACCCATAATTTCGGGATTTGGCTACCTTGCGCTGCACGCCACCCATCCTGGCGCACTTGGCGTCGACCGCCTGGTAGGTCAACCACAGGCAGGTGTCCACGTGCTGGACGTAGCACACGGAGTCACCATACTTGATGTCAGGGACGCCCATGCCGTCCACCTCCTTCCTGGCCCCGAAGTCTAGCTTCTCCTGCAGGGGATTTGGAAAAGGTAGCCCCGTTTACAGGAAGCAGTGTGACTGGAGACAGTCGGATCAAATCCGGTAGTTATCTACTCGTTAATCTGTGTACTTTTAGTATCATAAGAGTCAAAAATTGTTGCTAGAAACCTTAAGCTAGCAGAAGTCAAGACACATATAGCCGGGATTCACTGTTGATATAATTTGTACACAAGCACAAGAAATTACCTCAGTTTTTTAACCTTTATATGGCAAATGTGTACATTCATAGTATAAGGGGTGACATATAATTTCTTTTAGTGACAGAGCAAATGTATATGAATTGAGCATGCAATTGCGTCACTAACATGATAATTTACCGCACAAATTCCGGCACGTATCACTTTATACAGCTAGTGAGAACTTGAATACTAGTTATGTCAAACCCTGGTTGAAGTGTGTTAAAGGTTTATCCAACAACTCAGCTGCTCAATAAGTGCCCAGCACTCCAGCACTAAAATGAGGGGAGACGTATCGAAAAAAAGGAATGTGGACAAAAAGAGATCATTAAGCTCCTCCCACAGGAAGCCATAAATCTGAGAATCGGTTACAAGCAGAACTACTAAACCGATATACCCGTGGGCGTTCTGGAAAGTCCAATCCAGTGCAAGTGAGCCAAGGGACAACTCTCACTGCAACATGGACTTCCGAAGCGTTTCCATTCGCTGCCACGCTCGAGAACTAAATAAATAGCTAGCAAGAAGAGTCATATGTTCGTAGCTAACTAGCTGGTTAGCAGAACATGCTGCAAATGTGTGGTTTAAGGGGTGAATCACTACCATTTGGTGGTGGTGGGGGGGACCATAGATGTATGAATGGGACCAGCACTAGTAACCAGTTACGGGAACCACAGCAGAGGCCAAAAATCAGAAGAGTAGGGAGGGGCAAACCTTAGATGAGCGGAAACAGAAGGCCGTTGACTTGACGTCGGCCTTCTCCTTGTCCATGAGCAGCAGGCCCCGGTCGTCCGTCAGGCTGAGGTATTTCCCCGTGGTGACGTGCCTGAGCCGGAAGGGCTGCCCCCACCGGATGTGGCTACCACTCCACCTGGAGGGAGGAGGAGGAGACACCTGAGCCCACTTCCTGGACTGGTCCACTGTACCAAACAGGTAGGGGTGGTGGTGCCCAAGGTGCAGCAAGTATCCTACTGCGTTGTTTCTAATGAGATGGAAGCTGGTTGCAAGTAGGGGTGCCACTAGATATTTTGGGCCCCATGAAATCATATTATATCGGGCCCTCAACCCAGACCAATTCAATTATGTAATTAATTTTCTGGGTCCCTGTCACTCAGGGGGCCTTGGAATCATCCTTACTTTCATTATTCAACGTGCTGAACGCCCAATAGGTGAATAACAGTGTGGGATGCTAACCCGGAAAGGGTTGGAGCTCCAAATTATGACGCCCGACCCCCCAACGATTCACTTGATTTATTCCTTTCAGCAGAGGCTGCCGTTTCTGAGTGCCGCTTTCGTTTGGCGCTGAACTCAAAACGTCACTTTGATAAAACACTGCTGGCTCCGACGAGCTGAATACTTTTAATAGCACAGATATAAATCGCTCCAAAAGAGAACGCTGCCTAATAAGTCTTTGTGCAAAGCAGAGACACTCTAAAGTCTCTTTATTTGCCCAAATGTTATGCTGGGCTTAATTGGACTCTTCACTGGTACGCAAGCAAATGTAGGTGTGCGTTTCCGAAACGCAGACCCCTGGGATCTCAGCGCCACTCCGGAGTGCGTTCATGGCCCAAGGCGCTGACCAGCTAGCTGACGCCCCGCCCCGTGACCTGGGTTCCACTCACGCGACTCGCAGCGTCTCCAGCCTCCAGAGAGAGCGTGCGTGGATGGACACGGCCCCGCCCTCATAGTGCACGGTCCTGCGGGGGGACAGAGGAGAAGCAATGAGGGGTGAGAGTGTCCGAATTCCAGGTGGGCGGAGGTCTCCATGGACCTGACCTGTAGGTCTCCAGGACAACCATGCACACTCTATCATCCAAACATGCACCATGTTGAACATCTCCCTCAATTATTTGGGCTTCACACCATTTTGCCTCATGATTTTCCAGTGGTGCTAAAAAGTTTCTGACCATTTATAATTCTCTCTATTTCTGCATAAAGAAAGAGCACCCAGTTAAACAAATGACACAAAAAACTATATACTGTACTTGTTCCTTTATTTTTTGAGAAAAGTGATGTAATGTTATGCTTTCGTGTTTGTGGAAAAAGTATGCTGACAGTGTCAGCCAGTAGACACTTGGGGTTAAAGGCCATGCTCACGGGCCCACAACGGGAAACCCCAAAATGACATACAAACTCCACACACATGAAGCCCTGGACCCCGAGGTGTGAGGAGACAGTGCACCACCATGCAGGCCCATAATCCCAACAATGACAACTTTACACACACATACATACTGCATACAATCATAGTCAGGGGCTGCCACACACAGACACACACACAAACACACACTCTGCAGAATCCATCCCCCACAGACACGCACTCTCTAAAGACCCTCTGGCAAACGCAATCAGAGATCTCCCTGACATACGCACGCACGCACGTATACATGCACACACACGCACACACACGCACACACACGCGCACACACACACACACACACACACACACACACACACACAGGTTGTGACATCAGCTCTTGCATAAGAGAACTGCCAGCCCCATGGAGGTCAGAGTGTTAAAAGCAAGCCAGGCCTCTGCTTCTCATTTCAGAGAAAAGATCTCAAAAGATGTGCTTTCATTAAATAAAAAAAGGGAAAAAAAAACCCTTTTAAGCGTGACGCTGTGACAGCCATCTGGACGGATCCAAGCACCAGTCAGCAGAGGTAAAACATTTAGCGGTACGTATTTGTGTATATTTATTGGTATATGGTCGTAATGTTACCATAATTGCTGCAACATCTTCTCTAATCGCAGATCACAAAACCAGAAGACAGGGAACCTGCGATGCTAAATCCGGCACTGAATTCACCCAGCCGACTCGTGAGCTCCAAGTCACATTTGCTAATGTTATTAGGAGTTTTAAAGCTACCTACTCTACACTATGGGCAAATAATTTACCTTATTATGCAATTATTTACTTATTATTACAGTACTGGCCCCAGGTATCGGTGTGTGGCTCTGCAGGTTAGCATCTGCCACCCGTGATCCAATGGCTCCAGGGGAGCGTGATTTCGCCTCTTTGGCCTTGAGTAAAGCCCTTAATCCTCAAATGCTGCAGGGACTGGCTCACAGCTTTCTCACTCGTACGTTTTTTTGGATAGATAAGGAGATGTAAGATGGGACAGACAAAAAAGACAATTTCCCCCTGAGTATGAGTTAAGTATCACTATTCTAAGGCATCCATCTGTGTTTCATAACACTTATTCAGTACCGGGAGACAGAGAGCCTGCCGCCACTCAGGAAGCACAGGTCATGTGACAGGGCCCCCCCCCCCCGGATGGGGTGGCAGTTCATGTCATGCTTTCACATTGTAAATAACCTTTGTCAAAATACACTACCATAAATACAAAGCGCAGGCAGAAAACCAAATGAAACAGTTATGCTTCTAAAACATTCCCACGTTCAAAGATCAGCTTTAAAGTAACCCGAGCCAACCAGGCCCAGAGATGCCGCGAATAACACCAAGAGAATGTATGAGAAACACCTTGTTTTCCTTGTGAAAAATAGAACATTTTTAACGCCGGCTTCACTAAGGTCACAACGTCAATGTGAGGCAGACCGGAACGGTCCAAAGTGTTGGCAGCAAACAGAGCCACATGGCACAGTAATGGGACCGATATTCAAGGAAACGGTGTCCTTTGCGAGGTAACGAGGCCGGGTAGCCATGGGACAGACGGTGCACGGCAAAGAAAGGTGGCCTTTTGGGGGGGCGGGGGGAGGGGGAAGAAGCCAAACAGGCAGGACAGGGACGAGTGAAATTCATTCAGGTTACTCAGATAGCAGGAAAAACTCAGAAAAATACTAATTCCCATCAATCATAAGACCAATCAGGACTCATCAGTAATCCCTGGCCACATGCAGACCGGCATTCAAAAACACTAATAGCTCGCAGCAAACCAAAGTCACGTAACAGACAAGCACAACGCCCGGTACACCACGGAGAGAAGATGAAAGCTTAGCCAGACATCACTGTGACAAAGTGCTTATAATGTGGCCTCAACACCTGTTTATCTTTATAGTTATAGGTGCGATATCTCATCATGTGACAGGAAGAGGAAGTGAGTCATTTATCATAGACGATGGTTTAAGAAAGTGATCCATCCGTCCATCCATACATACATCCACCATCTAACGGCTTATCCTGGTCAGGGTCATGGAGTCTCGCTTTACCTTGTCTCCGTTACTGATTTCTTAGCTATATTATCCTCTCCATCACTGAAACATAGCTTGAGCCAAAAGCAACACTATAACCAAAATTTCAGCCTTTCCATCCATTTCTGAAGGCTCTTGCTTTACAGAGAGCGCTCTGCTAGCATCCAGACTGTCTGACAGCTTCCTCACAGGTCAAAACAGAGAGCCGTCAATATGTGCAGCGGTTTGAGTTTTTTGTTTTTATCTGTGCGCTTGTTCGCCATCATTTCCTTCCTCTTATTACTGCCATTTTTCTATGAGTCAGTATAAATGAAACGCATCCACATCCTTTGTTCATGTTTTCCCACATCTCTAAAAGATCAATCTCTATAATCTGCATATGTACCTCCCCGTTAAGGACAAACTGAAATAGATTTTTTGTTTGTTTCCTTTAAGACATTGTCCCCAATGATGCTCAAGCCCTACAGCAGTGTGCTCAGCCAGGCTGTCATGTACCGCTGCGCCGGGGGGGGGGGGG
>JAODKN010000042.1:11418212-11429676 GCA_026774425.1 Petrocephalus zakoni
CCCCCCCCCCCCCCCCCCCCCCCCCCCAAACGGTCCCGGGAACCACTGCAGCCAATCAAGCAAAAGATGGCGCTAAGAAGGCGGGGCCTCCAAGGCTGCCAGCCAATGGGAGCTGCCTGCTCACCTGCGCTGCTCCTCTCCGTGCTCCCCAGATGGGACTGTCAGGCACTCGTCCATGTGGCCATGCAGCAGCCTTAGCACGTCACCACCGATCAGGTAGCCTGCGGAAATGAGGAGGAGGACGTCTGTTAGCCAGGTCCAGAATCAGGGCTCGGTCCCTGAAGGAGCAACAACAACAGAACATTATCAATAATACATTTCCAGCTGAAGAAGACCAGCCCCGAAGCGCGAGGCTGCCGCCAGCATGCGTCGCCGTGGGTCTGGGGTCCTTTTGGTGATGCGCAGTGCTGTTTTTGCACCAAACATACCTTTCGGGATTCATCAGACACATTTTCCTACCTGGCATACTAACAGGGCTGTGTACACGTCTTACATCCACTGCACACTGTAATACACATGCTGCCTTTACACCTTCGGCTTCATGCACTCTTGTGGCATGACAGTAGAGTACAGTCCCCTAAGCTTGTCCCGCTTCCATGCTGCAGTTATGCAGACGTATCCAATCTACTCTGCCTGGTGTCACACTTATTGGTTCCTGAATAGAATAAACCAGTTTAATGAGTCTTTAAATTCAATTCCCAGCCCGAGAAGATGGAGTATAAAAGACACGGCGTGTGGTGTAATGGGCCACTGAGGTTTTTCTTTCCTTTCCATCCTTCCATCCTTCCTCCTTTCCCTTCTTCCTTCATTCTGTTCAACGTTCCCTTTTTCCTTCACTCCTTCCTTCCCTCCTTCAGGCCTTTTATCCTTCCTTCTTTCATTCCCTCCTTCCTTCATGCCTTCTATCCTTCCATCCTTTATTTTTTCCTCGTGCCTTTCCCTCCTTCCTTTATTCGTTCCTTCGTTCCTTTCTTCCTTCCTTAATTCCTTCTTCCCTTCCCTCCCTCACCGACAGGAGACTTGGCCAAGGTGTCCTTTCCATCAGCCAGCATTATCCTGGTCGTTTCGTGACGGCCCGTGCCAAACCACCCGCCCCCTCCACCGTGCCCCCCCCACCGTTGCCCCGATGCCCAGCCCTTACCCTGAGCAACTTCACTCCCGGAGCAGATGGGCGCCACACTCCAGAGGGTCTGCTGGAAAGCGGCGTCCACATGAAGACTCCCGTTGCCGTAGGACAAGTGCTGATGGACGGGGGGGGGAGAGGACGTGTCATGAATGTCCAAAGAGCGGAAGGAAGCGGCGCCCATCAGTCTTTACCATGCAGAGCTGCAAATGAGTCTCTCGACTGCGATTTCACACTCGATACGCCATTCGGCTGCGATTGTCTACATGCTCACTCCCATTACGGTCTCCCTGTTCTACAGTTTCAATTACGCTCGAACGGTTCCTATCAAGTATAGTGTCGCTATACCGATATATTTTACATTTTATTTACTTAGCAGGTGCTTTTGGGTCCCACCCAGTCACATGCACATAACTTTATGTTGCTCACCTAACACTAGGGGGCGGTGCCTATCTTCATAATGAGCAGATAGCCAATAGGACTGCAGCTCATGGTTTTAGGTATTTCTTTACCACCCGTTCCCCGTCCTCTGCCCTCACAGCCCAAACTCACCAGGTACCGTTCAGATGAGACGCTGACCAGGATCAGGTCGTCTCCCACTCGCACCTTCTCACCCTCTGACCTCTGCTTGGAGGCGGGATGGATGGTCCACCAGCAGGCCTCTCCTACATATGCATGGGTCAGTGGATTGGGGACAGGGCTTTGGGTTAGAGACCAACCTGTACAGAATGTCGAGTGACCCTGACGTGAAGTGGATGGGGTTATCCCAGGCTGACAATCAAAAAGCAAATTCCACCTACTTCCTCCTGCTTGGTTTATATGTTCTTATATGTTCCATTTGGGTTAAATTGGTCTCACAGCCTCTTTTCTCATCTCACTACTGATGTTTACATTTTTTCATTTATTTAGCATCTAAGCCTAAGAGGGTACTAAATAACAAGAATCTGAACAAAACTGAACATCTGTAGCTGAATAGCACAAGATCAAATGTACCAAGAACGCCACACACACTCACATACACACACACTGGCTGCCCTCCAGTCTGGCACGGAGACTAGGTTCCCCAAGGGAAAACATGGCCCCGTGGGGTCGGGATACCCAGGGGCATCAGGCGATAAGGTTGACTGTTTTTGGCAGCTCAGAGCTGACATCCAAGTTAATCCGACGGTACTGCGCGACGTTATTGCCGCGGCATTTCGAAAGGTCTTGTTATACCGTCATGGCGACGGTGTGAGAAACCATCTACCTGTCGTGTCCTCCTGCAGTCCGACGTCGAACGCCAATTTGTCGGTCGAAGAGCGTGAAGTGGACAAACAGCAAAGGTACTAGAGACGGGGTCAGGGCGGACACATCTGATTATTTACAAAACAGGAACTATACAGCACTTTTACCTCCTAAGCATCCCCTAGAGAGGTCCAGAGTTCAGGTCCAGAAAGTATAAATCCAGACCAGGATTTTGTTTCAACCAGTTAAGTACTCTGTGATTCTTTATGCGCAACTGGTTGGTTGAAACAAAATCCTGGTCTGGATTTGTACTTTCTGGACCTGAATGACCCACCTCTGGAGAGGTTGGATACAGTGCCTAATGTGAATTCTTAAATTAGAGGACCTTTAAAGAGACATGGGTACTGCAGGTCCATAGGCAGAATTTCGGAATTTCTCACCATGCCGCTGTAGGAGTGCCGAAGCAGAACAGCGTGGCCATACAGAAGGGTGCGGTGTCCCCCTCCCTGGGCGGTCTGGGAACAAAGCGGAGCAGGCAGATAAACTTGGAGCAATTATCTTATAGTCCATCTGTAAAGTGGGGGAATCCTAGGGAGACGTAAGGTCCGGTTACCTCTGCCTCATTACTGATGATGTAAGACGGAGTTCCCTTTCACCTCATCCCCTGAAAACAAGGGCACACCCTGATGCTGGATCCTACATCCCACTAGCTGAGGCTTGTTTTGTGACGTGGGTAATCCAGGTCCAAAGAGTAAAAATCCAGACCAGGATTTTTCCAGGAGTTTCAACCAACTCTTAATACTCTGGTTGAAAGAAAATCCTGGTTTAGATTTTTACTCTTTGGACCTGGATTACCCACCTCTGGTTTTGTGTTCCCGTGAGCCACCCCCAAAACAGCTGCTAGACTCACTCTCCTCCATTTTGTCTCCCCTCATAAATATACATAAAGACCACATTGCTTCCTCCTATAACTCTGTCCCTCAGTCCTGTTGACCGTTCCTGCCCAGAGCAAGTCTCACAAAATGCATGCCCCATTTTCAGACTCAGAACTTCACAATTACGCTAAAATACGACCAACTCCTCAGATCGGGTGCTGCTGGTTCGACTTGGGAGGGGTAGTTACCCAACAGCAGTGAATTACAATCACTGGGGATAAGATAAAAAGATTTATAGGTGAACGATTTATAGAAGAAGAGTAAAAAAAACTATCCCGCACCGTGCAGAAAAAAGAGTGGGTTAGGGCAGAAACAGCAAGCTAGCTGTACATAAAAAATCACTGAAAATGTACTGTCATAATTTAATTGACTATATTATAATTTTTTGCATAAAAATGCATCAGTATCAGTAGAAAAGTGTCCTTAGTAAGATTCCCTTTCCTTCACGAAAGCCAGTGCTTTGCCATGTCTACGGAATGGCATTGAGAATCTCACCTATAGGTATCAACACGTGCTGAACATCGTCTTTGGTGGTTTTACACAAAAAAATGCTTTTGCAGTCAGTTCTGTCCCATCTCAGAGGCTTTCCACATGAACAGGAAGTCAGCTCTGTCCCATCTCAGAGACCGCCCACATGAACAGGAAGTCAGCTCTGTCCCATCTCAGAGACCGCCCACATGAACAGGAAGTCAGCTCTGTCCCATCTCAGAGGTTACACGTGAACAGGAAGTCAACACAACTGAACAGGAAGTCAACTCTGCCTCATTTTCAACGCACATAGCCAGCCGATGATTAGTGGACCATTTCCTTCTGGTAACTGGAATTCATATTTTTAGAGTGTCCTCGCACCCTGTCATTTTTAGTGAAGTTTAAAAATAAAAACACAACCAGGTTTTCGACCTTATTCAGCCAATTCAGTGAACCAGGCTGTTTCAGATGCCCCCCTCCCCCCAGCCCCCACCTATCCTGGGCCTGGTCCCGAGGAGAGGCAGCTAAAGAAAATCTCCTCGCACCCCCCAGGGTAGCCGGAGTCTATTTCACCTTGTCCACAGGCAGCGGCCAGGCAGCTTCATCAAATTACTACTAAACTAACATCTATTAGGCAGGTGTCAGGGCACATTAATTTACGGCCCTCCGCCCCGTTTAATTTACGATGGCCAGGTACCGCATTCTCCTGCGCAGTCTGTACTAATCGCAGACGTAATTCAACAAGACAGCCGTGTTACTTTTCCCGATCTCCTCCTATGAGCCGCCGTAGTGGAAGGGGAGAGGAATTTGTCTGAATTGTCCCAGTCACTCAACATAAGCCAAAATCAATTCATAAAGCATTGTACTTAAATTACAGGCTCTGGAATACTTGCTATTGCTTGCACACCATTGCAGGTGATTTTCCCCAATGAAGCCAGAGAAGGGACACCTCAAACATAGCTTTGGAGGAACTATGGCGCTTGTCCTCGAACTGACGGTCCTTCCATTAACCTGCCAGGTCAATGGCGGTGAGCTCGCAGAAGAAGGTCTGTTACAGCAGAAGCAGCACACCCAGCCCCAAGAACATAGCTGGAGCTTCAACTGCTATTGAGAAGACCAGGGAGGGCGCCCAGGGTTCGATTAGCTGGCTTTCCTGTACGGGCTTTATAGTATGTGATGGTGTGATTTCCGGGGAGACTTTATTTTAAGGTCCGCTCCTCAGCTATTAATAAACTGTTACTAATCATTTTATAATATATACGTTATATTACACTGACAGAAAGAATCATTCACAAGTCTTAATAAATTTATAAATTATTACAATCATGTGTTGCTCCTGGTATTTACAAAACAGCTTGTAAATCACTTACAAATATAAAACAATAGGCTAGTAGGCATACTCAGGAATGAATTACAATTGAGTATTTAGAAGCTCTCTAGTAAATACTTTGTAAGACATTTCTAAATTTGATTGTAAGTGTATCTGTTTATTTACTGATATATTATCAAATGATTAGTAATGAGTAGTAAGTTACTGTACTGGAGGAATGACTTTCATTCTTGTGACCCTGGGATGGAAGGAGTCAACGGGGTCTTTAACTGGGTCAATGGGGTCTTTAACATGAAAGAGCTGTTTTGGGGTCAGCAAATGGGATGTAGGCAGAGACAGTAGGAAGGCGTCGGATGTACAGGGAAGGCGACACAGCCTCGTGGCCTGGTGCGTGGCCCAGGAGATATAATAGCTTTGTATCATTGATAATTAGGCAAAGGTGAATGACGGAGGCCTGTCACCGGACATTTACGTCCCCCTCCCCACACACACACACATACACCTCACAACATTGTACATTGTGGTGAAAAACACACCAACAGCACAACCGGGATCACAAACCACAAAACCCCGCCCACTGGCTGATGATTGGCTGACGCTGTCACCGCCCAGTTCACTGCTGCTGACATAACAAACACGACCTGCCATAATTGACTGTCCGCAAGGAGAGCATCTCCAAACTCTCAGGCTGGTTCTGCAAAGCACACAGCGACCCGTCCAATTTACCGGGCCGTCGATCCCAGCTGTCAGTCACCAGTAGTTGTGATCTGGGTAAATACTGCTTGTGACACCCAACCAAATCAGGCAAGGGGACGGGGAGTGAGGGACTCAGAACAGCAAGTGTGGGACAGATCAGAAGCAAGTAGCGCAACAGAAATGTGAAACTTACCTTCATCATGAATTTCTGTGGGCATGAGAAACGGAACAAACAGAGACAGCCAAGTCAAACAAACAGCAATGAATCTTCCAGCCACTCGTCCCGTAGGGGGCAGCAGGGAGCAACATCACCCAGGTCATCATCACAGCTGGGGCCACAAGTGCTGATGTGAGATGCTGTTTAACAGAGAGCTGGCCTCCTAACACACCATCGCTCAAGTCCAGGGAAAAGTGCCCAGTCACCAGCCCTAATAACTGAAGAAAACTCCCCTTCTATTGTTGGCTGGCTGTACTTTGATTGTTTATTATTATAACTGCAGGGGTAAATGTTTAATCACCATCTGGTTGCTAACAGACATTCCAGTGTTCCTACACTATTCCCACAGCAGGTATGGTCTTTGGTAACATGCATCTGGAGCTCAGTTTTTTCATCCATTCAAAAAGGTTTATCCTGATACCCATGTCAACTGAAAAGCGAATGCAAGAGATATATTGTTTATATAATATAATTTTGTCTTCAAAACGTCTCTCTCTGATACATCTAAAGTAATATTCTAGACGTGAATCTCCTGATTTGAATAAAATCCCAAGGATGAAGAACAGCTTCTGTAGTCCTGAAACCAGCATCCTGAATAAGAGGCCAGATGCTCCTTCAGAGCCATACATCACCGGTGTCCATTGTACAGAGAAGTTTGTCCCAGCCAGCCATCCATCCCCCACAGCTAGTCAGGGGTCGCAATGTATGTATAATGTATAATATTAAATATATATACAGGCAAGGAGAGTTAAATAATATAGTCCAGCGTTACCTGCTTTGTTTACTGGCACATTACTTCTGCTAACTTATTTATCACCACCTTTCCACTTTAGGTCATGGGAGTTTTACTTGCGCAAACATGTTCTGAGGACAGAACAAAAAATGATTGGTTCAGAGAGACAACCAATCAGGTATTGTGTCAGATGTGAAACCAACCAATCAGATGACTTGGTCTGGCCTCTTTGACCCAATCATTTTTTCATTCTGCCCTCAGAACATGTTCATGTAAGTTAAACTCCCACAAGGCCCACTTTATACTATCCAGTTTCTAAAGATCCTATTCATGCACTAGTGTGCCTCATAATTGGTTTACACTTCTTGTACTGTGTGTGCTGTCGTTGCACCTTGCCTTTTGCTCTGGATGTATGTCTGTCCGTACTCCGCATGCTCAATGTTGTCTTCCTCTGGGATAACATTCATCCTAAATCTGATTCTAATTCTAATAAATACTTCAGAGATGTTATATAAATGAGTGTGCGAGCCAATCTTCTGCGGCACATGGAATATGCACGACTGTATCTCCGCAGAGCAGCAGTGCCGCTGTTGTGTGTAAGTCGGTTCTCATTCTCCTAACCTTGGCTGACATTTATATCAGGCTCCTCTGTTCCCACTTTGCTATGTGGGACACTGCAGGTGTGTTAAAATAACGCGCCTGGTGACGTGACGCCGAGGGCCCCCGAGCCCCGGCTGCAGCCCTGCCCTGCTCCGGCCCGATCCGAAGGTCGTACTCGGCGGCGAGGGGCCACGCCAGATGCTTTTAAATCACACCTCCAGGCAGACATTCCCTGTCTGTGTCCCATTTTTGGATAAAAATGCACAGAATCAAAACCTCTTTGATTCCAACTTAAAAGAAAAACCGAGATCTGCGAATCGCGAAAAACCTTTGAATGTAAAATTCGCAGGGGATGTAAAAATTCTTAGGTCCCGTGGAAATCCGTTATGTAATCCCAAACTGATACCGAGACCTAGCACTCTCAGGCACCTTAGTCCACCTTATCCAGTTCATGCTGGCAGAATCCACCTGTCCCACATGTTTGGAGGAAGAGGAGGGGGAAGATGTTCCAGTAAGCATGACCTCCATTTCCTCTGGAAGGATCTGCCCTTCCACATGGGGGCGGTATATACTGTTTTCTCCACAGTGGGCAATACTCTCCAGGTACTTTTCTGGTAACAGACATACACGTTCATTGTATGGAACTGCTAAGAATTCTATCTTTTATTGTAATTTTGAACACAAGAATAAAAAGCTTGTCGTTAAAATATAAGAGGGCTGTAGCATTGCATCTGACTAAGGCTTTGTGACGGCAAATGCATTTTTATTGCATTATTGATGAATAACGCTTCAGGGCAATTACAGGAGCATAACACATTTTTCATGGCTACAATAGCATGTGTCTGAATGCAGGTGCATTGTGTATGCGCGCGGCTGCGCATACACGGCGTGTCTGCAATGGCAGCGGGACAGTCGAACCTGGCCGAGGAGGGCAGACGTAGCAGTTTCTCCCACATGGAAGGGGAACCGCAACCTTAAAATGAAAAGCACAAATCATAAACGTTGTGCTCGCTCTAAGAGGCTAACTCTTAAAGTCCCCTGTTATTGAGGTTTTCACAGGTAGCAGCATGGCTCCTTCCTCTGGCTAACATTATTTTTAAAGGGACGGGGCTTTTCTCTCTCTTTTTTTAAACACCATAGCTCATTCTAGCAGAGACAGACCCTTTAACTAATAATAATAATAATAATAATTGATATCCAGCATGCTTCTATGTGGCTAATGACATATTATGCTGGTTATATTCAAATATGCATGCAGTAACTTATACCTCAATACCCCATGGGCCTATTATGTATTATTGTTGCACTATTTTGTCTTTCTTTGTCCTGTTGCACACTACATTTTGCTATATGTTAATGTATGTTAAATCGCGGTTCATAGACAAATGCTGTCTCATCTCGCTATGTACGCGTACACAGCCGTTAATGACAACAAAGTAGTAACCTTAAACCTTAAACTGCAGTGTCCCGCCTCTCTGAAATGGTACCAGTGGCTGGGTTCTGTCAGGACAGTAAACAAGGCAGATTAATTCAGTATGGGCTCTACTTAATGAAGACTGGACTCTCTGAACAGGAACACCGAACAAAAGTGTTTGAAAGTGCTCTCGGCAAATGGGCCTTAAAATCCCTTTCAGCGAAAATAAACAGAAAACCTGAAACAAACACTGCAAAGAGAATTAGACTCTCCTCCGCAGCCCAGGTAAGTGTGAAGACCAGACACGCACACACACCAGCCCGGGATGTGAGGTGGCTGACTTCTGAGTGGCACAAAAGGGACCAAGATTTTAGACCTTGGGTTGCCGATATATATACTGTACTACTTCATCTTTGTAATCGTGCCAGGCCGTTTGGCTCTGTTAATTAACGAGTATGCCATAATAGGTAAAAATGTTCCTTTGTTTTATGGCCGTGCCAACAAGCAAATACAGCTGATAGCATCACTCTAAGCATCAGTATTTCACCTAGGCAACCAATTTATCTGATGTTCCATGGTGGGTCTCCTAAAAACACATTGCAAGTATAACTGATGTCTTTTGTTAATTCAGAATCGAGTTGTGTGCATTTCCGAGTTATTATTCCTGACTTCGTAACAAGACATTTTGCATGTGAAAGACCAATTGATGTTGAGCTGTAATTAGTCGCTATATTACGCATTAATGGCTTATTAATTCATCTAATAAATTTTTAATTTGCTTTTCGAAACTGTAATGGACGGCGCTGCCCTTAGACAGTGCACCGCTCATCGCCAGAGTCCGCAGACGAGACCGGAGCTGACGGCGAGCTCCGTGGTCGTGATGCGACCGCTGTGGCCTTCCCGGTGCGAGAGCCGTCGTGATTAAGGCGTCTGTCATCGGCGAGACCGTCTTCCAGTGGAGCACAAGTCGGGACCGCAAGCAGGAAGGAATGAAAGGGACGGCTTTCATCGATGGATTCGGGTTCAGGAAAACCTAAAGCTGGTTTCCTGTCCCAAATCCCCAGCTACACCAGGCCACGGCCGCTCTGCTCGTCGGCGACTAAATAAACAAAAGGAAGGACCCTTATCTGCTTACATAACTGAAGCCATGAGAGAGCATTAAGCCCTCCATTCTGCAGGAGGCATTAAAGGCCAGGGGCAGAGAGCATCCAGATCCAAAATAGGCAATCTTCCACAGTGTTCTATTCTTCCTGGAAGAGGGTGTCCCAGCGCCACTCCTCCTGTCAGTTCAGAACCAGCTACTCTACCCATAAGAGGTCCTTCGCCGCTCACTTGACGAAGCCTCAAATTGCCCCCCTCCCTTGCCCCCTCTGCCCCTGTCAACAGTCCATCTGACTCCTAGCATTCAGCCATCGAACTTATGTCATGATTTGGGCCTATCTGCATGGCCGCGTGCCCCATCCCGAAGACCCCCGTCCCTGCTGTGCCAAACTCCGTCATACTCATACACATCCCCGCAGAGATCAGACTAACGATTTCTGTTGTGCATGTTAAATCTGATTACAGGACCAATAAAACAGCCCCTAATCTCAGTAATCTCCCGGATCACTCATCCATCCTGCACGCGCATCCAATGCGACACATTCTTTCCAGCACCCTGAAGCAGCCAGAACAATGATCCCCCCTCCCTCAGGCCAAGGCTACGCCCTCCCCTCTAGTCTCCATTTATATCCGGTACTGATTACCCTTTATTAAGGTTATCTGACACTGCACTGAACACGGCACATGAAAGCAGGGCCACTGCCATACATGGTGTTCTGTGAGCATTTTTTTACCAGGAAGAAAAGCTCATCATTTCCAGTTATACATTTTTTTGCATCCCCCTTCAGCTTCTCACGGATGTGCTCGGCCTACTGATGTCAGGAGCACTTGCACATCGAACGTGCTGCCTCTTTCTCTTTCTCTCTCTCTCTCTCCCCTCCTCCTCCTTCTCACTCTCTCTTACTCTCCCTCTCCCTCGCCCAGCTGTATCCCGCCCTGACCACCTTCGATCTCTCCCTTTGGGTGACTGACCATCATTAGGTCACGGTGCTAACGTGGACGCCAAGCAGGTGCCACGCAACCCCTTCCGCCCTCAATGCACGCCAAGCCCCTCCGCCCTCCGCGGACGCCAAGCAGGTGCCGTGCATCTCCTCTCCGCACTCCATGGATGCCAAGCAGGTGCCGTGCATCTCCTCTCCGCACTCCATGGATGCCAAGCAGGTGCCGCGCATCTCCTCTCCGCACTCCATGGACGCACCGCCACAGCCACCCAACGGGCCTCTCCACTTACATGTCAGACAGACGGACAGACGCCTATTTCAGTCCCATGTTGCTAACCGGCGCCGAGCTCTCATCCGTGTCGCCTCATATGCGCAGCCGCATGGCTCTGAGCTTTAAGCTGTCTCAGCCATAGAGGGGAATGGTGGGGGTCTCCCCTGTGAAAGGGTGCCAGGGGCCATCGGTGACCAAACATCACTGCAGTGCAGGGGGATAGGGCATGTGGTGGTGTGACACAGCAGTGCAGTGCAGGGGGATAGGGCATGTGGTGGTGTGACACAGCAGTGCAGTGCAGGGGGATAGGGTATGTGGTGGTGTGACACAGCAGTGCAGTGCAGGGGGATAGGGCATGTGGTGGTGTGACACAGCAGTGCAGTGCAGGGGGATAGGGCATGTGGTGGTGTG
>JAODKN010000042.1:11441809-11458537 GCA_026774425.1 Petrocephalus zakoni
GCATGCCTCCACTGCTGCAAGGCGATCACGCATGCCTCCACTGCTGCAAGGCGATCACGCATGCCTCCACTGCTATACTGAAGACCAATTTCCACATCTTCTGCAGCCCTACTTACTTCAGACAGCATGCAAATGTGATGTGATTTAACTGCAAAAAATCTGTTGCAGCTTTGAAACTACAGGTTTCAACTGCTCAGATGCATAAGTTGCACAAAATAAAGTGGAGTTTGAGGGACCCCGTCAGGGCAGAAACTGCTGACCTTTGCCACATTAAAAGACTGCAGTCTGCAGCTGAGCTCCCATTTAATTTCACTCAGTCTCCGGTAGCACATATCGATTCAGTTTTATTATGTATGTAAATGCATTTTTTATTCCTGCAAACTGACAGCATGCGCTCCCCAGAATACAAAAAGATCGCAAACCACTTATAAACAGCTGTCACTAACATGTACCCGGGAAAGTAAATGAGGAAACTCGACGGGGCGGGAAAACATGAATGTTAAAAGAGGATAAAAACATTACATCCCTTTTCGGCGCAGATTTGCGAAGCATGCTTGGAGACATCGACCGTAAACGAACCGTGTCCCAGCCAGACATTTATAATTTATCCCGAACCACAATTTGGGCCACATAAAAGCAACGCCGTGGTACCGTGAGGACCCTGGGTGGCCTTAGGACAGTTAGAGACAGGTCTGAGCTCCAAGTAGTAGCAGAGATCTCGCAACCACGCTTTTAAATTGAGATTTAGTGATCTTGCCAGGCTCTGCACGTATTATTAATGGGAAGCCGTCCAAGTTAATCTCGCAGGCGAGTTGCACCCTAATCACAGTAACGTTGCTCAGACACGTCGAGAGCCTCCTAGCTTGGGGATCAGGACATTCCCTGGTCCTACATCCATCCCAGGTCACGGGTGGCAGACACTGTTTGTGCGACCCAATGCTCAGTTTCACAGGGTGCGTAAAAAAGCCAGCCTGGCAATCTAAGCACCCTTGCGACGATTCACACTCACACAGCCTACATGTGCACCATCTAGCTGGATAATTCAAACAAATAGCCTACAACAGACATCCCAAAGTAAGAAACCCCAACCCCCAGCACCGCACCATTAAAATCCATACAGAAACGTCCAGAGATATTAATCATTATTAAATAACCCATTGAAAACAACTGAGAAATCAACAGAGCTAAAGAAACAAATTAGAAAAAATACCCAGTTCTTCATTGTAGGAATCCAAAGCACTACAAAGTAATCAATTCATGAGCAGCAAAAATCACCTCAAATCTACACAGAATATGGTACATAGAAATATATATATATATATAGGAAGCCTTTTTTTATATGACGGTAATAAACTGTGCACAAAGAACCAAGGGCAGGGCTACGAACCGGTATTAGGAGAGGTGATTTATTCCTTAAACAGAGAAAAATGTACACTTGCACTATGGGCTAGAGTGTGGTGTACAAAGCAACGAGGAACAAGCCATTAACGTGACAAATGGATTCTGTCTGAATAAATTGAGAAATATCCCTTACGGCTGGCTTCTTAGTCAAGCAGCAGCAAACTATGAAATGTTTTTGGGGGGAAATCAATGATTTATAGGGATTTTTAGCCCTTTGACCTAATAAAAACCTTAATCTAAGGGCAAAGTTTGTCAGCACAATAGGCGGTGGAAATGATACAGTGATAATAGCTAAGCCCTCATAAATAGGCAGGGTGTAGTATTAATAACGCGTTATTGCTGTTGATTACGACAAACGTTGTTTGTATTTATTTGATTTGGAGCCATCGGCGGCGAAGTGAAGGTGAAACTTGTGTAACTTGCGTCATTTTGAAATAATCTTAAATACCAGCCGCTTCTGGGAAATCCGCGGCAATCAGCTCTTCGCCGACGCTGAATACCAAATAACAATAAAACAAAATTAAAACACGGCTTGATAAACTAATCAACAATCCCAAAATGCCCTCAGTGGGGTTAGACAGGCCCACATATCTTACTGTTATGTTCATTTCACCACGCTCTAATTTTTCTCTGTCACTGTGATTAAGATAACGATTACCAATAAGTCTAAATTAACGACACGTTATTGGCATTTTAGCTGCTTTTAAGTAAAACGTTTTAGGTACATTCCCTGTTTATACCTACTACGTGCATATTATATAGACGAAAGTTCCCACCGAATAACTACATTACAAACAGCCACTTATAATGGCTAGGGAAAAATCGCAAATTACTTTAGTTAAGGGGAATTCTGTTACCCAAAGCATTTAATTATCCGAGCACAATAAACAAATCAAGCTAAAACATTTACATTCGGCGATTCATTCTGCTACATTAATCATAATCCCCATAACCAGTGTCCTATAGTTTTAACTAGAAATGGTCGCAAACTGCATTTTAAGATGAAAAACAATGGAAACGATACCTGGCATGCATAGTGGAGCTGCCTTTCGTCAAGACGACCTAAAGTTTTTTATTCATGGGGTCCTGCGCAGATAAACCGTCTCTAATTTCCCTGCTACAACCTGACAAAAGTGACCAAATTCAGCTGGACCTATTCGATAGCTTTCTGCCAATAAACTAATGATGTTTATTGTATATCAAGAAAATACCGCTTAATACCCATGAAAAGTGTATCGTGGTAAATATTACGAATAATCTACTAGTGCTACTAACCTGTTATTGGGAAACGTTTCTGGGTGGATATCGTTAAATAAACAAAATAAGAAATTAATAATTAATAATAAATAATTCTACATCGAGAAGGGATATTGGGTAATGGTTAAATTCTTATTAGATTAAGTGGCATATCTGATAGTGGATAATCATAGGGACATTAAAATGCACCCTATCCTCAGAATGCGCGCATGGTGGTGAAACGGCTCAGGATTATCTAACGGGCCGATCAAATGGCTTTAGCAGCCGACTCTGTGCGTGGGAGTCTACAGGGGGGTGCAGGCGCTGCTAAGGAGCAAGAAGCGCACACGGAGGGCACGGCAGCTCGGCGGGGCGCGATAAGCGCGCTTCCGACGGGCTGGGCTCACGGTATAGAGGAAGCCGGGCAAAAGCAGAGCTTCGAGAAAAACCAGGCATTCTTCAGAAGGCTTCCATATACCATGTACCATATACTATATACGATATACCATATACTATACACCATATACCATGTACCATATACTATATACGATATACCATATACTATACACCATATACCATATACTTTACACCATAGCCTATATACCATATACTTTACACCATATCCTATATACCATATCCTATATACCATATACTTTACACCATATCCTATATACCATATACTTTACACCATATCCTATATACCATAGCCTATATACCATATACTTTACACCATATCCTATATACCATAGCCTATATACCATATACGTCACACCATATCCTATATACCATATACTATATACCATATACCATGCCCTTTGAATGAAAGGTATTTTTAAAAATGCGTGAGAAGCAGCGCGGATCGGAACGGGCAGCCGGGGCGGAAAGGGGCGCAGTGCCGGCGCCGTGCGCATTCGCAGGGGCTGCCACCCTGAGGGGCCGCCACCTCCGGAACCGGACTGTCGCCATGGAGAAACGTAGCGCAGCCTTCCCGCGGCTGCCCCCATCGCATCGGAGAGAGGCGGGGAAGGAGGGAGGGAGGGAGAGGCGCGATTGCCGCAGTGGAGCGGAGGCAGCGGGGCTGCTCGGAGCGGGACTCCCCCGAGAGGGAGCCGGCGATGCCTGCTGAATCATCCGCAGCCTATTAGCAAAGCGGCGGTCTGATGTATTACAGCGCACATCCTCATAGCCCCGTGCGGGTGTGTGTGTGTGTGTGTGTGTGTGCTGGGCGGGTGGGCTTCAGTCTGGAGGAGAGATCAGAACATACGGGGGGGATCCTCAAATCTTTTTTTCCCTTTTCCTCCCCAGCTCGGGTGTGATGTGATGCGTATCACAGGGAAGGGGCTACAGTCTAGCGGCGAGATAACCTGCTTCGCACGTCGCATTTCAAGTGTCGCAATTAGGAAAAAGGGGAGAAAAAGGTATTAATTATTCATCCCGATGCAGCAGCGGAACCGCGGCCGTTATAAGGAAGACATGCGCCGCCGGCCGAGCCTCTGATCTCTCGGCTTCTTTCATACATGGATTTTTTACACGATTTTACATGTTCAGTGTTCTCGGCGACAGAATTTAAGGGACTGGTATCATCTGAAAGCACGCAAATGGGGGGGGGGGGGTTATAAATTAAGGCTTTCCATTTACTATTAATTAACGACTGACGTGGCGATACTGTTTCCCGACTGTAGCCGAAAATGTGGAAACAAGCCGCATCGTTAATGGGGCGTCGGCTTTGAAAGTCACCAGCGGTCCGGATCGGGCACTAAAAGGGAGAAGCCTGGGCGGGATAGCGTCCGGAGAGGGGGCCAGTTGGGGGGCCACACTGCGCCATCCGCCCGGCTACCCATCACTATGGCGGCGTGGCCGATATCCACGGGCTGCGGCGCTTATCGCTGACATTAACCTTGGCCAGACTGCTGGTCCGCACAAGAGCTTCTGCATATAGCTCGGGGAGATAAGGTCTGGCTTCCGCGCATGGTGCTGCTGATCTTACGGGGGGAGGGGGGGTCCTGTGCCAGAGTGGGCTGACTGCTCCAGGCTGCTGTGCAGGAAACACGTCACCGGTACGCGTATTATCTAACTTAAATATAGTCTCTGTCTTAAAATATAGTTTTTTTGCGTTGCACAGCAATGCATCCAAATAGCTGAGAGCTGGGATGGAATAGCTCTGTGAGGAACTCCAGCAGGTATCTGAGGGAGGTGGTGTAGCTGGATCTCAGGCCATCCTCTCCATCTCCCGACGGAACCCCTAGAATCACTATTATATTTCCTCATACGTTTCCGTCTTTGTCTCTTATCACCACATTTGCGGTGTTATTCCTCTGCGATGTGCCTGTAGCAGCCAGACAGGCATATATGGTATGTCATTAGGCTAATTAAAAAAAAAGACCTTGATCCAGGTTACGTATTAATATTTTGGGCATCATTTACATAAGTGCTCCAGGCAGGTCTACCACACTATCAGCATGCATTAATTCTGTACTCCGTGACCTTCAAGGTTATGTCCAGGAAACTTTTTTATTTATTATTTTTATTTTACTGGAACTATACAGACAGACTGCATTTAGAAGCCTTCCGTTCATTAGTCTTTATTTCTAAACTCTGCTATTCAACAGACAACCAACAGGGTTAGCCATTAGGGGGAACAGAACTGCACTGAATCAGTTCAAGTGAAGACATGGCTAAATTCGGTCAGGTCAAAACACAAGGTGTACGCAAGGGCATAGGAACCTGGGGAAACGTACACACCCCTATATTTAATTTGTATTCACACCCCCCCACCCAATAAACAGACTTAAGTTGTGCCCCGGCAATATCGAGTACACCTAGTGCTTAACATCGTCATAACAGTTTACACCAGGCTTCAAACCACAGTTACAAAACCACAGCATATTTAGCTAACTGAAGCACCAAGATATTATAATCCCTGTGCATACCAACCATAAACCTAAACCATAGCCGTGTATCACGTTGAATACCTCCACAGCCCTCATTTCGACATGCTTTTGGAAGGTGATACACCACCTTCTGATGTTTGACACATTCTAAATAGTGCTGAGACAGATGGGCACTGGGACCAGCGCTGGCTAGAATGACTGGGAAACCAGTGAGAGATGGCCTACACGAGTTGGTGACCAGCTGTGGATGATAATCCAACACTATAATAAATCCCATAACAAATCCTTTAATAACATTTTAGAGTACTGCTTTAAGAATGCTGTGAGATTATTTTTGGGAGTAAAGAGGTTGGACACTGCAGGCAAGCTAATGCTAAAGAGGGCAGTGAAAAGAGGGCTTGATCTCATAACAGGAATGAGCTATTTAAAGTTTGCCACCTGAATGCTGCGTTCTTTTATGCTGGGTGGAGTTCAGTATACTGTGCTGCAGTCAGTACACGGCGCGGTCAGAGGTATAGGCAGGGGTGACAGTGTAGGTAGAGGTGACAGTGTAGGCAGAAGAGACAGAGTAGGCAGAGGTGACAAAGTAGGTAGAGGTTACAGTGTAGGCAGAGGTGACAGTGTAGGCGGAGGTGACAGTGTAGGCAGGGGTGACAGAGGGGACAGTGTAGGCAGGGGTGACAGAGGTGACAGTGTAGGCGGAGGTGACAGTGTAGGCAGGGGTGACAGAGGGGTCAGTGTTGACAGAGGGGACAGTGTAGGCAGAGGTGACAGTGTAGGCAGGGGTGACAGAGGTGACAATGTAGGCAGGGGTGACAGAGGGGACAGTGTAGGCAAGGGTGACAGAGGGGACAGTGTAGGCAGAGTGACAGTGTAGGCAGGAGTGACAGAGGGGACAGTGTAGGCAGGGGTGACAGTGTAGGCGGAGGTGACAGAGTAGGCAGGGGTGACAGAGGTGACAGTGTAGGCAGGGGTAAGCTTTGAACATGGCTGCGGCTTCTTTCTGTGGATACTCTGTAGCCCCAAGCCTCTGCTGTACGGTGAACGTGCCTGAGATACTGTCTCCAGAAGATTCCCTACAGGTCCAGTCACGGCTGGCCAGACACACGCACACACACGCACACACACACACACAGATGTGATATGATACTTTAGGCAGAGCTTATGTTTTGCCTGTTTTGCCTCATTAGCTTTGATGGATTTCCTCATATTCTATACTTTATACTGTAATCAGCATTTATACACACACATATATTATATAAATATATATATATATTATATAGTACGTATTATATATATTATACACACACATATATTATATAAAAACAAATCTTAGGGCCAGCAGAGTAGCAGAGTGATGTCACTGTTGGGCACCCTAACCCTAACCCTCAATCCCTTCAGAGCAAAACAATGCAGCTTTGGATAAAAGCATCAGCTAAATGTATAAAATGTAAGTTGACATCACTGCCTTCTCTTCTAGTCACATGTGACACACCCCTATCTCACCGCAGTCCCACCTCAGTAACCCCCGTCCCTCAGATGGGCATCGTTTCCCACCGGGGTCATGTGCTTGAGGCTGACCAATCATTTTTTAGGGTTCACTGTCATCGAGCGCAAGTAGGAAACCCCTGTCCCCAAGCGCCGGACAGAGGAAACAAGGCATGGATGGGGATTAGCATTTTAGCCTGGCATGCTACAGTACCTGAATTACGGCAGCGGGGTCTATAATGGCATATGGATAGCTAAACACCGCAACAATGTTCAGCTCAAGACATCAAATTAATCAAGCGGTCGAATGAAAGAACTTAGAGTGGCAAACAGACACGAGCCAACAGGATAACCTCGCCAAAAACGAACAACTTACATCCATAATTAGGCCCAACAAAGCATTCCCAAGTCCTGAGAAATAGACCAATTAACAACTTAGGTTCTGCTGACCGTATTCATATATGTGCTTTACAATTAATTGGCTTTGCCCAAGTGACAATAAGGGCTAAATTACCCAGAAAGGATGGGAACAGTGAACAAACATGAAAACAATTCCTACTTTTTAAAAAGTGTTTGTCTTTACAAACCGATTGCTGTATTAAATCAGCTTTAAGCCTGCAAATGGCTTTACATTAATGTAAATTTGATTCCATACCCAGAAACTCTGAATTTATCTACAGTGCAACAGACAAAATGCAATAATTAGATGAAATATGACTTATAACGGGTGTGTACAGCTGGGGGAGATATATGGGCTTTGCAATTACGACAGGTCCGGACGGGTCTCACTAAAAATCACGGAAATGGCTTTGTTGGACCGGTCCGGTCCATTAGCAGTTGGAGAGGGTCGCGAAAATGAAAAAGAAAAAATTAGCAGAGAGCAAAACACAAGAGGCCCAGCGTGAAATACGAGTGACAGATGGCCAGTCACCGTCCCCACCCGACGTCAGCAGAGCCCGGTGCTCGCCAAGTCAGTCACACTGCAGTGGCGGCCTGCCGCAAAGGCCCCCCCCCCCCAGCGGAAACCCTCCCCTGCCAGTCAGGAGGGCAGCACGGTGAGGAGAGTGCCCACCAGCCCCCCACTGGCAGCCTTTAGGTAGAGTCCTTTAGGAAGTGAGGAATCTACATTGGCCTTCACACACCCCCCGAAACCCCCCCGATGGCCCTTGTACAGTCCACTGGAAGTGTGGAATCTACATCGGCCTTCACACACCCCCCACACCCCCCCTACTGATAAGGTGTCCCATGCAGCAGCAGGAGATGCAGAGGCGTTAAGAGACAGACAGCAGACTGACGTCAACACCCAGGACGTCTCTGTCCGTTATGTTGGGATGGGGGGGTTAAAAATTTGGGAAAATTTTCTCAGACACTTTCTGTAGCTCTTTCGCATCCTTGTGTTTCTATATTTTATATTTTAATACTTTGCGTTGTTTTTTTCATTTATTTAATTCAATGTGGTTTACCTTTGTTCGCCAAATATTCATGAGTGTCTCAAAGCATCGCCGGAGAATCGCACGCTTTGTGTTCTGTTGTAACTTGTCAGGGTGACAATAAAGGCATTCTAATTCTAATCTCTCAAGAGGAGGAAATAAAAACTCCAAAGGAAAGGACCACGACGCTTGGAAAAAGAAAAATAAAAACAATATGGTGGAAGATATCTTTATTGTGTATATGACGTTCAACTGGGTTACTGCTTGCGGGGTAAATATAGCACAGTTAACACCATCATCACCAGAGGGGTCATGAGGCCGGGGGGGGGGGGACGACCAGATAAGAGTGACGGACAGAGTGTTCAGTTCTGAGCAGCCACAGGCAGCCAGACACACACAGACACCCCCATACAGCGACGACAGCACCCTCCCTCTCTTCCAGAGAGCTCCTGCTCCCTTTTTTCGCTTTCTTGCGGCTGTTTGTAACCCAGAACGTGGGGGTAGATAGGGCTTAGCGGTGACCTCTGCAGTGTCCCCGTGAAGGTGACCGCAAAAAGGACGGGTCACCGCGAAGTATAGGAGACTATCGAGAGAGAGAAGCACACAGGATAGAATGCAGGCCGCTCCTCAGTCGTCAGGTTAACCCTTTACTTTTACATCTCCTCTAACCGCGGCATGGTACTAAGGAATGTGTCTGGGGCAATTCTAGCATTTCATTTTTAAGGTGGGTGACACAAGAAGGCTAATAATTCATACATAGGGGCCAACCTTTTCATTAGCCAATAGCATGTTTTGAAACGGTGAGTGACAGGGAAGGGAGCACTCCGGGGGCCAATCACCTTACAGCCATAGCCTCTGTGGCCCCACCCCCTTGTATATATATCCCTGGAAAATGACAGGAATGATAAGGGAGAAGGACAACAGGCTCACAATTAAACAATGGCGTCTCCCAACAGAAGACACAAGCATTTGGTTGCCATGGTTAGGAGGACCGTCAGGTACATTTGTGAAAGAGCCTTGCTGACTTCTGAGTCTCACAATCTTGTTTTTAAAAACCTTCAACACGAAGAGAATTCAATGACCCTTTGAAATGGCTTTTTCTTAACGGCACACAATGTTGCCCGGAATGAAGGAAAAAGACAACAGGGAAAATGAGGACATACCCACTGCCTTTGTCCCTGTAGACAGGAGGGTTTTTTTTCCCCCGGGAGAAAAGTGCGTCCGTAACCCTGGGAGATGCGGAGAATTCCTCACGCTGCCCCCTGACGACTCTTATCGACTGACCACAGACGCTGCCCTATCTGCACCGTAATTAGCCCGGCCGACCACAAAGCCCAGCAAGGCCACGCCGGACTGCCCGGGAAACGGCGCCCATTCGCAGAGACCTCTGATCAGCTTAAACCCACAGAGACACACAGAGACACACAGACATCTTCATGTGGAAGAGGTGTTGGTGTGGCCAGCAGGCTAGCCCATCCTGTGGTCAGTGTGGATCCCAGTGCCCCAGTGCAGTGACACTGTGCTGTAAAAACGGTGCCGTCTTTATGATGAGACTGAAAACCGAGGTCCTGACTCCCTGAGGTCATAAAAGATCCCTGGGCAGCACAGTGGGGGTGGTACCCCGATGTCCTGGCTATAACCCACCGTGGCCCTATCAAATCTGGCCTCCTAATCATCCCCTATATCTAACTGGTGACTTCTCTCCTGCCCCTTCACCACCTTAGCTACTGTGTGGTGGGCGTGCTGGTGCAGAATGGCTGCTATCGCATCATCCGGGGGGGGGCTACACAGCGGTGGTGGCTGAAGTGGTTCCCCATTAGTTCTGCAAAGCACTTTGGGTGTCATGAAAAGCCCTATATAAATACAACATTTGTTCATTCATTCATTCAAGTGTGGCATAATAGTCATCAGCCAAGCATATGTGTGTTGGGAGAGGAGCACGCTAGGGGCCAATCAGCTTTAAGAGGGGCCCCTGTGGCCCCAGTCGGTTCAGCGAATGAGATTACAGCATTATTCTGCAACTCTTGTTCTGTAGAAAATCGCTTTGTCCAGCATGGCTTCCTAGCATCCAGCTCCACGCTTTCCCAATGTGGGGGGGTCGTGCTGTCACCCGACACCTCCACGGCGGCACGGGCCTTCGCCTGCAGGCCAGAAACGTGCTGCATGGCTGAATGAACGACTCAGAGCCGCCCTCAACGCCTCACGTCACGCGGTGAGAATTCACGAGCGCCCCGCGGTGACCTGGCTTCTCGTGCGTATCACACTCTGGCCTCCTGCCCTGGGCTTCTGGGCCGAGCTCCGGATCGCCCTCACCCTAACAATCATGTGAGCACTGAAATGGGATGGATGGAGAACTTTTAATTAAGAACACTGTCTTTAGGGCACAGCAGTGCATTGCCTTCTGGAACTTTCTAGAGGTTTCTAGAGCTATGAATACCACTGGCTTTCCCAATTAGGTGGGCGGTAAGCATTTAAAGGTCCACTGCTCCAAGTGTCCTACAGTCTCATGACCCGCACACCACTGCTGTCCCACGCACACACATGGGGATCTGCCAGACCTGCAGACCGACAGACACACCGTCGCCCGTGGGTTCCAACGCACGTGGCCTAGAACTGAAGCGAAATTGGATGGCGAGTTAAAAAACCGTATCCGTTTACAGACTGCGGTAACGGTCAGAAAAATTTAAATATTCCGGGCCTAAGGGACAGGGAAGCGAAGATAGCACTCATAGCTAAACTCTGAAATGGACACAAATTAAATATTTACCGACATGCAAATGCATGAAGTGCATGTATATAAATACGAAATCTACACATTACATGCTACGGGATGTCTGTATTTATGACATGAATAAGCGCTTCAGAACATAAGGAAGACAGTCTATGGGAGGTGGCCCCTTGCGTCTCCATGACTCGTTAGCAGTCCTGCAGACACTTCTGACAGCCTGACATGTAGCTAGCGAAAGAATCCTGTGTGTGGGGGGAGGTGGGGGGGGGTCTTCGACTTCGTACGCATAGGCTGTGCTGTTCAGTCAAACACATGGCTATATGAACTCCGACAGGAGGCGGGGCCAGCTTGATAAGAACAAGAGAAAGATAATAATAACAACAGACAAGAAAGGCAAGTATTAAGATAAACAGCTTAACGATAAATAATTGTACGAAGAATTAAAATGATGCTGTATTTGCGGATATATAACATTCCTTTCACATACCCTATAGTTGTTTTGAATGCATTTTGGCTAAATGAAGTTACATTTCAATATCAATTTCAAATTTTATTTATACTTCAATATCAATTTTAATTCAGTTTCATTATCAGTTCAAATCAAGTGAGTGACCTGGCAGATTACAGCATTCACACCAAATTTAGCCCCTCGGCAGGAATGCTCCTGGTCCCAAACTGGAGGGGGGGAGGGGTGGTACCCGGGCCTAGTGTGCTCGCTCAGGCCCAAAAGTGCCACTCCCGTCCCACTGCGAGGCATTTGCCAGCTGCTGACAGGCTCACGGGCACCTGATTCCCTTTGTCCGTGGCCAGAGAGAGGCTAAGGGAGCCCCCGCCATAAGCAATCCGCCCTGCCAGGGCTGGCGGACAGGGGGCAGAGTGCTTCTCCTCACGCCTTAGACACGAAAGCCGCTCTGATGTTGAACAGGGCCTCCAGGAAACCAAAGGGTTACCCTGGCAGCAAATGGATCAATTTACTTCCTAACCGGGATGAAAGTCCCACAAACACAGGAGGAAAAAGGAGAAAAAGCGTGCGGTGGGAACGGCTTTGATATCAGTCACGTGCGCGGCGATTTACTGTCCTCGGCGGCCATGTTTCTTCCCTTTCCTTAGCGGCCTTGTGTCCGCCCCCGTCCCACTGTCCTCTCCAGCAGAATCGTCTGGCACGCCGTGAGGGACGCCTGTAGACCGGATACACCCAGGGCTGAAGGCTCACTGGTCACTTTCGACCAGGAGGGAGGAGGGACCCCGAGTGGGAGTCAGCGGCTGTGGGTAGGGGCAAGATGCAGGGGAGGGACCCAGCAGATTCGGGAGATGGTCAAGCAGCCAGCCCAGGCCAGCCCGCAGTGAAGGAGGTGCTGGTGGCCATCGGGGTAGATGGGCGGACAAGTTTACAATGGCCTGATCGAAGCCCAGGCACCGGGTCTTTGTGAACCTGATGAAGGATCCTGGTGAACCCCCCCCCCCCCCGAATGTTTGCTGTGATAGAGAGACATGGGGGAGTGGGGGGGTTCCTTGGCAGTGAAGCCAGAGCTGCAATGCGGATGATAGCAGCTGAAGCCCCTTTTCAGAGGCACACTACCCTGTGAATCACACATACACACACACACGCACGCATACATACATACATATACAGATGCATGCATGCATACATACACACGCCTGCACACACACACACACACACACATACCTATACAGATGCATGCATGCATACATACACATGCACACACCTGCACACACATATACAGATGCATACATACACATGCACAGGCCTGCACACACGCACACACACGCATACATACATATACAGATGCATGCATGCATGCATGCACACGCATACATACATATACAGATGCATGCATGCATACATACACATGCACATGCATGCACACGCCTGCACACACACAAACTCTGTCACACACACACATACAGCTCCTATATTCTTATTATTGTGGGGACTCCCTATTCATTTCCATGGGCATAGCCTTAATCCCAGGTGACAACCTTAACCCCTACCCAGCCTAAACCAAGACTGTTCTTAGTTAACCCAGACAATTTGGTTCACCCCCCCGAGAAAGACAAGGAAAGGTTCCAAACGGCACCCCACAGCGTTATCCTGCATCTGTCGGCATGAGCATTATGGGATGCCTTTCTGTTCGGGCAGCATTACTCATGTGTCCCGGGTGATTTTAGCCTGATAATCATTTAGGCATCAGACAGAGAATGCCATCAGTATACAACCCCCCCCCACACTCAGGGAAACGAGCCAATAAATCAATGAGCCGGTGATCTCAAAGGGGAAATCGACCACCAAATACTGCTCAGCCTTCACCACACGATTAACCGATAACAGGCAGTGATCACCAGAGTAAAGTCAGGGGCATATACTGGGGTGGGGCCATTGCCTCAACTGAAAGCAGATTGGCCTGTAGGGTGCCCCTCCCCTGTCACTCACCAATTTAAATCATATGATTGGCTAATGAAAAGGATGGGCCCTACTGTACGAAATATTTCTTCTCTTATACCCTGCGCTCCTAAATGGCCTGGAAGCTTCTCCCCCAAACAGCACATAATTATTTTTTAAGAGCACTCCTAGTCTGCCTGTAGGTAGCGCCATGTGATTTCTGAAAACTGCCAGCCTGACCAAAATGGCTGAGATTGAGCTGTTCTGAGATCAGAATCTCGTGGGACGGGTGCCGGAGGCCAGAGCCGTCGGGTTAGTGGCATGGCGTGCGCTTCGGGCAGCTCGGGGCTCGAGCGGCCTTCCAGGCGGGCAGCTGCTCTCTGGAACCCCAGGACGATGCCGGCACAGAAACCGAGGAATTTTCACCAGGGGAGTGAAACTCGGCGCGTGGGAGTCATCGCAGGGGGGAGGGGGTGAGTAAAAGCAAAGGTCTATTGTCAGCTAATGCGTTTCCAGATGACGACAACAGTTCGATTCAAGCTGAATACTAACACATTGTGTTGCTATGGTGCGAGGGTGCTTAGCAACACTTAGCGACACAGCACTGCCGTAATTTTTTAAGGGACGTGTTGTAGCTGATATTATGCTGTCGTACCTATTCTCCCTCTTATTTGTCCGTTTCCTTTTCGTTCATTGGAAAGGATGGATTTCTGCTGGACTGAAGCTCATTGCCAAACAAAAATGTCCGACTTGCGTTCTGTGGCACTACTGTGCTGTAATGTAGTAAATGTGCCCCAGGCCATAGATGACTCTCTCAGATGGGCACTTGGTGACTCTAATCCAGGTTCCTCTGCACTGTGACTTCAGCTCCAGGCAAATTATTCTGACAATCTGCTTCCCTTCAACCTCCGTTTTTCGCCCATAGCAAACCACATTACCGGGACAGACATTGGGCACAGCACCCATTACCCCACGGCTCCACGGCTCTCCGATTCTCTGTCTCCAGTCGCCGAAGCTCATCCATCCCGCACTCGGCTCCCCACTGGATTTGCAGCTCTCTGTCAGCACTGGCAATGGCTGGCATAGCATCTCAAACCGAGCCCCGTCCCTGAGTTCCATTGCCAGGTTTTAGCTCCACGCAAAATTTCTCAGACGCACAGTAAACTGTTGAATTTCACTGTCAAATGTCTGTTAAGCGTGACTGGGGTACAAAAGTTCTTTTTTTTTTCTCCAGAGAAAAAGATGCTTGTTGCGTAAGACCCGCTGGCTTTGTGTGACGGTTGCTTATGGCGACACTTGCAAATATCTCTGTAAATTCAGGAGGGAGACCAAGCTGCTGTATTCAAACTAACGTGCTATTTGAAAGGCAGTAATTTCACAGCCTTGCATTTGACAGGGGGACACAAATCCAATAGGCCAAAATCAGCACTGTCTCAGTCAGGGGAAGCTATTCCTGAGAGACTCGGAGTGCTTCAAGGCCAGTCGGCCAATCGAGACAGGAGTCACCGATCGTAAAAGGCTACAGTAGCGCAGCTCCGCCATATTTATGTGGGAGGAAGACAGCAAGATGGCCACATGGAACACACAGCATAGGATGAACCTGCAAACATGATGCATAACCGCAAGGCGAGACACAACACAACACACAACACACTTTGCAGACCAAAGGAGAAGATTCCCAAAAAACAACACAGAGGGGTACAGTACATTCTTCAGGTGTATTTCACTGCCTAAAAAGACAGAGTACAATAGCTGTGACCGAATATGAGAGCATTATTAACGCACATACAAAAGGCTCAGATTCCGGGACGTGCTGTATCCCGGAGTGAAACTTGCAGGGTGGTCCTGGAGAATCCGGGACGGGTGGCAGCCCCGGAGCCAGCCAGTCTGCAGTGAGAAACCCGAAACGAGCTGTAACGGTGACTGGTGCCTCTTCGCGGTACGGGGCGGGGATGGTGCCTGGATGCCAGTGTAAATGCGCCAATATGGACACCGGTACTGCTTTGCACTGGATGTTTCCCATGATAAATGACTGAGGTTCGTAAACAAATCAAGTGCATATGAACAGTAATTCATTTGATCTATAACAAGCTTCTGGGGATGTTCAAATTGACGTTTTAGAACATTTGATGTCTACACTGACATGGCAAATAAGAGGTTCTCATATTAGTATTACATTAGGAGCAGTTTCCTTCCTCAGGCTATCACCGTCATCAACAGCTGAGCTGAGTCACCTGTGGCCCTCTTAAATGCTGTTCGAACTCATCCTCGCACCTTATACTTTGTACAGTGGGTTACCCATGTATGTATATATTTTAAAATTTCTTTTAGAATGTAATTTATTGTCTGGGTATTGTTATTATTTGTATAGTGTTATTTACTGTCTGTGTACAAGGGAGTCGCAAACACTCTGAAGCAAATTCCTTGTGTGCCCCAGCACACTTGCGAATAAAGCTGATTCTGATTCTGATCTGATCTGTTCTGATTCTGATTCAATTCTGATTCTGATTCTGATTCTAATTCTGATTCTGATTCTAATTTTCATCTGATCTGATTCTGATTCTGATTCTAATTCTCATCTGATCTGATTCTGATTCTGATTGTATACACAGGCGTAGATTTGGGTATGGGCGTTAGGGACATGTCACTACCAATACTGAAGGAGTTCCTTGGGTGTTAAGGGGGGAGAGGGTGGGAGGATTCAGGCTGATTTGCCAATGTTGTGACCAAACATATGCCCTTGATTGTATATATTAGTGGCCGATGGGACTCTCATTAAGTCAGAATTGGGTGTTCAGTGCATATCGACCAACAACATTGAGTTTTGTAACTGCCCTTGAGAACACGTATGGCTGCCCCCAGGAATAACGTGGGATTAAGGCTACAACAGATCTGGCACGAGTGTGCTGCTGACAAACAAACTGATGTGTGTGTGTGTGTGTGTGTGTGTGTGTGTAGGCATGCACTGGCCCCTGTTAGGAGGAGGGTAAAGCACAGCTGAGTGTGTGTGTGTGTGTGTGTGTGTGTGTGTGTAGGCATGCACTGGCCCCTGTTAGGGGGGGTAAAGCACAGCTGAGTGTGTGTGTGTGTGTGTGTGTGTAGGCATGCACTGGCCCCTGTTAGGGGGGGTAAAGCACAGCTGAGTGTGTGTGT
>JAODKN010000042.1:11475029-11485617 GCA_026774425.1 Petrocephalus zakoni
CTGGACCCCCCCCCCACTGTAATTAGAAAGTAAATCAGACAGCCACAGCAGCAAACCACGGCGGACTCTATTAGCCAGGACAGGCTGAGAGTCTCAATTCGATTAGATGGGGGTTTCTGCGGCACGAACACCTACATCCCTCTTGGGGGGGTGGAGTTCAGGGGGGGTTAGGGAGCACCGTGATGAAGAGGGAGCGAGGCAGCCCTTTTTTCCAGGGCCGTTCCTTTTGCTCAGCCCCTCGTTTGCTGTAAAGCATCCACCTTATGTCTGTCCTGCTACCCCGCAAACGATAAGGCAGGCCCCGGAGCCCCCCCCCCCCCTTTTGGCTCAGTACTGCAGCACCTCCCTGCAGTATCCGGGTCAAAAGTCAGTCATCAGCACCCAGATTGTGCCTCGGGACCTCAGGGCACCAGCACACGGCCCTTCCCGGCTGAATTCTGCATGTCGCTGACAGATTAGAAATGAGACTCGCTCTAGACAACATTTATGTAACTGGAAAGGATCTCATCAAACATTGATGTGGTGGGAAGAGCACTTATCTGAGCTGGAGGAATCGCCCGGATCCTGTGCCTGTGTGAGGGGCTGGGGGGGGGGATTGCAGAGCTCTGTATCTCCACCCCACCCCAACCACTTCCCCCTCCCTGTAGATAATTGCATTCGCAACAACACTGTCATCACAGAATACCAAAAAATATAAATAAAATTAAAAAGCACAATTTAAATGCAGACTTGATGGATAATTCCTATACAACCACCAGAGGTTTAGCGAGGGCGGATCTCAGCCACACTCTGCAGGCAGCCCTGCACATTTACCCAGGCCAAAGTTTAACACGACATCACCATCATGGGATCTAAGGGGAAGTGCACCATACACTAACATGGCTATCTGTCCCGCATGACACAATGACAGGAAGGCCTGCCAGTAAGCGCGTTGCCAGGTCGGGGGGCGCCCGGGGGGGGCGGCATCATCCACTCGCTGTGATCGTCTGCGGCTTATTATTAGAGCGTGACTGGAATGGCGAATCGCCCCCGTTTCCACGCGCCTCTATTCCACATAAAGTTTCTACAGTCCCCCCCGCCCCCGGCAGCTTCAAACCTGCATGTCTAAATCGTCGCAGATTCTTTTTTAAAGTGATCTTGTGGGGGGGGGGGGGTAAAAGCACATCATACTGGGGTTACAAGAAAAAATGCACAGCACCTGAAGCGTGTTTTTCTGTTTTTTGGTGACGTTGCCCAAGGTGACATAGCAGACCCCCCCCCCGGGTCGCTGAAGACCCCCGGGCGTCCCGCCGCCCGCCAACCTGTGGCAAGCGCACATATGTTATATAATTATGCAAATGATGCTGTCCCTACCCGGGATGAGTGACAAGTGATTATTCTCTCTGTCCGAATCTGCTGGCTGGTTCGGTGACTCACGGAGCCCCTTCTGACCGGCCCGCTCGCTCCTCATTACAAATACAGCATGAATATGAATATGAATATGAATATGACAGCCGCATTATAAAACCGGTCCGTACCCGCAGCCAGAGCCAGGCGCTCCGATGCCCAAGCCACTTTGAAAACCATCTCATTAAAAAAATGGTATTAATAAAGCACAAATCTTGCAGTCCCTCAAAGCAACCCCCCTCCCCCCTGGGGACCCCGATCTGTGTGTAATAATCTGCCCCCCCGTAGGGACGCCAGCCAAGAGGATCGGCGGATCGGCCGCCGATTTTACATTGAAATTCTGCATTAGTATGAATGCTGCAATAAAAAGCATGGGGGGTCTATGGTAAAATGGCCACTACAATTCCTGACCACTTTTACCTGGACTCGGCTTTAAAACTGCGCCCGCAGTGACAAACAGCACAACAACCTGTACACCGCAATTGCAACAAAAAAACGGAAAAAATAAATAGTAAGTAGAAGAAGATGGAAATGCCATCGCTTGTTTCTTGGAAAAGAAGGATGCGATTAGAGATGGGAAGGGGTCCTGAGCGCTGTCATGCCGATACCGGGGTCTGCATGGATGTAATGCGCGGGGCTGGCTGCGGTAAGTTATCCCTAAGTAATGCCGGTTATTGATCGGCTCCATCCTGACGCGGGGGGGTGGGGGGTGGCGGTACACTGCGTTCTGCACATGACCGACCAGCGGACTGGTGTGCTGCGCTTTGCGGGAGCATCGCCGGGCCGGGATCTGCTGCAGTGCCGGAGCCCGGGAGTCGGGGGTCGGGGATGCTGCGACCAGCATCAGCACCAAGCCCCGGTGATAGTCATGCAGACGCCCGAGCCGCCGCGATCACGGCCATCACCCACTCGCCCGTCTCCCCACGGCAATGGGAGCTGGATCCCGGGAAGCGTGGACGCTGCAGTTTTTTTATACGACCCCCCCCCACCATCCCACACTCCCATGCCGGAGTGTCACGGTACGCAAAGGTGCCTCTCGGCCGGATACAGGCACGGCGCACCTCGGGAGCCGATGCAACCTCATGCGTCCCCCCGGCAGGAGGCGGGCGGCCGGGGGGGGGACAGGGGGCATGCAGCCGCGCGTACTTACAGTCCGCAGGAACTGGATCTCGTCCTCGCCTTCCCCCCCTTCGGCCATCGTTACCCGCGGTGAGCAGAGCGGCACGGAGAGTTGTGGAGGAGGCGGCAGGTTGAGCGTTGTAGCCCTGGCAGTGGCCGTCTGAAAGGCGAGCTCATTGGGCAGCCGGCATACCCAAAGGGAGGAGCCGGCCAGGTACACGGCGGAACCCGGAGCCGGGCTCGGGGCGCCCCCTGCCGGACGCTCACTGCACTGCGCGGTACGCTCCTCCGGTCCTTTCGCCACGATTTAGGTCTAGGGCATGTACTCACCGTAAAGTGCCCGTTTGGGGGTGTACGGGAAAATACAGCCCTTATACTATAGGCTTAGAGCTATATAAACTTTGTTAGGTTAGGCTAGGTCTATGCCGACAGGACAATAGTCTTTACAGTGCTGCTTTTTGGGGTGGTGGTCTTTTTTACTATTAGGCAAATGTGGTTTGGTATTATGGACTAAGTGTGTTATTAAATGTCTCTCATCCATATACAAACATACTGTATTGATATAAGTTTCATGTACCGTACCTAAACAGGGAATGCCTTTACCAAGCAGACATTTATAAAACCCAGTATGATCTTGTAACTGTCAAAGCAATTAGGCAGGGCAGGTTGAGGAGTATGCATACGATACCTTACCCAGATAATACTTCTGAACTCCAAAAATACAGATGTTTGGTATTCAGGATGTGGGCCAAGCAAGCATGCATAGAGAGAGTCACAGTCAGCAGGGCACAGGTTCATGGAGCAAACAGCAGAGTGGGATGTCTTTATTTGGGTCGTCTGTATCCAGTCTAAACGGTCACATGGCACAGCACCGCGGTTACAGGAAGCGGAATTTCAGCAGCCGTCTCCAAAGGAAAGAGACCCAACACAGATCAAGCATAACCGGAGCCACTCGTCGCGGGCAGCTAGCCCACGGATGCCAGCCCCCCTCCCCCCCCCAGGCCTGTTGTGTAAGCAGCCAGAGCACCGAGGTTCCCCGGAGGTGGGGGGCAGTGGCAGAGGAACAGTGCGCTGCGTTTCGACTCGTCCACGGAGCTGCAGAGTCACGGCAGCATCTCCCAGGCCCGGCGGCCATTTCTCAAAGTGGAAGGAGACACGCTCTTCATTAGAACATTCCAGACGAACAGAGGTCACCCTCAGTGAGTGTGACACGGCGAATACAGGACTATTAGCCCCTTTAAAGCCATCCTTTCCCTTCCAATCTAGATGGCATTACAGCCAATTAAACCGGACGTGATTTTCTAACACTTAAGTCTCGCGCAGTGTCTCTCTGCTGGCCGCTCACCTCCGTTTAATTTAATAAACTCAGCCATTACAGCCTTGTTCTCGGGTGAGACCTGCTTAATGTTTGCACACATTATTTACTTTATGCTCATATTCGCTTTCATTAATTCATTGATGTTGTTATACAGCTGCTGCCAATTTAACATGACAAATTTTACTGTGTTTTTACATTGTTACACATTACACATTTATGTTACACATAAATGTTACACATTTACAAATGCCACCATCGGCAATGAAGTTTGTAAAGTATGCAGTGTAACGACAGGCAAACCCAAACAGGAAAACGTGCAGGTTTTTGTTTAAAACTACTTACAGACATTCTCGTAAAAATGTGTCATTTTGGCATTAAAATTTAAAAAATTCTAGTTTAATCAAATGAGTTAAATAAAATCAAAATTAATTTATAAGACTGACACAGAAATGTGCTTAAAAACCGGAAACTCGAAACATTTTAGCATCCAGTCCGAGATGACATGTAAACAAAGTCAGAGCAGCAATTCAGGATGAACGGAGGGGGCGTGTCCAAGTATGTCAGTCAGTATTGTACCCCAGGATTGGTCCAAGCCACCTTTCTACTTCACCAACTGGCATGTCTTTTCTTGAAGCATAATCCTCGACCTGGAGAGGAAGCGACACATACAAACAACGTCAACAATCGTTGACTGGCATGCTCCCTTTCCGGCCTGCTTATATAAAGCTGTCAGTCCCAAGCAACAGCCCACTGGTAGAACTCAGTAAGGTAGAGACAGCCCTTCCTCCTCTGCCCCCTTCACCAGGCACGCCGAAACTTGTGAACGTACTTCCAGGTGACATCTAATGATGATTAAGACCAGTGACGCACCTGAATGTCCCGCCCCCGAGAGATTAGCAGTGATGTCACACTTGGCCCGCCTGCCCTCACCATCTGCTGTCACTACAGCAGAGCCGCACGGCCTCCCCGGTGAGCTGACCCCCCCCCCCCCACAGTCACGGAGAGGGCCGGGGATCCTACCTGCTCCTTGGTGATCTTGCCGACGGCGAAATAGGTGGATCTGGGGTTGGAGAAGTAGAGTCCGGAGACAGCGGCGGCGGGCGTCATGGCCAGGGACTCGGTTAGGCCGATGCCTCGGAGACAGATAGAGCGGGCGGAGCGTGTGAGCAGCAGGGACACGGCCAGGGCACGCACCAGGAGGGCTGGCTGACAGGTAAACTCACCGGTCTTATCTTCTATGGAAGCCAGATCCCACATGGTGATCTTCTCCGTGTGGTCCGGCTGGCTGGGGTAGCCGGGTGCCGGCCGGATCCCCTGGTATCGGACCCTGTGAAGGTCAGCTGCCCCCAGGTCCTCCTCCGCCGTGTAACCCCAGAATTCCTTCCGCACGCGAGCGTGCAGCTCCTCGGCAAATGCCTGGCGGGGGGGTGGGGGGGTGTCAGAGAGAGAGTTGTGTAAACAGCAAGGCGTCCGGGACAAGGTACGGCTGCTCTATGCACCATATGCAGCGCTAACAAAACACAGGATCTGGGTGGGCTGGGGGAAGCAGACATCTGAACAGGCTTGATCTTCTCCTAACCAGCAAAGCCATAAACTGACTCTAAGTAAATGAAGCAACTATGTGCTCTTGATACCATCAAGCAAGGTCATAAATCTTATGTTTTCCAAGTCTCCATCTTTGTTATGCCATATATGTACAGCTTCCTAATTTCGTGGCCAATCTGGGTAAGGTTTGTATGGTGTAAGAACTGTTAAAGCTTTCACTCAGCAACAGATGGGGTCAGCTTCTCGTGCGTGATCAAAGTTACCCTAGCTTAGTTAAAAGTGTCATACATCATACAAACAGATAATCATCTCAAGTGGATCTAAAGGATGCATGAAAATGCAAATTTTTTAAAATAAAAGATATATGATGTAAAATAGAGGAGTGTGTGTGCCTTTCTATGTGGCAGAAGATGAATATTAGCAAATACTCATTTACCTCTGTATGTACATCTGGGAATGTGTGTGTAAATATTACGTAATACAGAAATGTCATTTATGATGAGAGCCGCCCCTGGCGGATAGGACAGTGGGTGTTACTATGGCCATACTTCGGCCAGACGGTCTGCCAGGGCCTTGACCATGATGCTGCTGTAATCGTCCCCCTTCTTCTGAAACTCGCGGCTCAGCTCCTCAGCCCCGAAGCAGGCCACGGCGAACAAGCCGACGTAGTCAGGGACGCCGCTCTCCCGGGGCGCCACAAAGTCCGACAGGCACATGTAGGGATCGGTACTGGCGGAATCCTTCTCTGCCTGGAGATGCAAACCCCCACCGTTACTGTGTCCACGGCAGCCTTCGTTCTATGCAGAGGACTCATCAAAACCAACCCCATCGTTTCTGTGTCTTCAACTGATGACTCGCATTTTGATCACCGGGAGTAAATACCAACCTCTTTAATGTCTGGCCTTTGAGTAGACAGTTACCGTGAGCATCTTATAAACCAGAGGTTCTCAACTCTGGCAGCTGACATGGTGAGTGAGGATTTTATGTCCGTTTTATAGCTCAACAGAGAGACCATTTCATTTTTTCCCAATTAGCTGAATAATTAGTTGAATCTGGTGCTTAACTGATTAGGGAGGTTGAAAACCCCATACATGATGTAGACTACAGGGAGCTGCTGGAGAAGAGAAGGGGCTTATTAACGAGAATGTCCAACCCTGGTCCACAAAGGCCTCCATGGGAAGCAGCGAGTGAGGTGAGGCGAGGCTTTTGGGACCAGGGATAAGTAACAGGGAGCGCAGAGAAAGCACCATCGAGAGGGAGGGTCACCTGCTGGCGAAGACCATGGAACTTGGCCACCGGCTGTGTGCTGCGAGGCATGGTGTCCTGAGCGTACACGTGGATATCGTCACCCACGCTCTGTGCGGGCCAGAATCCAACCAGGCCCCGGGCCTGCAGATGCTGGCTGTCAATCAGCTCATTAAGGAGCTTCTGGGCATCATCAAACACCTTCCTGGCCTCTTCTCCTGTGACGTAAATTTCATATCAGTGGTTGCATAATGAATTTGTTAACCAGTCAATATGAGAATATTGACAGAGAAACACCTGACAATGCTTAACAAGGCATTACTGTGACCAGATTAAGTTAGAGGACACAACAATTGAATACACAATCTCTGCCCGGGAAAAAAAATGTGATATATAGTCGTACATGACCACCATCCCATCTTGGGAATATCCCTGCCTTGTGTTGCAAGCTGCCTGGGATGAGCTCCAAAATTCCACCCCCCCCCCTCCCGACAGTGACCAGGCTGAGAGCTTGGAAAATGGATGGATAGATGGAACAAGAACATTGTTATCCAAAAATAACAACTGAAAACACCTCCAACTCACGGTATGGCGGACACAGCTTGTCCGAGTGGAAACTAAACCTGATTCCCCCGCCCCCCCGCTCCCGAGAGCTGCATGGAATGACTCACAAACTGGGAATCCATATCCACCCCTTGCCCCCCCTTCTGTGAATGATAGCTGCAGGAAGGAAGGACACATAACCTCCTCCGTTATTTCTTGGGCATATTTCCTGCAGTAGAATCAGAACCACGCCCCCCCGGCAGGTATATGCAGCGCCAGGATTATTTAACCAGGCCGCTCCGTCTATCGAAACATGCACAGCGGCGAAGCACAAACAAATTCCCCAGACCCAGTGTGTCCTTTAGCAGAGATGTGACTTTGCCCAAATTGTCTGCGTTAAGGTCCACCTACAGAGATCTGCATTTCTCCAACACGCCAATTACCTGCCCGCTTGGCTCATGCGGGAACGGAATCTTTATATAAGAGTGACTGCAAAGGCTGGTTTATCATCCAGCTGAAGCATCAGTCACCTCTGTCACGTGGATGCCCATGGCAGTGACCCCACATACCTACAGTTTTGTCTTTGAAGATTTTGGGGTACCCTCTGTTGGGGTACCTGCCCCGGAGCTGCCACACGTCGAAGAAGGGCTTCCAGTCGATACAGCCGAGCAGCCTGTGCAGGTCGTAGGCCTCAAACACGTGGGTGCCGATTAAACTCGGCCGGACTAGAGGGCAGGGCAGAAAGTCACCAAGGGGACACCGGTGAGACCTCAGCGATTGGTCGGGCCCCCACAAAACGCCAAGTCATCACAGGAAATGACACGTCTATGGAAAAATCCACTTTACTACACGACGACAACTGTGACGGCGCTGGCCCGCTAATCCCCTGCCTCTCGCCGTTCCTTGATCTGATTAAATTAGCGGCGGCTTCCCGTGATCGCAGCACGGCTGCCGCGACAGACCTGTCCCACCCACCTGGTCTCGGCTGTGCCAGCCAATCCACTCGCAAGCCCTTTTCGCGGGCCTGGCCCAGGGACAGGAAACGCCGGTCCTGTCAACGGCAGAAAAGCTCAATTTAACAAAACAAAAAACAAAAAAGGGGGAAGACGAAAACGAGGCCGAAGGAGACGGCCTTGGAATACCGAGGACGTTTCCTGCCCGGGGGACGTCCCCGTACCTTCAGTGTATCGTAGTGCTCCTGTCTGATGTCTTCGTATTCCTCCTCGATCTCCTTGAAAAAGTCCTCCTTCAAGTTTTCATCCAAGAGCTGAGAACACTTCAGGAGACAAATCGGGAAGCGAGATGAGCGTAGCAGAAAAGGCGCGGTAATGACTGGGTGCCGGGGCTCCGGAGAAGGGCCGTAATTCACCGCGGCACACGGGTGGCAGCTCGCCGACTCTCCCGGCCTCCCACGGTGGCCTTCCAGTGCCCGAATTCAAAACATTTTGTTTTTACAATCGTCAAATCTCCTGGCAGATTCTCTGTTCCTCAGAATGGCGGGCAACTGATATCTACTGAAAACACCCCCATGCACAGCAGTTTCTATATGTGGAGGTTCTAATTCAGAGCACCACAGGCCTGCGGGTTCTCTCTCGGACATAAAAGGAAGTGCAGCATTCAGCAGATTTCACCGGTGGGGGGGACAAAAACCTGAGGCAGAACAGGCCGTCTTATCTATACCACTCGTCAGACAGCATGCAATTTAACCCAAGACAGATCTTATTACCACCTCATTATGGGATGGCATCTGATAATTACTGAGCTCCCAAATCTGTCCCATTGTCTGCGTACAGCAAACAAGCTCCTCCCATCTCTTTGCTAACCCTTCACCTTGAAAGCAAATGCGTCCACTGATGTGGATTGATTAACTTTTTGGGAACTTGATGCATTTGTTGAAATTTTTCCTGCCGAAAATACAGCAGGGATGGACTTACCACCACTACACTCCGGGACGCGTCCAGGACATGGACGACGGGGGCATTGTAGCGGGGCGCAATCTTCACCGCAGTGTGAGTCCTGTCACAAAATGGGAAGGGGGCGGGATTAGCGACCCATTTGGCCAGGGCACAGAGCTCAACATGACTTGCTAGCTAGAATTCATGCCTACACCTACTTAGATGTGGTGGCCCCTCCAATCAGCAGTGGGGTCTTCATCCCTAGGCGTTCCATCTCCTTGGCAACGTAGATCATCTCATCCAATGAGGGTGTGATCAAGCCAGACAGCCCAATAATGTCTTTGATAGAGAAGAGACCCCCTGATTATCCTCAAGCAAAGTAGGATTCTGGTTTTCTAAGGGGGGTGTGGCCTAATGGGAGGTGCCAGGATGTGACCTCTAACTTTATAGTTCCATACGATATAAAAATTTAGATGCTGTGTTTAGTTTTGACAGCAGGATCCCAAATGTGTGTGTGTGTGTGTGTGCAAACTACTTGGGTCCATTGACTCCCAAGTCCCCAGAGGCTGTGTTTTTTCCATTTTCTCACCACATCAAAATGACATCTTTGCTCACCTGGGCCAGTGTTGTGGTGCACTGACCCTGCTCTGAAAAAACCACTGAGATGTTCATTAGTCTCCTAGACTCCCTACTGGGTTTTAAGGCGGACCTGACAAGATGTACCACTTTGAGTTTTAGTCCATGAAACTCTCAAGTTCTCCTCCTTAACAAACGATCGCCAGATTGCTCCTCTCCCTGCTGCCAAGTCTGTGTGGCTTTGACAGCCCCCCCGACTGTATCTCAGCATCTGACAACATGCAGGTATACCCACTTGTAAGGTAGACCAAACACATGTTAACTGCACTTACATCTGATAAAATAGGCCCGAGAGTCCTGACAGCTCACATCCAACAGCCTACTGATGCCATTATCAGCTCGCAGCATGGTGCAAAAGTCAAAAGGAATAATTTAACCTATTTATTTGGGTAGTAAGTGCACTTTTACTCACAACAAAAAAAAACAAGTTAGCATTAGACCATACATAAATTAAGAGTGACAATAAAAACTAGTAAGAATTTCTTCTGTTCTCCAAAAAGTTACCGATATCTTGTTGGATGGCTAGATGATCACCACTTCAGTTCCCAAACCTCTCTTCAGGGGCACCTCAGCCATTCCATGCATTCATTAAATTTTACTACCAGTTCACTTAATTAAATCAGTTTAAAAAAAAACTCAATAAGATACTAATTAGCTCTATGAGGTGTGTTAGAGTAAAAAAAAATACATGGGTGTATTGGATGGTAGCTGCAAATACTGGGGTAAACTTAGCAGAAGTTTTAAAAATGACTAAGCTGACACACTTTGACAGACATAATATCATGGATTTACACCAACATGAAGATCACGTAAACATCATTTTCTTTGGCTGCCTAAGACTTTCATACAGTACTGTATATATAGACGTTTTTAGTTAAATAACTGCAGGTAACGTCATGAT
>JAODKN010000042.1:11547868-11572043 GCA_026774425.1 Petrocephalus zakoni
CTCTCCTCTCCTCTCCTGTCCTCACATATCCTGCCCACCTCTATCCCCTACTGTCCTCCCCCGTACTCTCCTCTCCTGTCCTCACATGTCCTGCCCACCTCCATCCCCTACTGTCCTCCCCCGTACTCTCCTCTCCTGTCCTCACATGTCCTGCCCACCTCTATGCCCCACTGTCCTCCCTCGTACTGCCCCGTACTCTCCTCTCCTCTCCCGTCCCCACTTGCCCTGTCCCGTCCCGTCTTGCCCCGTCCGGGGGAAGCGCCGTGTCGTCACCTGCAGCCGGTGTCACCCTCTTATTGCGGCGCAGCGGCCATCCCCGGCACAGTCCCGCGCCGAAATGCTCGCAGCCCGGCTTCCCGGCGGGCTCCGCTCCGCCTTTGCTATTTATACGCGATCTCATCACTCCGTCGGCATTATCGGAGTGCCTTTTTCTAAAGGGCAGGTGAGTCCTTTGCTTACATTTGTATCGGCGATAATAATAGGCTAATAATATGCTTTATGCGTTTCACCAGATTCCCGAACCCGATGCTCGTTTTACAGCAAATGGCAGCGCGCACGTTATTTGGGATTTTTTGCGTAAGTAATTGATGTGTGATCTCACGGCAGCGACGGGGTGGCGTGGAAAAGGGACCCGATCTCATCCGAAATGCGGGACTGGTGGAGAAGCTCAAAGCGCAAGGTAAAGAGCTGAGCCCGGCTTATTTATACAACTTATCTTGTTGTTTTAATAGTGTTCCGTTAGGATTAAGGCTTACTGTATCTAGCTACTGACCGGTTGTTAAATATTGCATAAACACTACTGTTACCTTAATTTTCTGCCTTGTCCGTTTCAGCCATGGAAATATCGGTACTAAAGGCGATATAAAATTTAATGAATTTTTATACCAAAAATATCCCGTCCATGCCCGGTCTCCCTTTATTAATACCTTGGATTTTCCGGATTTTCATAACACTATAGTTATAAGGTTGGTTAGTCTTTATTGCTATGTTGGTAAATTTGCCGAAACTGATACTCACATGGAATATATGCTTGTGTTTGTAAATTTGTGTTGTTAGTTCCCGCTTCTAGTAAATGGTGCCATGAGCCACTAGTGGGAAGTTAAGATGTCTTATCTTGTCACAAGGCACTTGCAGCATCTGTCTGGTGCTATAGGAAATGTATGCAGAACTGAGTGTCTCCTTAAACATTTGCCAGAAGGTTGAGGTTATAATTCATGTATACACCATGCACCATGCATACACCATGCAGTATTTCAGGGTACAGTGAAATGGTTTCCACCATGGTAAACAGTAAGGAGCATTATTTTTATTCATGCAAAAAGGAATATTTAAAGAAAATAGATATTTATGGGGGTGGTTCAGACGGGGATGGTACCTGCAGGACCTGCCGTGGAAGTATCTTCCTTGCTGCAAACCTACTTAGAATAAAGTTGAGCAAGTTTGATTACACAGTAATGTTATGCTAGTAAATATGGCCTAATCTATGCTTACGAAACATCCATGCTTCTGTTCGGGCATAAAAGTTGTGCCACCACAACTCCTCGGTGTTGTTAAGATTGTGCACATAGAAATTATGTCACCGTTTCCGTGTAATCTTTTAGCATGATTTGGAGTTATCTTTCATTAAACAAACATACTTATTATACCGGAGGGTGCTTTATTCAAAGCCTAAGCTGGATCTGACCAGTCCAGCCTGTGTTAGAAGTCACCCACTGACACGATAGGCCCTCTGTCGCAGAGTTTACTCAGTGGCTGTACAGAGATATTTCGGATGTCCCTGAGAAGCTCCAGGCAGTACGCTGGCACCGGATCAAAAGCACAGTCAGGCTGGGATTTCTGAAGCTTTACTTTGAATTATAGCAGCCAACTGACGGAGTCTTTGTCTCTTTCAAAATAGCAGTTCTCTGAATGACCTTAGTTCTTAAAAGTGCCGTTTTATGAACGCTTGTTCTCCCTGCTCTGTGGCTTCAGGCCTTAGAGTCAGTGTGACTTGGCAGAGCATGAGGGGTTTAATTGTGAAGAATGCTTAAACACAGCCCCATAGCGGTTGTCTTGAAATGGTATGAAATTACTCTCTCTCAGGAATTACTACCAGTTACTCACCCCCAGATTGAACTTCAAAAGTAGTTTTGTATTAAAGAAATTCATGAATTAATATATTATTCATTGAATATTTAAAACTGCTTGTGTCAAACCGTACCAATTACAGGCAGTACAGAAAATGAGGACACTGATGCATGATGAAATGTGCTGGAATTTTTGGCAGCAGACCTACGGTGTTGCTTGTAAAGATCACCTTTGGATAACCTTCAAGTCCAAAGTCGTAATTTTTCACGTGCTGGGACATCACAGAGTCACAAAGCCTTTAAATATTTATTTTAGAAACACTCACAACTCAGGCAGCTAATACACATGCTAATTTTTCTCAGTTTATTATATGTGACTGACAGAAAATTTCTACGACTTGCTGTAAGTTTTTCCATTACAGTGAGCAAATAACTGGCCTAGAGGGTATGAGTACTTAAAATAAATCATTGCACTGCTCAGTGGAAATGTTCACCTAATGACACCAGTGAAATGGTGATCACTTTTATGCAATTGTTGCCACAATATGCACTTTACACGGTTCAATGTATTTGTGGTACTTTTCTTGTCACATGACATGCTTTGTGCTGTCCTTAGACATGCTGTGACTGTAAGATCAGTGGGTGTGGGAGCCGCGAGCCAATCAGGTGGCGCGCTCCGATTTTATTCACGAATTGCGAATATAACTGGCTGAAACCAGTGACCTTGTACCACCCACATATGTGGCAGGACGATGGCAGCTTGTCAAGTATGTCAGCAACCATTCTATTGATGGACAGAGTACAGGAAAACAGAACTCCTGGTTATATATTAATCCACACTACGAGGAACATTGTAGCAAGTTTATTTTTAAAGATGGTATAAAGGGCCCCCGATTTGTTACCAGATAACATTGCGCAAGTTATTTCCCCACTTGGTGATGTCCGTACAGGCTGCACTGTTAGGGACTACGGCAATGTGAAGCTTGAGGACCTGACAGATGACCATCCTGTTGGTAAAGTGCAATGGCCTCGGACTGTAGGCCTTGCCAATCAGCGGCTAGCTGACGCCATTAATGCCATCAAGAAGGATGGCCACACCAGTGTGATGCTGGGAGGAGATCACAGGTAAGCCCATTTCTCAACTGACCGGCTGGGATTGCAGTTGCTAGTCGTTGTCAGCGGGAGCTTCAGCTTGGGCGTGTGGTGGGTCTGTCCTAGTTTGGCGATCGGCTCGATCCACGGACACGCAGCCTCACAGAAGGACCTGCGGGTGGTTTGGGTGGATGCCCACGCCGACATCAACACACCTCTCAGCAGCTATACGGGCAACATCCACGGACAGCCTGTGTCCTACCTGATCAAGGAGCTTCGGCCTAAGGTGACATCGCTCAGCTTTGGGGGCCATGAAGGTCCCACAGGTAGCACTGGGTTTCTTAGCAACCTCTGCATACATCGTGAGACATTGTGATCGGGGGTTGCTAAGTTGGTTTTTGTTTGTAGACAAATGGAACAATGTTGCATATACAGATTGTAATGATGGTCTTCTGGGTCCTGGAGCAGATGCCTGCCTTGCCTGGCTTCTCATGGATCACACCCTGCTTGTCCGCCAAGGATGTCGTCTTCATCGGCCTAAGGGACGTGGATCCAGCAGAGTGGTGAGGTCATAAACCCGACGTCATAGTCAACTGGGCCCTCACTCTATAGCAATGCAGAGTGCCTAAGGCAGAGATAAGGGCACGAGTACAGTCAAAGGCAGATCACGTGAAGTGCACTCTAGTTGTGAAAAGGGATTTTCTTCTAGCAAATATTGTGGGAAAAGTGGAAATGTTTGAAAAAGCTGTGTCCTCAGCAGCGTTACTTTCGGCATTTAGCTCTGTCCCCTCACGTCTCCATGCTTGCATAAGGCAGTGTTTCCCAGTGTTTCTCCGCAGAGACCCCCAGACAGTGCATGTTTTTGCTCCCTCCTAGAGGGCCGCACATTACAGTCTCAGTGTCTGCAGGTGGCATTCTTCTCTCTCACTGCAGCTATATTCTGAAATCCCTGGGGATCAAAACTTTCTCTATGACTGAGCTCGACCGCCTTGGGATAGCGAAGGTGATGGAAGAAGCGTGTGACCACATATCTTCAAGGTTAGCGATCTATGAAATCCATACGGTCGGGGTCCAAAACCTCAGTTTCCTAGACCTTATTCCCAGAACTTGGTATCATATAATATTATGCATCTCTTTGTCTACCTAAATAAATAATTGATTAAAAGGTTTGACTTACAGTTCGACTACTGTAAGGCGAGATAAGTCATTCCATTCCTGATGGAACCGTGCCAGTCAAATAACATGCCAGATTTAACCTGTGATCTCAGCTGAAGGACAGACTGTTCTAGAATAACTCTATACATACATGCTATAGAGTAGCAGGGGTGCCAAACTCTAGTCCTGGAGGGCCAGACTCCAATACAGTTTACAGATTTCCTCAGCACACATCTTACTCAGCTAATTACCCGGTTTAATAGGTATGTTTGAGCAGGGAAATCTGCAAACTGTTAGATTCTGGCCCTCCAGGACTGGAGTTGGGCAACCCTGCTATAGAATATTCAAATAACAGAAATGACATAGTACCGACAATGGGCAACTAGGAAACATGGGACTGCCATGCCAATTGTTGTCTGTGAAACCAGAGGGAGGAGTCCTGTGCACCTGAGCTACGACATCGATGCCCTCGACCCCTCCGTGGCTCCTGCAACGGGAACCCCTGTGGTGGGAGGACTGACTTACAGAGAGGGCATTTACATAACAGAGCACCTGTGTCAAACAGGTAGGAGATTCATGCCAAGCGGGATGTAGTGAGGTGTGAGCAGGACGCACGGCTAAGCTCAGCCTGAAGCTTTCATCCTGAGCCTGATCAGACTGACATTTGTTTTCAGGTTTGCTCTCAGCTGTGGATTTGGTGGAGGTGAACCCCGAGCGGGGTGAAACGGAGCGCGAGGTCAGCTCCACCGTGAACTCTGCTGTGGACATTATCCTGGGCTGCTTCAGTCGGGTTCGCGAGGGATCTTTCCCTGCGGGCTATACCCTCCCTCAACCCTGAACATGCCAGGCATTCTTCATACCCCAAAGAGGTGCTAAACGTTCTGGTTTGCGTTCTAAATCGTCTGCTTTTGTACCGGACTTCACTTGTTGCCTTACTGTATTTATCCATCAAGTTAATATTTTTGTAGATTAAAATGCATTTTAAAATATTCCCAGTGCACCTGGATGATCTTATCTACACAACAAAGTGTGGTTTCATAGGACATTAAGATCTGAAAACAAGTACAATGACTGTTTTTGCACAGACCTTTTTAGATTAGCTGTCTATAAACCGTATTATAAAAGGGTGCATCTAGGACTTCCACTCACCCATATATACGTGTCTGGGACTCTCAGGGAGGACGGTGTATGTGAATGCCAAAGGATTCCTATGTACGTGCACAAATCTTGACAGTAACGTTCACCAGGTGGAGAGGTTGTATGTAGGCCTTTACTGGTTACTTGGAGACCAAATTTTTCATTGAACAACAATACACTAAAATCAGTTGGTGACCTGGTTCTCAAGGCTTGGGCCTATGTTTGAAATTGCCCCTTTGGTATATTGATTCAGGACCTGAACTTCAGTGCTAAGTGTAGTTTGAGAAAGTGGTAATTCAAAGCAAATTTGTACATAAAGCAGATAACCAGTTAGACGTTTCTTCCTTGTAACCATTGTACCTGCCATTGAAGACATCTAGGTGTAAATCCTAAGTTGCCCCCTTGAGCAAAGTACTGGAACTGCATTATTAATCGTAAAGCTGGATAAAAAAAGTAAAAGTTTAAATCGCTTTTACACTTCTTCGACCTTCCTCAAGCATGCAGAACATTTACATAACTGCTCAGCCTACATTCACTTGCGTCATATAGCAGTCAAGCAGACCATCAAGTTATTTGTTTGCTCAATCAGTCTTCCAATCAGTCCAAAGGAAACCTTCGGTCGGCCATCTTGATGGCACGTTGACGGTTACGACCTAATCGCGATGTGACGACGATCTTAGGTGGACAGGATGTGCACAGAAGAAAAGGCTGAGGGAAAATGATCAACCAAGGCATCAGTGACATAAAATTTATTTCTGTAGAAAACATTTGTTTCACTCGTACAAAACATCTGCACACATTTTTGCAAGGCTACTTTTTGGAGGATATAAATACTACCTTCTCTCCATAGAAATCCCAGGGTACCATAGAATAGGAGTGATAACAGAGTATGCGAAGGAGTCGTCCATGAATACGGATGGACACACAGTCATATTCTTGGCTCTTCCCTGTCTCCACAGCTCCGAGATCTCATACCTTAAGTGGCAAGCCATTCCTCAAATTCCCCCCCAGCTCAAACAGCGGTAGGCCAATGAGAAACGGAGTGTTTATTGGGTTATTTTCTGGGCTGGACCACATGAAGCGATCACACAGGGGAGTTTAAAAACTGGTCAGCAATGTCCCACGTGACAGGCATTGTGTTTGCCCTGGAGTGAATGGACGCGGTATAAAGCATTAACCAGTTGTGTAAAGGCGGGGATGCACAGGATTAACAGTTACGGGGCTAATCCCAAAAAATCCAGAAGATAACCTGACACAGCACTTAGTCATAGCAACCATGCATCATAATTGTCATCAGTAAGCCTAAGCGTCTTACCTGCTTCTCTACAGCCAATTAGCTCCTAGCTCCAGTAACATCACAGTCACCAAAACAAATGTTGCACAAAGTTATGGCAGGAGGAGATGGGCAAATAGTCATTCCCATCCACAGGAAAGGACACAGTTTGATGAGAGGTGAGCTGGAGTGAAGCAGGGGATTCTGGGAAATCCCAGGAGTAACGCCAATAGAGTCTAGTGCCGAATGTGGGTGAAGAGGAGCTCCCAGCTCAGATGTGACGGACATAAACACGGGCAGCAGGCATGAAAACCACCCCCAGAGCATGATTAGCCACGGAGGTGCGTCACAGACCTGCCAGGGGTGCGCAGAGGTGTGCTGGCAGAGATTCGCACTTCACAGCTATATCTGTACGGTTGAGGGTAAAGGGGTCCTGGGGGGGGTTTGGTATCAGTCTGCCTCATCGAGGCCACATGGTCGCCTGAATTCCTGACCTCGCTCGTGGATCCACTTGTTAGACACTGTGGAGGAAGGGGGGGGGGGGCAGAAGAGGTGTTTCAGCTCCAGGTTGCAGGGCTAATGGGTGGGCGGGGCATTCTCATCAATGCATATCATTATTCTCTCATTTTTAAAATAACTTTTTCCACAGACACAGATTATACTTCACGGTCTGAACTGTCGATTTTGCCTCTGGGGAGTTTAATCAGTTTGGTTCTATTACCACTTGTTTCTGTAATGTAAGAATTTTATCAAATCCAGGGCAAAATTGAGCAAAAAATAGATATTGTATCATAAAAAAATAACTTATTATGGGTTACATGCAATAAAGTTGAAAGATTTACATTTGATCTACTTTTGCGTTTTTCTTCCTCGAGACTGTAACGGTAATGACATCAGAGCAGACACCTAGCCACATGACAGAATTACTTGGGTAGTAACTAAAATCACAAATTTCAACCCCCCCTCGAGTACACTGCACAAGACACAGACACTGTATTTCACTGTATTTTTTTTAATCTGGAGATGAGTCAGTTGTGAGGTTAAAAAAGGAGCAATGAGGAGCCGGCGAGGGGGGGCTGGACTCACCCCATTTATTGCCCACCAGGACTGGGCAGGCGGCGTGCCGCGTGCTGTAGTCTCCCTCCCCACTGGCGAAGAGGTTGTACCAGAAGACGGCAGTGCCCTGCAGGAGGCAGCGCGGGGCTTTATGTAGGGGCCAGTTCACGCCCGCATACAGCAGCATAACCCCAGTGTGAGAAGCCCCCTCCTCACCTTTTTGGGCCACACTGCAGCACCCACTTCCGGAAACACTGTGGCACCCCCTGCTTCCACGTCACTCATCTGCAATAAATCAATTAAGAAACAGATTTGATGTACGGATAAAAACCACACTGTGTGACAGGGTGACTCACTGACTTAGAAATATGAGCCCATGTTAGATCGCACTGGATTACAGAACACTTAATTTAAAATGCGTGAAATGATTCTGCTGTGGCATTGCTCCCATAGTACAAGATTAAAACGGCTAAACAGAATGCCAAATGTAATATAATGAGTATAAGCTAAGTGGGAGTGTGCATGTGCAAAAAGGCGTTAGCAGGATGCCGGACACTGCAGTGTTTCTCAATCCAATCCTTGGGGACCAGCAGACAGTCCATGTTTTTTCTCCCTCCCAATTCCCCGGGAGCGTCTGGCGGTCCCCAAGGACTGGTTTCAGAAATGCAGGTATAAAGTGCCAAATGGAATGAGATATACTGTTACAAAGAACTATTACTATACAGACGCTATCGAGACCAGAATCCAAAGTTAATGGGAAAAGCTGCAGGAATCCAGTGCTCCCAGTGAGAGGAGTTTAATGAGCACAGGGAGGAAGGATCTCCTGTGGCTCTCAGTGGAGCCCCCTGGTGGTCTGTAAGGGATAATGGGAAGTGGAGCAGGGAGGCCTAAATAAGGGCAGAGGGGTGGAGCCAGCGATCCATGGCACATACACAGCACACTCACATAAATGAGCCATGTAGCAATCCGGTTCCCGGTGCCCAGCTCTTTGAAGGCATCCGGTTCATCTTTCTGCGGGGGGGGGGGGGGGTCAGGTAACAAAACTGTCAGAGGCCTGTTTCCATGACAACCGCCAGCCAGAGCAGGCTCCATGACACCCGCCCTGTGTGACCGGGCTGGCACTGACATGTCACCTTAAGCGCCCAGAGACTCCAGGAGGACTTCACTCACCCTTCCAAAATCGAAGTGCGGCTCATACTGACCCCCGACTCCGTAGTTCGCCACCTGCGTGGGGGTGTGTTTGGGGGGGGGTGATGGTTAAGGAGTTGGACTTGAGACACAGAGGTGAGCCACTGTTTGACAGTAAGCATGAAAGGAACTGCTCTGGGATGGGGGGCAGGTGCTAACAGCGGAAATCTACTCAGGCTTCAGACAACCAGAGAACCAGAAAATCCCAAAAGCTGGCCCCCGGCGGAGCACCCTCACGCTTAATGATGGCGCTGGGCTGATGGTAGCTTCCCACAACGCTCAGCAGTCTGCCCCCAAACCCCGAAGGCACGCGCGGAACGTCACCTGGAGCTCCTCTGCGGTCTTGACGTCCAGGCCGGTGATATCCTCGATGCGTTGGTTGATCTTGTCCACCACGGGGTGCTCATATGCGGCCAGCCAGGCACTGGAGCAACACAGCGCGCACGCGACTGATACAACTGCATCTACACGCCCTATTATCCAGACAGACCACCAGGTACTTCCTGAACGAACTCATACCCAAGGTCAACCCTCAACTGTGGAGATACCCAACTCCCATCACCTGCATGAAGGGTAATATTGATTTCAACACTAATTTTTGTGTAATGCTACAGTGTGTAATTATTTACATTTTATACATACTGCTATAATGTACATTGACAACTAGCTTTAAGTTATCTAAAAAATGCGTATGCATTTGACCGTAGGAGATTAAATAACTAATCTAAATTAACATTACTTTTGTTCATTTTTAATAATTGTCCGTCTTGCTATCCTCTTGACCCCGTATAAGGACAAGACTGCTAATTTATCTCATCACTGATCAGCATGCAATAGATGGAGCGATTCTTGGCACTAACTGGCAGAGAAGCACTGATCTGCATACTCTATAAGGTCCTGTCACTTGGAAGTCACCGCCACCCTCTCCCACAACCAGATGGTGACCAAAGGTTCCTATGTAAATATGGTCATTTGCATTGTTTTAGTGAAAATGCATGAATGCCCTGGGAGTATCTTTGGATTTAATCTTCCTCCCTGAAATGGCTCAGTGCTATTGAAGGCAAATGTCACAAGATGTCCCGAGTGTGGCCTCCTCAGTTACTCACTCATTCTCACTGCGATGCGTTCATTTAACCAAAAAGAGGAACACAGGGATTGATAAGATTACTTATTCTAACACAATTAGCACAAGAAAATGATGATTCAATAAAGACTAATAAGTTTGATCATTATGAACAGACCAAAGGCACAAAGTATCGATGCCCTGTCTTCAGGCCCACGCTAAATGGGCTTCTTTATCGCAGTCCTGTTTACACTAAACACTGTTATGGACGCTTATATTGATCCTAGAGAGCTAAACACAAAAATGAAGTTATATGATGTGAAAAGTGTGAAAGTATCATCAACAGAATCAGTAAAACACAACAGTTGTCATCAGGCAGTCACCACGGTTAGTAAGCGCATGTCTTGGGTATGAAATGGTTAGCAGAAAGTAAAGGAGGAATTAAGGCTGCTGCCCCACAGAATCTCCAGTCGGTTTTGGGCGGGTTAATCTCCGGTTGAAGCTGTCCGTTTCTGCATAAGGCCCGTCTCCCCCCCAGGGATGACCTTACTTTTCCACCTCTCTGACAGAAGTTCATTCAGGGTTACTGGGGCAGTACCATGTGGTCACAGGAGATGGCAGGTGGGCTAACAGACATCTCCAATCATCTGTGGTCTTACCCTCTGGTATGGAAATTCTGGTCTGTCATTCAACCCTAAAGAGAACTCATTTAAACTGTAATTTCACGATGTTTTTTTTTTTTTAATCATCTTTAGTACTTATTTCAGGTTGTTACATTCAACTACACAAGTTTCTTGACTGTCGCAGTGAACAGATGGTTTAATTCAAGAAGCTAGAGCCAGAAGTCTTTAATATCCTTCCAGTAATTGCTGACATAATCAAAAAGATATTTTGGCTTTCTTCACTCTCTTTAAACGTGACGACAGCATTTGCCTTTTTGAAATATGTTTTCTGACTTTCTAATTGAGCATGTGAGTTTCACCACCAGGGGGAGCTCTATGACCAGAGACAGGCAGTAAACAGGAGGGGATGCCTAGGGGAAGCTTTAACTGCACATTCTGACTGACAGACAAGCATGCCCCCCCCCCCCAGTTCTGGGAACCTAAAGCTCGACTGATGGAAGTAGGCAAATAAGGCTCTAGTGCCACATCATTGGAGGAAACCTGCAGCTCACAGTATCGGGAAGTAGGTGGCTGGTGGCACACGTCATACTGTGGGGGGACCAGACTAGTGAGGAGCAGTATAATTGGGCATTCCAGTTTGACCAGAAACAAACAAGGAGTGGGAGATGGAGAAGACCATAGACACTATAGCTGCGAGTGGATTACGCTAACAATGGACCTAGCGTGTGTAACGAGCTAATGGATAATAGCTAGAAGGGACTTATTCTTGTGAAGTGTATACTGTAAGACTTAGATTTATTTCTACCCTAGTGGCCAAAATTGTGGAAACACCTAGTATTTTTGGCATTCCATTTTAAAAATTACCATGTGATATTGGTGGTATTGTTCATAAACAAAGAATGTTTACAAAAATATATTAGATGATTAAATAGGTAACAAGGAGCAACGGTTGAGTAAAGTTCTGCCAGTTCTAAAAACTGGAAGTGCTTCCACAAGTCTGGCCCCTAGTGTATTTCAAGAGACTAATCACAGCTTGAAAAAAAATAGCTAACGATTTCGGGGCCATTTGCTCCCGTTTTGTCTGACTGAGGGCATCAGTGCTGTTATTAGCATACTGACTGCGGGCACTGACCTCATTGTGATGGGGGTTGCTGCTGACCAAGGTTAGAGTACTTAGGAAGGAGACCCTGTTTTCCAGGGTTTCTTTACATGAGTCGCCGAGGCTAGCTAGAGTTCAGCAAGGTTGAAGAGAGGTGCCGACCAACTCAAACTAACTTACTGTCTGGTTAAGCTGCTGTCAGAATGCCCAGAGAATGGCTGGTCGAGAGAGGCAGGAAGTTCAGGAACTAGTTATGACCACTCGGGGTCATAAACAGTGTCCGAGGGGCAGAAAGTGAGTAAAGCCCACCTTTGACCTTTGACCCCTTACCTCTTGGAGACTCTGTACTGGGCTGTGGTGAGTTTCCCAGTTTGGGGATCATGCACCGTGGCACGCCTTAGCTACCTCCCGGGGGGCACGGCAGAGAGACAGAGAAAGAGAGACAGGGTGTCACTGGCATGAGGAGGGTGGGGTGGATCCCGGGCCATATCTCGACCCCTATCCAACAAGTGGCGCCTAGACAGCATCAGCCCAGAATGTCGCCAATCTGCCTTTGCCAAACTACGGTGCATCACTAATCCAACTGTAACGTCTTGGACCCAACAATGAAACATATTCATTGTGGGGAAAGTATCTTTTCCATCTTAACATCCAACACAGCACTGCTAATCCTTAGCACGAGCAAGCAAACGGCCTTTTATTTGCTAGCAGTTTTTGTTGGCATCTATTAAAATGGCTCCAATTTATTGGGCTTCACTGCAGCATATGTTTGATCTTCAATTTTATGGGTGTGACACCAGAACCAAAAAATATATTATTTTGGTCAGCATTTATTGTAAAATTCTCCATCTTGGCCAGCGACGCACCCAGACTGTGTTTTGAGGAAGGAGAGGCCCCATGGAGGCCCTGAGTGCACCAGGAAACTGTTGGGTGCTCATGCTGGGCAGTTCTGTCCTAAGCCTATGGAAGGGAGGCCAGGCAAGCATTAGGGGGCTTAGGAAGCAGCCTGCATGGGACCTATAGCCAGCCTGCCCCCTGCACCTGTAAGCCTTACCTCTTGCTGATCCTATAGGGGGCGGTCTCGAGCACACCAGTGATGGGGTTGGAGATGGTGGCCCGACGCAGCTGTGAAGCCAACCAGCCGAGACGAGAGGGGGTTACACAGCACTTGCACCCAGGCCACAGCGACCTCATCTCAACCTCTTTTGTGTGACTCAACATCACCCCCCAACCAACAGGCACCTTGACCTCCAACACTAGTCCTCTATTACCACAGTTCGGAACCATCTGAAGGTCATATGAACCCACACTGTCAGACCTCAACACTGCACTACATGGTGTCTTTAACTTCAAGGTCATGCCAAGTGGCCCGCCTCCTACAATATTGCTAGCCAAGTCTTATTTTTGTAATAGGTCCTTGTTGATCCCCTCTTAAGTGCCATGATTCTTAAAGGTCAAGAGTTGTCTCAAGCAAACTATACTCAGCTAAGTGTCACTGCCAAATCCACAGAGCCAAAGATCCACTCTAGTTGAAAAAAAAATCAAAATTTATAGAACTTCCAAACGTTTTGACTTAATGCAGAAGGTCAGTGAAAATTAGGGTGACCACATAACCTGTATCAGGGAGGAGACTTTGAGTTAGGACAGGATTTGTAAACTACCAGGTCAATTAAAAGGATCTGGATTTCACTTACGCACTGAGTTCTTACTGTGTTTTGATTGGTCCGTCTCCTATAATCATGCACGTGTCATGAAGGTGAAGCAGCTCGATGAGTCTTTCAATCAAGGAAACAGACCAGACAAAGCACTGGACTATTTAGCCAGGCACAGGCTTTTTAAAGAAGTAGCTGAAAGTGTACTCCTTGACACGGATTATCTGATCAACTACCCCTCCATCTAGAAAATAAAATCTGCTGTTCTCCTCCCTTCAGAAACGTCTTCAATAACAAACAATATCGACCGCAAAAGTCTACCGTGCTGTGAAACTGTAAACCAAACATCTGCTCAGAAATTATGGCACAACGCAGGAGAAAAGAACTTGTCCGCATCCTTCCAGTGCCAAAACTACAAACAACAAAACACGGATACCTGGGTTGACTAGCCCTATAGCCATCTGTAGGAATTAACTCTATCTTTCATCTTTATAGTTTCCACAGGAGTCCAGTGGTAGAGCCAGATTTTCTGGGAGTGCTGCTCTAAGCCTACTTAAACAAACTGGGACTGAATCTAAAAAGGATGCAAACAATTAGACATCTAACTGCTCTGTCCAGTCCGGGTACACATGGAGACGTCCCCAGAGCCAAACTCACCCTGGGCTTGGCCAGCTCCTTGACCTTCTCGATCTCAATGTCGGAGATGATGTTGTGGTAGCGGATGATGTGCGGGCGATCCCATTCGTCCTCCTGCTTGACGGGGCCTAGCAGATACCAAGGGTGCCGGCCGTTGTCGAAATAGCGACAGAAGAGGCGACTTTGCCTGCGAGGTGTCTGCGGTCGGCAGAGGGAGGCGACGTGCGAGTTAGCAGGCAGCCATGTTCCCACAGCCACTTAGCTACTCCTGCATTGATGGAAGTAGCAGACAGCTACCGGGGCACTCAAACAGACAGACCTGCCCTGGGGTGGGCGAGCCAACCAAGGTAAGTCCTTGCAGAATCTGGGCTACATTGCCTCAGACACGACGGACTATGAATGTCCAGGAGGATGGGAACAGGGTGATGTGTGCACTTGGAATGCAACATCCTTTAAGCCCAGTCATGTTTCTTTATGACTATTTACATGATTACACTACTAAAGTGTTGCATTGTTAATGTATTATGATTTGTGTTGACTTGCTCCACAAGGTGCCCATCTCACCAGCTTGATTCCTTCTCCCCGGCACAGCTTCTCGTACTTGTCTCTCTCTGGCAGGTGATCCACGGGCCGCCGCCTCTTATCCCGGTTGCTTGCGTTCCTCTTTACTCCCAGCTCTGCCTCAGCCTTTTGCTGCTTTGCCAACTGGTACTCAAAGTACTTCAGGTTGCCATTGGCTCGCTGGTGCTCTTGGTCTTTAGGGGCAAGGCAGGACAGAAGGGTGGGGTAAAAACCACAAACTCTCCACACCACAAGCTTCTTTGGGCTATGCGTCATCCTTCCACCAACTTCGTTCCAGTGATATAATCATAAACAATTGCACGCCTAGTACTTTTATCCCATGAAAGGGGACAATGGTAAAAGGTGTGCCTGGCTAGTATGCTTTCAGCCCACTACACCTCTCCTGATGAGTCAACTATGACTCTTCTGCCCAACTTCACTTGATGCAAGGCATCCAGCTTGGTGAGAGGGCCTTACCCAGTTTCAGAAGCCTTTTGGTGAGCTCCAAGGCCTTCTCAAGGTCCCCTTGCTGGTATATTGAGTAGCTGAGGTAGTCCAGCACCATGACTTTGTCAATTGGAGACTCCTCATCCTGATCCAGCTGTTTCAGGGCCTGAGTCATCCACAGTTCAGTGTGGTAGTAATCTGCTTCTGAGTAAGCAACCTTTCCCAGGTCGAAGCAGTCTTCCACCGTGAGGGTGCTCTTGTGTGTCACACCTGCAGAATGGGCAACGTGAGTGGAGATGCGTGATACTGTCCAGATACCATCCCTTTAAGTGGCCAGCCCACACTACACCCCCTTAGCCTTCATGTTCCCCTCTAGGCCCCTCTCACCAGGCAGGTCCCCACTGGATATGGTCTCCGTTTCCAGATGGTAGGTATCTTGTAGCCTCAGCAAGGCTTTGGCTGCTCCAATCTCATCCTCATCATTGGGAAAGTGCTGGCGCTGGATGGTCAGGTTGGAAATAAACCCTGGACAATGAAGGGTGTATGTTTTTAGCCCATAGCCAAGACAGATGTTCCAACCAACACTTTAAACCAGGGTAGTTAATCTAAAACCTTTCAAGGACAAGAACATTGTGTTAGACTCAAGCCAGTATTCTTAACTATTTCTAAATAAGTGGAGATTTACTCTCATTGGGTACATGACCAAGGCGGTGAATAAACAATAAGACCAGGAATATGAACTAGCATATTAACTTGGTTAATGGAAGCCTCTGGAAGTCGCCCAGCTAGACAAGTGAACAAGAGGAGCCTGATAGCCAGCATGTGGTGCCCTGTATGGGCTGGACAGGCAGTGAAGCCATTCTGACCATCTGACATGTCCTTGAGCACCAGGCTCTCCAGCTCGCCCCACTCGGTGTTGAGTCTCTTCATCAGCTTGAAGGCATTGACGGGATGCCCTAGGAAGCCCTCGGGGTCCTGGGTGGCAGTGGCTGTCAAGGCATCAAGCTTTTCTGCCCACCTAGACACACACACACACACACACAATAATAGATTTTGCATGTCCTTAAACACCAATGTAAAACAGCTTAATGAATTACCAACTGGGAAATGTTATGAAAGTTGGGTTTGGCGCTCATAAGTTGCGCCAAAGGCACAGCAATCAGTTTAGCAGAGCATGTGAACGCAGGCGTTTGTGGGTGTGTGAGAACGACAGGCCCTCACCGTTTAACCTGCTGAAGCTTGCTCTCCTCTGCCTGAATGTAATCCTTCAAGGAGATGACCAGGTCCTTCTCTGTGTAGAGCAGATCAGTCATCTGACCTGGGAGGGGGCAGATCATAGTCAGCGTTCACTGCAGCTGTCGTGGTTACTAATGGGAACCACTGATAATTAGACTGGGATTTGGGGAGAGGGGAAAAATATTGCCGTTATATTATGTACATTAAAATTATTTCTTCAGTTGAGTGACTTCATTGTGTTCTGCAAAAAATGTGCTACTTGACTGACCCCCCCCCCCACCACCACCACCACCACCACCGCCCTGAGTGGATGAGTGTCTCATTTATGCAAAGAGCAGCGTAACTCTTATTATATTATATCGCTAGACTAAAATAATCATGTTTTAACTTGTTTCTAGAAAGATGAACTTTACTAGAATTAATGGACTGTTGGTCGTTAGACTCTGGTGTTAAGTTTATAACAAAAACTGAGCTGTACTGGATTCACGTCCCTGACTTCAGTTAGATAAAGGGGATATACAGGAAATTTACTGAGTTTATTCGCATTCATGCCGTTCCCAAGGTGGGCTAGCCATGCTGACATTACTGTGAAGGACTGAACGCGTTATACGTATATTATCGCTGAAAGCTATACACCAAAATGAGGAATCGATTGACCCGATAAGCCGATAATGTTTCCAAGAGAAGCCGAAAAAAGGTCAGAGGTTTAAATCCAGCTGGAAAGCAGGCTGGAGGGTTACCATGGGACTGAAATCATAAGAGCGTCGACATAGTCAGGATTACATGTTAAAAAATTTAATCAGTCAATAAAAGAGTGAGAGGAAGGAGAGAGCATCGTGACTGCTGGCCTGACTAGTGAGCTGTGTATTAAAATGTATCGCGCGGTCGCATTTGAGCGCAGGGCGCAGCGGATGATGATTATCATCTCCAAAAGCTGCGATGCTGGCAGTGACAGCAGAATATAAAACAGCCCGGAAATATGACAGATGTGGACAGAGAGATCGCCCGGATTGCTCAGCCTTCTGATGACATTTTTAAGTGCGAAATGAAAACGGTGGGGGGGGGGAAGAAACAGGACAGAGACCATTCAAAACGGCTTGTAGGCGGTCTACTTAGACAAAAATCTTCTTGGGGAAGAACAAAAAATGACTGGTTCAGAGAGATAACCAAACTGTAGAGGAGGTAGATCAAGACATTTGATTGATTGGTCTGACACCTGACACAAGATCTGATTGGTTATCTCTCAGAACCAATTATTTTTCATTCTGCCCTCAGAACAAAAATATAGTGTAAATAAAACTCCCATGAGCTTAAAAACATGAACACTACTGCTAATGCTACCACTGACCCAGTTAGAGCATAGACATGTGGTTTCAGTGCCTCTCATTTCCTGATAGGGGACAGACATGAACATCAACCTGCTCACCAACCAACAAATGCCAGTGCATCAGACTCCTCTCAACAACAGTGCTGCCTGCCTGCATGTCAGAGATCCACACATGCTCATGAAGAGTGTTAGCTAGGGGCCGCATGCTGTCCTTAGCGGTCAGCTTTAAGGCATTGCAGCACTGTCAACCATTTGGTTAGCTGCGTTAACTTGGAACCTTTAATATCATACACCTTCAGTGAAAATGCATCTTTGTAGCATCAGTTTAATCTCGGTAGGTGATACATCAAAGCCGTTATCTTTCAGAGTTGTGAAAACTCAAGTTGTAACATAAAAGCAATCTTTCTCTTCAAATGGACGCGTGAAGTGTTCATTAAACAAAATGAACGACCGACTTTCTGCACGTTGACGCAGAACCTCGTTTTTTACCCTCAGAGATTCATCGGCACCCATCTTTCATCAAGAGAACTCATATTCCACAGCGTCCCCCTAAATGATATTTGGATGGGTTTATTAAGAATGTGAGCCCAAGTTTGAGCTTCTGACTAAATGCATTAAGCAAACACACAGCAGTGTATTCTGGAAATGGAAGGCCAGAGCCCAAAGTCAAAAGCTGAAAGTCATACCGAAGACAAGTCTAACTCTAAAGCCTGGCCTGTCAGGCTCATCACATGAATACTCTCCCGGTGCCCCATGGGAAAATTGCGCTCAGCATACGAAGCCCCCCTTTCTCCCCATGTCGCTGTGGTGCTGAGATTGAGGAGATTTTCGCTGAGACCAAACAACGGTGTTATTGCTTCTGTAAATCATACTGTCGTCTCATCTGTATCTATCATACACAAGATTTGCGCTATTCATACAGACAAAATCCCCCCAATCTCTTCATGGAGAGCCGTATCCAGCGTCTGGGAGGCCGTCAAGTGTCCCCTTAGGACCCCCCCGGCCCCATCACTCTCCTAAACCAGATCTGCTCAATCGGAATTCGGCTGAACCTAGGAACAAACCAGGTCATGGTCTTCTCCATTGAGGTCAAGGCTGCAGCATGTCCTGGAGGCCATCCTTCCTGGGGAGGGTCCATTCCGGGGCTCCACCCAAAAGGAAGATCAAGGGAAACAGCGACCTTGGGATTGTGAAAGGCGCTATATAAATATAATTTAAGATGAAGGGTGGCATGGATGCACAGAGGGACGTGAATAAGGGCTCTGGCAAGAGCTCCATCTCAAGCTGGGAGCTACAGAAACAGGAGTTATTATATCTTGTTACATCTTATATCTAATATTTTATTTTTAAGTATATAATTTACTGTATTGTCTCAATTGTCCTTGATTGTTTGGCACAACACCTCAAAGTAAATTCCTTGTGTGTAAAAGTGTTTGGGGATAAGTGATTCCGATTCTTCTGCGTGATATTTGAAAGCATCCTGAGACAGAGGGGGTGTGACGGCAAAGACGTATGACACGAGGACTGGTGCGAGGAGTGGAAATGGGGAGCGAGGGGTGGGAGCAGAGGAATGCCAGGTGGACTTTGCCAGGAGGGGAGAAAAACACGCAGAAATAAAATTGGGAACTGGGTCGCAAGAAGGACTACAGGTGACTGGCTAAGAGAGGAACTCGGGTGATCTGATTGGATGAGCTTGTCACCTGATTTCGCCCCTCCCCCAAGAAAAACCACGCCTTCTCTGCACACTGCCCCCTGCCTTACACATTTCCAATGTAGAACATTTTCAGCCATCAAACCTGCAGCAAAAACTTGCCCTAGAATCAGCCTAACTACGCAGACCTGGTCGATGCTGATACATCAGGGTGTCGGCCAGTAAAATCCAACCAGCCCTGCTAATACTGTCACGAAGGAAACTACATTAAAAGGTATATAAGAGCTAAGATGTGGTTTTATGAGAGACTGACACCCAAGGGCGTAGGAGTGAATTTCATATTGAGCGGGACACAGTTTAATAATTTTAATGAAAAACTCCTAATGAAAAATTTTTGGGTGGGGGTGGGGACCAATGAAGCCACCCCTCCTGGTTCCTGCACCCCTGTCACCACCCGAGAAGTCGGTAGCCAGTAGGCATTATGCTAAAGCATAACCCATCGATCAGGATTAAAAAGACAGAGGCACGTCGTGCTGTGTGTACACTGGGTGTCCCTGGGGACTGATGTAAGTGTCAGGCTCAGTTAGATCTGGTGCTAACCTTGGCCTTCCTCTGTCTCCCGGTTTTATAGACTTTGATAGTGCTGCACGTCTACCCTGTACTGCCAGAGTAATTTATACCTTACAGCTCGGCGTGTGACACACGTAGCGGCAGGTCAGGCACGGTGACGCCGCTTCATTTTTCTACCGTGCCGGAGTATGGAGCAGCATGTCAGGGGAGGCCCTCTTTGTTTGGGGGGGTGAGCTCTCCATCTAAGCTGCGCGGCCCGCGGCGAGGAGGCTATCCGCTCCATGCACGGCGTTTCGATTGGCCGAGTCTCGGAGGAACGCAAGCCGGGAGTCTGTGTCATCACGGAAACTGGAAGAGCGCCGCACAGCAGTGATTTGTTCCACCAGTAGGGCGATGCAGCACTCAGCTGGATCTCCGTGTTCTGTTTGATCCCGTTCCTCTGCCGTTAGGGTCTAGGAGGAGCATCCCGGGGGTAGCATGCCAACCTCACACCCCCAAACTACAAACACAACCAGCCAGCCAAGAGACCGGCCAACCAACTGTGAGCAGCATCTACATCAAAGGTACAAGCAAAGTCACAACTAATCCTGACTCACCCCACGTCTGGCCACAGACTGTGGCCTCATTTGCACCCTGGCTTCTCTGGAGTGTGGAAAAGCCGCCTGGAACTCACACGGACTCCATTAAGGGATTGCACATGCCAAGGAGACCTTCAGGGGCAGGCTGCATCCACCAGTAAATGGCAAGAACTCAGTGGTCCCGTTTGTAGCGTTAGATGCATCGATTATTGCATTGAAGTCTCTTTTCAACCGCATTTCGACCAGCACCGTAGACTCACATTCCACAAAAACTCACAACGTGATTAATGAAGTTATGCTGCGTCCCATTTGCCTCAGAAATCAGAGCTGGGAATGACGTTAACTGCGAGTTAACTGCGTTCCAGTACAACTAACCAGGTTATCCATTAGCAATACCAGTTCTAGCCTGGTCATTGTTGGTCATTGTTAGTCATTGTTAGCAATGCCAGTTGCTAACAACACATTACACAGTATATTGTGCATACAAACACCATAGCGACATGTTCACATATGGTGGTTGGACAGTACTGTGCGTATGACCGATTTAATGAGACACAAATGAGACAGAAGTGCAGTAAATTACTGTTAAAGACAGTTAATTACTATGGCTTTTTACTGTTACTGATGCACAGAGCAGTCATCTTGAATTCTGAGGTCGGGGGCGCAGAGGTTCCTTCGACATCCGGAAGATGTCGGGAGACATCCTTCCATCCTACCATCCTACCATCCACCCATTCTCTACCGCTTTTCTGGGTCGGGTTGCGGGGCAGCAGTCTAAGCAGGGAAGCCCAGACTTCCCTCTCCCCGGCCACTTCGTCATTTCATTGTATTCGCCATCTTGTTCTTTCGGTCACTACCCACAGCTCATCGACTGGTAAATCGAGAGCTTTTGCCTTTTTCACCATGATAGACTGATGCAGCGCCCGCATCACTGCTGATGCTGCAACCTCGGGAGACATTCCAGTTGAAATTTCTCACTAGGGACTGGGGAATTCCAACTTCCCGGTTCAAATGGAATGCGCCATAAGCTTGCTAGCCTTATGATACCGGTCGGACCCTTTATGGGATCAGCTTAACCCAGTCACACCAAAGCAGGCTACCAGGTAGCAGGTCCTGATGAGGGCTGATGGTGGGGCGTTATTCCGGGAGGAAGGCGCCTCTTACATCCATTCAACGTTTCCAACTCAAGCGGCATCCAGCCACAGAAGCTGCTTTCCAAGAACAAAAAATAACACATCCGACTAAGTAAGAAAACGTATATGGTCCCCTCATTAACAAATGCAGACAATAATATAGTTAGCATCAAAATAACCTCATCTGAAGGGCTTAAAGTGATTCGGAGACAGTAAGAAACTTTCAGAAACCTTAAATGACTTTGTTAAGAAGAGCATTTTGTTAGAATATTTGTGTAAGTTTCCAAAAATGGAGCATGCTAATTTCCATATGTTGAGTGTATTTTTAAAAGGTTCGCTGCCGGGCCCTAACTTGGTAGTGGTCTCTGTCAGGATGCCATCTGGCGTCAGTGTCCCCGGCCCACTGTCACCCGCTGTGTCACCACATGCCGAGTGGAAAATGGCCGAACAGGATCTGTTGGGCTTGACAGAGAAAAACACTCTGGCCAGACATTCCCCCCCCCTCTTAGAGAAAACCATCTTGGCTCAAAACCAGTCACACACACCGCAGATCAGAAATCAGTGCTTGGCCAACACTGAGAACGATCTCCTTGCTCTCGACTATAGCATAAACACACAAACAAAAGAAACGATTTAAAGGCACCTTACAGCTCACAAAACATGTTTACCAAAAAAGGGGGAAAATGTGCCTGCGCCCAACATCCTAAAAATTGGACTCAAAGAGAAGCATGCACACTCATTCTCGTAGAATACTAACCTAACAGTAACATAATATAGCATTCAAAAGGTGCATTTCGGCATTCCCAAAACATTTTACAGAAAGAGCTGTCTTTGCCGGCCATTGTTTGGCTCATTATCCAATAAAGTTTCACATTCTCCTGAACTTTGCATGCATACTTAACCCTGAAGTGCACAACCCTATGGACAACCCTATTCCTTAGGCAGGCAAACGCCCCATAACCAACTGTGACCATGCACAGAGACGCTGACACGAGGCCCCGCATCTCCGCGGCAAAACGTTGCTGTTTCCCCTCGATAAGGCCCCGTGGATAGTGTGGATAACTGTCACTTCATCGTGGAAACAGAAGGGGCACCATTTTCTTGAAAACAATGCCCCCTGCAGGAGGAGAAAAAAATAAATAAATCTAGTGTAAAACAGAGGACACAATGCAATCAAGTAAAAATAAAATGTCCTCTATTGTCCCAGTTAAGGTGCTGGGACCTAAGGGTGAGCATATTATTGATTAAACAACATGCAAGTGTTAATGAGACAGCAAATGTCTTCTCTACAGATACGACCTACATGTACTGTACTAAATTTATATTCCCAAAATGCCATAATCAGTTTTATTCACTAGGTGTACATAAAAGGCATTTTCACTGGTTTGTTTCGTGTTGTGCACATAAAGTGCATACAGAGCAGAGCTGTATGGATACAGATGCCCTGGATTTAGGGTTCATGTTTCAGGAACATAATAGCTCCACCCTACTCCAAGGTGACATGCCCAGGATTTCCAGCCACACGCCCGTATGCATGTCACTTTAAACATGTCCTTTTATTTCCCCTATGGCTGAAAATGAATCAGTGGGCATGGACAGGTGAAGGACGCATTGACTGGAGATACTTCTGAACGTTAATTACTTCACTATAGAAACACATCAATTCTTAGTAATAGCTAAATAAAAGCAGTAAACGATACTGATATAAATCTTTATGTTTATTCTAAAAGCTGCTGTGGGACAGCAGCTAGTAGAACGGGCATCAGCACTGGGTACATCCCTCCGTGTCAGTGCAGCTACAGGAAGTCTCAAATCGCCCGCTGGCAACGCTGTAATGGCACCAAAGCGGCTGTCTCCATGAAGGCAAGCCAATTTAGCTTCTGGGAAGCTCTCATCTTTTGCATTTAACAGGCAGTAATTCATACAGAAGGGCCAACTTCATCATTAGCCAGTGACAGGGGAGAGGGCACCCTGGGCAGCCAATCAGCTTTAAGATGGGGTCAGCGCCTATGTGACCCCACCCCAGCATACACTCCTGCATTCTAGCACATGTGGGGCCAGTTTCCCAGACAAGGATTAAACGGAGTCCTGGACTAGACTGCATTTTGTATGGAGATTCTCCAGGAGACAGGCCCTTAAAGCAGACTGTTGACGCTTAAGCAGTGTAGGGTAAGTTACCCGCAAAAGTCTATAATCCATTACAGCAAGTTCATGTCCGGAAAGTATAACACCAGACTCGTTATACTCAACTGGCTGGTTAAAACAAAACCTTGGTCTGGAGTTGAACTTCCTGGACCTGTCTGTAATGGTGAGTAACTTCCCCACCACCGCGCTTAGGCCTACATCACAGTCCCCAAGCTATTCTGAAACCAAACCCACGGGATATTACACTAAACATCAACGTCATCAGAGAGGGTATGAGAGGCATGAAGTATGAGTTACCGTGGGAACAGGAGGGTTTCATTTTTTACATAAACCTGATGAAAACACATTCCCTATTCTTCTGACGCTTGTACTGCAGGCCCAGTATGGCGCCTTTGATCTACCAGATGAAAATAACCACCGTGAAAGATGTCACCCCTCGTCCTGTTTGCTTCACAGTGGCCTGCGTCATAATTAGTTTGTGTCCCCT
>JAODKN010000042.1:11574033-11593774 GCA_026774425.1 Petrocephalus zakoni
GGAAACCCTGTTAAGAACTACATGGATGCACCATCACGTCATACACAGGAATTGCGTTACGTAATGAAACAGCAGATAGGGAGTAATGAGTCGCGCTCTATAGGCCATACGAGGGAAGAAGTGAAACGGGGAGGGATCTATCAGAGGAAGGTGGGGTTTTGCACAGGCTACAAGGGGTCTGCAGATCTGCGGCAGATGTGTCAGGGTGGGGGGGATGGAAGAGAAACACCAAAAGAAAGTCAGCCCCATGCCACGACATCACTCATTCGCTCAAGGCCAACAGAAGCACACCCTATGAACTAATTAGCGCCTCTTCGCCAAAGGATCTCATTTCCTTCCACCATCCAGGAATCTGCAGGAAGTGGTCATTTCTCTAGATAAGCACTACCTGCTTCTCCCTGCAAGCAAACAGAAGTGTGATGTAGGGAGCTCCAGGGCTTTGTGCCTGCCTGCACACTCAAGGTCATCATTAATGATTTTTATGTGGAAACACAAATGAGGCTACTCAAAAATAAAGTAATATATAATTCAATTATAGGTCAACAATATTCAATTATAGGTAATGCAGGCTGTTTTGGTTACCAGTTCTGTTTACAGCATCTTATGTATACTTAAGAATACTTAACCTTAATCTAAGATAGTACAAATTAAGTATGAGTGTGTATATGTATGGGTTTGTATTTACCACATTAAGGGGACCAAACTTACACAAAAAAAGTTCTGATGACAGAACGAAAGATGATTGGTTCAGAGTGATAACCAATCAGATCTTGTGTCAGATGTCAGAACGACCAATCAGATGTCAGAGCCAACACTATTTAAGCAGTTTTCCTCAGTCCCCATTGCCATTTCTGTGCATACGGCTCAGTTAATGGCATCAGATGGTTGTTCAAAGGGGGCAGTGGCGTAGGTTTTGTGTTTGTCAGCAGCCAGCAACTGACTGGGTTGTTTGGTTGCCTTGGGGGGGGGGGGTCATGGTTCTTGTTGGCTGGCATTTTGCCTTGGAGCTTCTGGTTGGCTGGTTTATGGCTGGGGGATTCATGGGGTGCTTCTCAAAAGTCATGGTTCTTGTTGGCTGGCATTTTGCCTTGGAGCTTCTGGTTGGCTGGTTTATGGCTGGGGGATTCATGGGGTGCTTCTCAAAAGCAAGAACGCAAAGACCATACTGGTGGTCTCTTTGCAAAACCAGACTTGCTAACTTGCCTCCCAAGAAACTTGGATCATGGGGTTGGACTCATTGGGTGAGGAGGCAACTGATGGGTCCTTGGTATTTGGGGCATCTGGGGATTTTTACCGTCCTCTAATCCTGTTCCTAGTACTGGAGCTGATCTTTGGTAATGGAAGATGATTTAAAGACTCGTAGAGAAACACCCATGACTCCAATCCGGCCAGCTTTCACCGGCCGGAGGGCTGTGCTGCTGATGTGTTCTTGGGTTTTATACTTTGTGTGCTGGTTTGTATTCTCGCCCATTCTGATTCTCCGGTTCTGGTCTATGTTCTGCAGTCCTCTGTTGTGGAGTCTACCTTCTACTTCACCTCATCCCGTAGGCCGTCCATCCAGTCAGCGGGCCGAGTGACACTGGTTCCCCATTTCCAGCAGTTTTGGGACTGTTGGTCTTGGGGTCACAGAAAACCTGGTGCGTTGAATGGGTGGCCCAGGTTGGGGTGTTGAGTCTCAGAATGGAACATGAAGGCTAATAAATGTTTTTATCTAGTATGTCCCGAGTAATTCCTCTGAAGACACTTGCCTCTTAGACATTGGAATCTGTTGGTAATTAAGGCTGTAGTAAGCTGGGAAAAGTTTAAATGACATTGGTTCTATATTAATGAAATTCAAGCTGGCTGGGAAAATGATACATTGGAAAACGTACTGACTAGAAAGGGCAAGCGTGTGTGTGCCGCCGGCTATATTCATTCAGAATAAAGGAGGAGGAGAAGCGCACTGCCACGTCCGCGCGCCCCTCCCCCCCACCCCCAACAGTTCCGGAATGGGAGTACAGTACCCTGCCCCCCGGTCCCGACAGCAGCCATGCTAGCCTCCCATGCATGCAGCCGCCAACTGCACCACGACTGTCTGCAAGCCACCCCAGACTCTTCCTTTGGCAGCAAACGCGCGTGCGGGAACACGCACGGGTCCGCAAATAGGTGCGCAAGCATGCGCGTGACTGTGCACAAGTGTGCAGGAATGCACGTGTGCATGCAACTGCACTGCAACTTCGCCCCCCACCCCCAAAGTCAGTTAAGACTTTAATTCATTTTCGTTACTTAGTATCCGAAGGGGCAGTCCACTCGCCACTGGCCCGGAGCCCGCAAGTGCTTCTTATGTACAACTACCGCGACATGCAGAACTTACACATCTGTATACCGTATTATAACATCCGCGACCGTGCCGCTCGACACATCCGCAGCTATTCCGAGACTATTCTAAAAATACAACCAGCACACCACAAGCAGAATAACTGCGCACTGTTAGCACTGCCCATTCCCCGGGTGACTGCACAGCTGGATTTTAACGTGTATTGTCTTCTCCACCACCTAAGGGTGGGGAGAAATTCCAAGGGACGCAAGTGCATTGCGGCAGCCGACCCGGTCCCCCCAGCTCGCGCCAGGCACGCGCGCACGCACCCCGCTTTTATTATTATCACTCCCCAAAGGACGCGCCGCGAAATGCTGGGTCATGCAGAACGTCCCCGTGCGGGAACTGGGGCGGGGATCGACGGGGGATCGCCAGCCAGGACAGAGGAAATTTCTAGACTTCCCCTGTAATACAGAGAGCTACAGGCTATTAGATTCGCCAACATTATAAGCAATTCCTACAAACTGAAAAGTAACAGCGCCTCACCCCGCAGCTCCAAAAAAAAACGAGTGATCGCAGTCGGTGTGATTCCTGTTCCGCCGCCTGTTTCCCCGCTCCGGGCTCGCAGGATCGCCGACTCCCCGATAATCCCGACCGCACGGCTGCTCCTGCTTTTTATATCCGTCTCTCGTCGACATGGCCTCGGCCTCCGTGACGCCATCTGGTGGCCGAGTGCGGGACGGTTACGTGCGGGAGGTCACACGCTGCTGGGTTTGGGACATTGGGGGCTGGCTGGGGGCTGGGGGCTGCGGGCGGGCGGAGGGAGGGAGAGTACGCATAAACTAAACGATATCTGGCGTTTTTGGCAATCATACTTAATAATTATTGCAACATCTGAGAAGAGGGGATCATGAGACGGACGTAGTCTTAGTTCTTCCCTAAAACCTCACCTCTATCCATTTTTATCTAATGATTGCCCTGTACTTTGACATTTAAAAGTTGCGTTAAACAATTACTTCGCAAAACTGAAGCCTGTCTGTTTTCTAGGAGGAATCTGTCGTACGCAGGAAAGTGGACATGTGGTAAAGTGGAAGTTGAAAGTGAAATTAGTCTAAGACAGACGCCTGCCATCGGGATTTAAATCTGAACCGTACAGTCAATATAGCCGACAAACAACATATTTGTGAGATAATTTAAAATCACACTGTATGAAAAATACTATTTGTAAATACCAGCTTGCGTGATTTATTTTGTTAACGTATATTTGTGTCATTTTACTTGGAATATGATTGCAGAAGCAACAGAAAAACTGCTGATTATATTTAAAGCAGTTCATTCCTGTAAATCATGTGCCTGGGATATTTTTGACTTGTCTTGAAGGGAAAGATTATTGGCTAGGACAGAAATTTAATTTTATTTGAAATGACGTTTTATTTAAATAAATCGCAGATGTGGCGTACATGTAAAATATTTGTGACTGTATTCTTCCCTCAGTGAATGCCATTTATTGCGTGCTTATGTCATACAAATTACTTTGACATATTCAAAAACTAAAAACAATACAATTACTTATTTCGCCTTTTTAATACAAATGCCAGGGGCTCCAGCAATTTGTGGGGCAAAATCTATCGAGGACGACCCGTATTTCTTCACATTGAAAATGTCGACCTTGATGGGAGGTGGGCAAGATGAAATTTTGTAGGTAATTCGGGCAATTCAATCTTATAAATTGCAGCGCGAGGTTCGAGAATATATAAGGTAAGGTAATAAATGTTCTTGCATATTTGTACAGTGACGCGTGCATTATTTTATTCACAGAGGATTGCGATTGTGTAAATAAGACACTGAAATGAGTAATTATTGACAGAGCAATATAATGTAAATGAGCTGTTAGCTGAAGAAAAACGAAAGCGTGCATTACACAGGGTTTTGTAACAGCTGGAATAACGCGCTGTTTGCACACCTGCTTCTCGCCCCTCCGCAAAGAGGGGTCGCTCTGCGCCTGCGCAGTGCAAACAGTTCCTGTGCAAACAGCGCATCTGCTCCGGGTCTCCTTCTGATGACGAATGTTACAGTAGCTGCAGTAGGTATTTGTTCGTGTTTTTCCGGCAGGATTTTATTTCAGTGCCTGTGTCGAAACGGTTGTAATGCACATCAGAAAGCAATGCACCAGTTAGATGTTTATGTGGAAATTACGAAAGGGCATCCCTTTTATTTTATTATCATTTATTATTGTTTTACAGAGGCTGTGCGACTGTCGATATTATAGCGAAATAACGGAGAAGTTTGTCTTAATTGAGTTAAATTGCCGGTTTCCGAGTCAAGTCGGTTACTTTATGTCGATAAATGTGACGGTGAAAATGGGTGCATTTCTTATACGAATGAACACGGTACTGATAAATAAAGCACTGCACACTGGAAGTCGTTTATCTAGCTGATTGACACCTTTTTGGAGTAATTCTAAAGCAGGGAATCTCTACCACACAAGTCCAATGACTGAGCTTGGAATAACGCAAAGGCAGCGGAAATAGGAAAAACAGCCCTGTTTATTAATGACTTTATTTGTTATTATCTGTGGCACGCCACTCATGGGTGACATTTTGCACTGTGTGTCTTGCTGTCGTGTTTTGCAGGTCCCCCCCCAGCCCGCGCGCGCTGCCCCCTGTCATTCTACGGATTAATTAAAATGCGCTGGATCCACGCGCAGCGCGTTACAATCCAGCTGTGCGGCTCGCGCCGCTGCTCCAGCTACGTGCACAGAATGAGGTCCCTGACATTGATTAGCTGCTGCCCAAATGCATTGTGTATCACTGTTAAATGTTTATACTGAAGCTGAACGCGACAATGCAATTTCTAACCTGTCCCTTTGGACAAATCCTGGAACAAATCCCTTTTTTTAAAGCACCGCTTATGACGGATTCACATTCAGCCTTTAATCTCTTCCGCTCGTCGATTCAGGTACTTAATGAAGTTGAAGGAGGATGACGAATCGTGTCGCAGGGCGCTGCAGTCTGGGTCGGTGCTGCTCTATCACAAACTGGCTCCCCTACTGCAGAGGACAGAGAGGGGAGGGTACAAGCTGCCTGTCTTCCAGGCCCCAGGTATTTCTTAGAAACACTGGTGACACTTTTTACAGTAATAAATGAAACAAGAAGCACAGCAGCTACAGGTGGTGTTACGCCTAAGTCATGTTTTCACTTGACTTGTTGAATATCGACATGCTTATACACTTTTTTTTAATGATAAATATATTGCTTTGTGCCTGGATCTTTTGAGCCCTGAGACTCATTTAGAAATAGCAGCCCTGCAGCTAATATGGAAGGATTGCAGGGTTGGTTTTATTACGTTTTCAGTTGTAAATGGGATCCTGGAGAAGCTTGGGAAGGACACACAGCTCATAAACGGCTCTGTCTTGATTGGCTGCTCAGACAGCCTCGTTGCACAGTTTTCCCTCGATATAGGTAAGAGTGAAAATATTTTATAAAACTGTGTCAAGTTCCGTGTCAGCATTTATGGCAGCCACAGAAGTTGGAACACAACTTTAAAATCCTTATGACAAGTTATGTCGGCTGTCATGAAGGGCTTGTGTTGCTGTCGTGAACTTCTCACTATTTGAGAAATGGTCTGTGTTACAGCGGACTTAGAGCAAAGTGCCGTGGAGGAGCTCTGCCAAGGTGTCTTCACAGACCTAAGGAAAGCGTTTTTCCTCCTGAGAAGTTCAGAGGTCCCACTTGTCACCAGGGTACTGCGTCTCCCCTTTCTGTTTCTGACTACTTCAGACAATCTCCTGTCTCTTGTTACCCGCACAGCGGGCTGGGAGCATTTGCCGTGTGTGATGTCCACTTTGTCTTTTTGCTAATAGCACCTAGATATTTTACGCTGCAAGTGTCTGACTGACCCTGTGCCCTTGGTGTGTGAAGGGACAGGCCCTCCTGCGCTGGCATCAGACCCACGGCTACTGCAGTGCCACTGGAAAGCCCACCCAGCGCAACCAGGCTGGTAGCCAGCGAGTGTGCCAGGGCAGCGGGATCACCTATTACCCTCAGGTGAGTGTGCAGGGAATAGTGTGTAATAGTGCATTTGGGCTTATTTCCATTATCGACCAGCAGGACACTTGAACCTTAATATTGTCTGAAACTTTAAAAACAGAATGGAACTTATATACAGTTAAATTTTATATTTTGGAAAAATTGATTGTACTAAGCTGGTAGTGTAGGGGTTGTAGATGTTTTAGATGCTTATACTAGTAATTACCACCTTTCGCCTGCAGATGGCACCTGTGGTGATAGTTTTGGTCTCTGATGGCGAGAGGTGCCTCTTGGCCCGGCAGCCCACCTTCCCGCGGGGCATGTACAGCGCACTGGCAGGGTTCTGTGACATGGGTATGCCGCCGCACACCGGGATAGAAATACCGCAGCACATTTTGCGCAGTAGCTGGTAACGTCCGCGCATCAGCCGCCGCGCGCTGCTCCCGAGGTTATTTTCAGCACGAAGCCAAGCCCTGTCCTTTGCACTATGACCTGCCCACATTGACTGGATGGCGATGGCAGGCGAGACGGTGCTGGAGACCCTGCGCCGGGAGGTGGCAGAGGAGGTGGGCCTGGAGGTGGCCTCGGCGCAGTACTCGGGCGCGCAGCACTGGCCTTTTCCGCAGAGCTCCCTCATGCTGGCCTGCCATGCCGCTGTCAGCTCCGCCAGCTCACAGGTTAGCGAGACGCTGCCCCAGTTATACATGCCAGCTGCTGCGTGGGCAGCTATCCACCTATCCCCAATGTCTCTGGGGTTATATCCCACCCCTCCGGGACAACAGCCTACCAGTGATAAATTTAGATTTTATATAGCTATTAATCCATCAATCTAACAACCAGGAATCATGGTCAGTGGTTTTGGGAGCCCTGGAACTTCCCCCAAGCAACACAGGGCAAACACCCTGGGCAGGGTGCCAGTCCGTCACAGTATCGCCACTTATGGGGATAATAGACGTCAGGTATGCTAACTGTTAATGTGTTTACTTTCTCCCGACAGATAAAACTGAGTGGGTCAGAGCTGGAGGATGCGCGTTGGTTCACTCTGCAGGAAGTCCAGGAGGCTCTGCAGAGGAATAGACCGCCACGTGACATCAAAGGGGAGGCTGATGCATTCTGGGTCCCACCCAGCTTGGCCATAGCCAATCAGCTTATACGGGAATGGGCCAATCAGCAGCTCAAATCATAGGTAACATTCTGGAGGGTAATATGATACTTAAACAGTTTATTGGAATGAGCCTCAAGATAATAACTGATATTAGTATGAAAATTTGAGATATGAGAAAGGCAGGTGATGTATAATAAAGGTATATGGATCTGAGTTCCGGCATCCTGTAAAGAATCAGCAGTTATATCAGTTCTGCATTATTTTAATGACCGTAAACATTAATGGTTATTGAGTCACTTCTGAATTTCTCTTCCCTACCACTTGTCCAGTACAGGAACATTGTGTACCTGGAGCCGTACCTACAGGCATCGCGTGCCTACTGGCAGTTCACCTAACTGCAAGTCTTTGGACCATGGGAGGAAACGGGAGTAACCAGAGACCCATAAACACGTGGGAACATGCAGTCTCCAAATACAAAGAGCTGGGCTGGGCTGGGGGTGTAAGGTGATATTGTGTCGAGGGGCCCAGAATTTCTAGCCTCGCCCCCTGGTGGTGGTTATAGTGTCCTGCAGCCAGTGTTACTGAGTGTCAAATTCCCAACCATAGTAATACAACCTTTGTACATTATAAACACTGCCCCAAAATCTGAATTTATACACGTACTTAATTTTAGCTTGCTTTGGGCGATAAAATGTACTGTTTGTGTGCGCATCAAACGAGTTTCCGTGCTTTTTAATTGTAAATAGATATTAATATGATTATTGCGTGAAATAGATAACTTCTAATCATACATATTTTAAGCATTAATGGTGCCCTGACCAGGTCTGTAACAGGTGCCTTAATTTACTGAAATATCAGACCTGCTGAAAATGATGTTTACGGTGGTAAAGCCTTAAACTGTTTGTGGCAGTAACTTCTGATAAACGCATATATGAAATAAAGGAAAATATACAATACTTTGTTCGAGGCCATTGCATTTCTTCTGTTAAATGTCATTAATTGCAGTTCACTTATAATTCATTTACGCGGAGAATATTAGAGAATATTGCGTTTTATGGTAGAAAAGAATATTTTACTACCCTGCGCTGTTAATTGTTTATCTGCACGTGCTTGACAACAGTTTGGCACCATATATCTTAGTAAATGTTTTCTAGAAGTTTATGACAGCCTAGTCAGTCGCAGAACAAGGATCAAATTAATAAATTTAATCTAATTTAATCTAGAATCTAATTTGTTTTATCCTTTGACTGTTGACCGAGAGGGGATTGGTTACCGATGAAGCCCGACTGCATTGACCTACCTGCCTGGTTAAATTATACCTAGGAGTAAAGGAAGGAATGTCACCGAGACCTCACCACATAAATGTAACAAAATATTACAAAAACTGAGGATCTAACGAAGGCGATTTGTGTTTATGTTTGTATCCTTTTCACTGACGTCGGGTTGTAAAGGCAAGCAGGCTGTGCATGACTGACATCGGACAGTCAGCGCGGGGGAGACGCTTCAAAGGGTGATCATTATTTATTATTGTTATTATTATTATTATTATTGATTATTATTATTGTTGTTGTTGTGTAATTATCACGGTTTAATGAGTCAAAGGTCGATGTCCGCTGGATGTGTATCGACGGACCACGGGCAAAGAAAGCCGGTAATTAAAACGACGGCCTCCGTACAGGATTCTGTAAGCAGCGGTGCGATTTGTAATTTCAGTTAAAATGTGTTAAATTACACGACAGTGTTCAAAAGGATTTTAAAACTTGATTATACCAAAATTACATATACTGAAAATACTGAATAAATTCCTTTAATATCTTCTTAAATTGCACATTATAGGACAGTCCTAACTTACGCATAATAACCATATGCCTGTATGTGTGCTCCATGCCAGTGTTTCCCAATCCGGTCTTGGGGGGACCCACGGCCGGTCCACGTTTTTGCTCCCTCCCAGCTCCCGGTATCGTGGGCTGTCTGGCAGAGAGCTGGGAGGGAACGAAAACGTGGACCGGCCGTGGGTCCCCCAGGACCGGACTTGGAAGCAATGATCAGTGAACAGTCAAAAACGAATGCTTAATCTCAGGCCTACCGTGCCTGTAAAAGAAGTTATAAGAAAAACTATTTTTGATCCACGTCTTCTTTATGGGTTTAGATAGATAACCGGGACCTTCGCCTGGCCGTTCCAACTCGATCTGCTCTGTACATCATTAACAGAAAGCAAACATAAGGGGCCAGGAAGATGAACACCATCCACTTTATGTACCTCTTCGGAGTACTTTGCTGCTAGCGCTGATTTTGAAGCACATTTGTTTTTGTAATGTTACCCTTAGCACATTTACACCTAACGACGAGTCCGATGGTGTAGTATAATTTAGTGATTGTTATCTTATTGTTGATTTAGTGATTTTCTATATTTTATTAAATTTTATTATATTTTATTGATGTCGTTCAGAGCTCGCCGGAGGTACAGGACTGTTTTTTGGAACCTTTTGCAAAGGTTAATTATTCAATACAAAAAAACGCCTGTATAGTTTCTGTTTTCCGTATTCCTGTTTGATCTTGGTGATCTTTTATAGCGTGACCCTGGTGAGGAGGAGCTGTAAGCTGCCCACTTCGTTGCGGAGAGTGCTCCAACCCGAGGGATGGGAAGCCATCGACATAGTTACTCAGACTGCCGTCATCCTGACCGCCCTGCTCTTATACTCCCTCAATACCTGGCTGTACCGACTGCTCACCCAGATCTTCGTGTCCCAGTACCGCTTTCCTTATGCGGTGCAGCTCGCCTTTGCCCAGGTGATGCCGGGGGATGCCGGGGGTACTTACTATATATACCCAATGCCACATTAACAACGAACTGGCACCGTACTTAACACTGGGAAGCACCGTCCATGTCTAAAGTGGTAGTGCAGCCGATGCAGGCGGCAGTTTCCAGTATTTCTGCAGGCGTAGGTAGCATCACGCAGGCTTTCAGCATGTGCAAAGTCCATGTAGGTGAATTGCTACGATGCACGAGCGAGTTAGCATTACCACCCTGTAACTAAACAATAAAACAATAACACAATGATGTGTAATAATATAATTATACTGGCTGTTAACTAGTAATTATAATTATACAAGATTGTTATATATATTATTATATATACAGATCATTTAAAATTGAAATGAAATATAATATGTATAATTTTGTACAGCACTGTATAAAAGTTTTAGGCAGTCAAAGGAAATGCTTTAAGCTATTTATCTGGGCAGTAAGTGTAAGTTTGCTCAGAATAAGAAACATTAAGAGTAAAACAATAAAAACTAACAGGAATTTCTTCTGTTCTCCAAAACGTTACTGATATATTGCTGGATGGCTAATTGATCACCTTCAGGTCCCAAACCTCTCCTCAGGGACACCTCGCCATGTGTTAGTTAAATGTCACCACTAGCTCACTTAATTAACTTAATTACTTAAATATGTCAATGAGGTATTGATTAGCCAAACCATGCATGCTAGTGGTCCAGTCAAAAAATACATTAGACTCTTGTATGATTTTTGCAATCACTGGGGTGACTTTAGGAGAGGCTTTGAGATAATATCATGGTCCTGCCTAAGCCTAAGACTTTTGTACAGTGCGGCATGCATGAGTGTGTGTGTGTGTATGTGTGTGGCTAAGCAGGTTGATCCCAGCGCATGCTCTTCCCAGGCCCTGCTGACGCTGGCATCCCTTGCCAGCCTGAGTTCTGTTGGCTGCCTCCCCCTGCAGCCATACTCACTGCACCTGGGTGAGCGGCTACTGGTGCCCGCCATCTGCCAGGGTGCTCATGCCGCTCTGGCACTCTGGGCGCAGGCCAGCGGCACCGCCGTCCTGCATGACCTCGCCGAGCGCCTGCTGCCCCTGGCCTGCGTGGCCTGCTCCCACGCCCTGGCTCTGACCCCGCCGCTCTCTGCCCGCCCCGCCCTCCTGCTGGCCACGCTGGTGTTCACGTCCATCTTCTTCAGCGGTAAGGACCATGTGCCACGTGGATGCCCGGTAGGGGTTTTCGAAAGGACTTCTGTGCAGGAATTGTCTGGCCCTGGCTAACATGGGCACTACTCACTCTGTGTTTCGCTGCCAGATCGTATATATTATGTAATGTATATAATTCAGGGTTTTTCATTAGATCAGTTCGCTTTAAGTGCATACCTTAAGCACATAATAAGTCTGTCGTTAATCACTGCGCCACCTGCTGTTCCCTTCGCAGTCATGCGAGCCTCAGTCTGGATTGATGCCCAGATGTGCCTATATGCCCCACTGAGCCTCTTCCTGCACAGTCTCTCCCTCTGCTGGCTTGCCAAGGTGGGGGAGGGCGGGGGTGTGCACGGGGGGAGGCGGGTCTCCCCGATGGACCTCTGCTTCACCCTGACCGTCAACAAAAGCCTGGTGCTGGGTTTCCTGTGCCTGCTGCATCCAGACGGCGCGCCGGCGCTCAGCGGCGGCTCCTGGCAGAGCCTTCTGTTCTTAGCCTACCTGCTGGGTGTGCTGTTGCTGGGAGCTCTACAGCACCTCCTGCTGGCCTTCACGGCACTGCGCTACTCTCCTCTGAGCGCCGCGCTGCTGCACACCGCACAAGGCCTCGCAGAACCCCTCACTAGCCTCTTATAGGGTGAGGCCGACATCACAAGTACCTCCATACCTGGGATGTATCACTACCATTAATTTCAACAAAGGTCAAAAATTCAGGTCCAGGAAGTACAAATCCAGGCTGATGTTTTGTTTCAACCAACCAGATGGGCATTCCGTGACTGTGACTCTTTATACTCAACTGGTTGGGTGAAACAAAACATCAGTCTGGATTTGTACTTTCTGGACCTGAACTTTCCGTCTCTGACTCTGTCACACTCAGTTTCATGTATCAGACAGAATGTTGTCTTGTTTTAAGATTAGTTTTAAATCACCATTTAGAAGTTGGGTCTATGCCTAGCACTCTTACCTCAAATCCTTACCTAGCTTCGCATGTGTGGAGTTTCTCACTGTGTTCGTATGGGTTTCTGTTGGGTACTTTCAGTACATGGTCGCATGTAGTCGGATGAGTTGGACTCCCCTATCGCCTCTAGTGTGTTCACTATGACCCAGGGCATTCCCATTCTGTGCTGCCCAGGACATGCACTATGACCCTGTACTGGGCAAGTGGATGGATGTTCAGAAGTATTTATTCTGACTTGATGTCAGATTGCCGTTTGTGTTTAAGCTAAGTAAATTACATTAATAAATCTGGTATTGAATAAGCCGATATGTCTTAACATATCAAGATATCAAAGTGGGTTTCAGTGGTTAAAGTTTGCAGCCCGTCGCGTCCCAGTGATGCCGGTGTGAGCCATGTTACATCACACAAACATAACTGCTACCTTTAAATTTCATTTTAGTTAATACCTCAGATTCTTGGTACAGTGCTGTATTTAGGAAAGCCCTGTCCAAGTTAAATAGCCCACAGTCACAATTTTGAGCTCAGAGTGGGAGTCCAGAGAAAAAGTATACGGTCTCTAAAAACATACCATAACAACACACCAGTTATCTACGCCACAGCTTCAAATCATACTTGGACAGAGGTGGGTAATCCAGGTCCAAAGAGTAAAAATCCAGACCAGGATTTAGTTTCAACCAACTAGTTCCACACTGACAGACGCAAGTGGTTGGTTGAAAATCCTGGTCTGGATTTTTTACTCTTTGGACCTGGATTGCCCACCTCTGTCTTTAGAAATAAGAATGATCTGTCATTGTGTAGTAGGGACAGAAGTTAATCAGGTTTGCTTTCTGTTGCTCTCATGTGACTTCAATAGTAAACAGCAGTAGTAACTCACTTCTTAGAGATGGGTTATATACACCTCTTAAGCCTCTAAAAGTTTATAAGCTTATTTGCAGTCAAGTCTTGTTATCTGCATTGGAAGAAGTGGGGCTTGATCCATTCAGCCAAAGATAAACCACAGCCTTGGTCACACTCAGGGTCACGGCTAAAGTAGCCACACATGCAAGCTTAGGCAAGAATGGCATCAAAGATGAGTAAGACTTTCAGCAACTTTATTTTCCTTCAAACACATTTCTAACTGCTTAAAACATATGCTAGAAATAAAATGCATTGAGTACAAAAATAGCAAACAAACTGGTTAAATCTTGTGGGTGTAGCACTATCACAAACTGCTAACCTTGCGAGATTATCGCCTCTCCGAATAACCCATCCAGCTCCATGCTCCTTAAGGTCAAATAGCAGAGCGTTCGCTGGCATTTTAGACAAAGTATAAACTTTGGAATTTCTTTAACTGTTTGAATAAGACTTGCCACTTATCTCCACCTAAACAGTGAACAACTGCCATAGAGAATGATTAAAGGGGTACAGCATACTATCACTCTCACCACATTACACACACACACACACACACACACAGGCCAGCGACCTTCAGACACTCCTGAGTAAACTTCGGGACAGGTCCCCATTTACTGCCCACTGCTTCAATCACACTCCTACTCGACAGGTGGCGCCAGAGAGCGGCAAGCCTTGAGGCGGAAGCCTCGGTGTTCGAACACATCCGAAAATCACTTCTTCCCCTTCCTCCCGGCACCGGCTTTTCCACCTTTTTTGGAGTACTTCGCTTCCATATCGGAGAGGAAGGAGTTGAAATTCGCTGCTCTGGACTGCTGCCTTTGCTACAGTTTGCCGGGGCGAGAAGAGAGCAGAGATCTGAGCGAGGTCGAGCCCGACGGGATCACAGCAAACGCGGCGGTGGAGTTCACCATCTCACAAGTGGGCCTACCTTCAGCATCGCGACCAGGCTGTCCTCGGAGCTCAGCCCCATCTCCTTCTGCATCTCCTCCGCCTCCTTCTGCTCCTTATCAGCCTGACGGCACAAACACCGCCCATCAGCAGGGGAGTATTAATCCATAGGCTATCCTAGGCTATAATCTAGGGCCCTGGCAAACGACAGGGGCCCCCACCCCGCCTTAGGAAACATGCAGACAAGCTCAAGCCGCCCGACTGGGAGCCCAAGGCCCCCAGGGATGTTAATCCACCCTCTGCTCATTGGCGACCATGTGCAGGGCTACTGGGGCTGCGGTGTACCGGAAACCCCAGACATTCACAGGGTAGGGGGCCGGCGGACACCGTACCCGTCGCTTGCGGGCCTTCTTTTTCTTGCCGCTCTCGTGGGTGAAGGTGCGGAAGGCGGGGACGTCGCCGGCGTCCACGGCGCTCTGGATGATACTGGCGACCCGCGGCTCATCCTCATGGGTGCAGCACAGTGCGGACTCCATGATCAGGTCCATGTTACCCTCGAACTGCACGTACAGCCTGCACAGGTCCTGCTGCTCCTCCTCTGTACCCTTGTACTTCTTCTCAAAATTCACTATGTCCTCCACCGTGATCTGAGATACGGGAAGGGGGTACATATGCACAATGGCTAATCAGGGATCAGCTAGACTCAGCTGACAGAGTTTCTGTACCATTTTCTTACTTAACAAATGAATTACATCACGGATAAGTGACCAATGTATTAAAACAATATAATAAATATACCAGGAAAAGTCACCTTGGGGAATAACAGTCTCCAGTACTCCTCCCAGTTACGGTTCTGGTCTACAGAGCCAGACTCCTCGTCCACGATGCCCTGCTCGTCATACACCGCACGCTGCTCCTTGTCACTCAGCACAGCGTACACCTTCCCCAGGGTCTGCAAAAGCACAGCGCAGGTTGCCAAAACACAAAAGTACAACGAGGAAACACCAAGCACAAAACTGCAGGAGAAGGGGATGGCATTTGGTGGGACCGGGCGCGCACGCACCTGGAACTTCTCGGTGGCGCGCTGGTCGTCGGGAGCGCGGTCGGGGTGCACCTGCAGGGAGACTTTGTAATAGGCGCGGCGGACCTCGGCATCCGACGCCCCATTCGCGACGCCCAGCACCTCGTACAGGCTGGACGTGTTGAACAGCTCCTCGCAGTGCTCCAGCAGGCCCATCGCCACTCCGGATACCTTTGCCACAACGCAAAGACGGGCAGGAGTGACGCCTTGCGCTGCAAAGTCAGATCACAGTCACGACAGTAGGAGGAAAAACAGACCAGCTAGTTATAATTCAGATAACTATCCGGAGTTAAAGCTACAGGACATCGTTCTTGTAATGCCAGTGCACACGCGGGGTAATGGCTATCCTTGTGGAGATGGTAAACTCCAGCAGGACATGAATGACCCAGGGTCCCTAATCCGCTCAAAGTGCTTCCGCAGCTACCCATGTCTAGCTGCGCCCTCGTACTAAAACAACGTGGCCAAATCACTGCGGACGCCGCAGGTAAGCCGTCGCTTTACTCACGTTCAGCCGCAGAGAACTTCGCCTCTTCCCTCTCCGCGGCAAAAAATTTGGCGCGTTACGTCACCGCGTTCGCTGCGACGTCACCGCCGACGCGGCACGTACCGCGCATGCGCGCTGGCGCGCACACTTCCGCCCCGCGACCCACGCTGTTGCTCTCTCTGGTGGCCTGACGGCGAAGTCGCTTTGCGCTATGGGCCGGATAATCTTACTTTGGCCGCCTGGTTTTTGTCTGGAACAAACTGATTATATTTGATTGCGAGCATTTTGCATGGGGTCTGAACTTGACTGACTTTAGGAACTGTTTAGGGATTTTTTTTTTGTTTATGCGTTTATTCATGATGACCCACCTGTCCAGCAGTAATATAGTTAAAGAAAACCCGAAGTTCTACAGACCCCAGTTTTTAAGCCTTTTTATTTAACTTTACACGCGAATTAAAGGGTGAGGTGTAGGAAGGGAGGCATGTCAGACTGCGGCCCTTTCCGGGTGCAGTTAGTCTCCATCATGGAGCTGTTTGTCCAGGAGGCCGTGCTGGCCGTGGGTAAGCTGCTTGACGAGGGCGCTTCCTTCGCTCTGCGCCTGGATCCGGTGCCCCGGGCTCGGGATGATGGCGGTGACGTTCCCAGGAAGACCTTACAGGCCGATAGCAACCTGCGGACGGTGAGTCCATCATTACAGGCACCCGCCCCCGTACGGCACCGCTCTGTGTCCCAGCTGTGATTTGTGATGTGAAAGCCAGGGCTTTGCTGGTCAGTCTGGAGGTGATCTGGGTCCCAGTGGCGGCCTGTATCCCCCCAGCCTGCCAACAGACAATTATAGCTTGCAGTATAAAAATACAACTGAAGCCAACTGACAGATTCGTGAAACTTTAATAACTGTCCCTTGTGCGAGGTTGAGACTCCAAATCCTTTGCGCTAGTGGTTTTTGGAGTTGGTCAACAGAATGAACATGAAATGATCACACGTTCTGTGCTTAGGGGAACCCATCTCCAAGCAGGAAAAGTCCCAGAGTTTCAAGTGAAACATGATGTGTAAGACATGAAAACAATTATGTGAACATAGCTGGGGGATTGCCGTCCCCCATAACTTTGCACAAGGGTCAAGTGCATCCCGAACAGCTGTAAAATCACTAGCTTTTGTCCAATTATGTAACTAGGATGACCAGGTAATTCATGTTAGGGGAGGACACTTTGAGCTAGGACAGGATTTATAAACTTCTTTAAACTTGAAAGGCAGCTGTCTTTGGCTAAGTAGTTCAGTCCCTCTTGTGCTTTGACTGGTATGCTTCACATTAACAAACACATACTGATGCATGCATGATTATAGGAGACTGACCAATCAGCACACAGCAAGAACGCAGCGCTTAAGTGAAATCCAGGTCCTTTTAATTGAAATGGTAGTTTACAAATCCTATCCTCAAACTGTCCTCCCTGACATGGATAATCTGGTCACGCCCCAGAGCATACCATTTCAATTTGTTCTTGCTTTTGGTCTAAAGGCATACACTATGGGACTTTGCTTGTCTCAGTCTGTATGTTATTTGCTTGATTTAATACTCACTTAATTTACTGGGCAGCTTCTGAATACAATGGCTTTGATTTCCCATTTCTCCCTTGATCAACCGTACAGTTATAGATTCATTTACATATATTTTTAATTAGGGGACCCTTTTGTCCGAAGTGATTTACAATGGATGCGTATAGCATGTTACAAACATGCGTGCTGTCTAGGACGTGACATGGCATAAGTGCAGCTAGGCTGAGCTTCCGAAGAATGCCCTGGGTAAGCAGACATGCACCACAACCTGGAACAAAGCGAGAGTAATAATAATGGATGCTTTTTATTTACCCCCATAGGGGAAATAGCTTTTTCTCCTCCCCCAGTCTTGCTCTCCATGATGGCAAGCTCGGCCCTGGAGGGCAGTGAGGACGCGCCGCTGGGCTCGAACCCGCGACCTTCCGACCGCAGGCACCGTCGGACCAGAAGTGCTGCGTGTTCAGGAGCGTTTTTACTTTTTGAATTGCTCTTGCTCTAATTTGTCGTGCTTTTCTAGGTCCGGTTTGCGTCCGTCCTGGAGACTCTGCGTGACGCCACTGTTGAGCAAATCATACGGCTGGTGGATGAGACCAAGTTGCTGGTGCGTGGCGCGGAGAGGAGGGCGACTCTGCAGGAGCGCCTGGAGAGCGGGCCGGCGGCTCCGGGGAGTCGCTCGCACGTCTGCGCCGTTGGACCGAGCGGTGAGTGAGTCCTGTCTCATTGGCCAGCCTTCGGAAGCCCGAACCAGGGGCCTGCTGTGTGTGTGGCTGTTACTCTGTGATATTGGCTGTTGGGTATGAGACTGTGCGCTTGGGGTTCATGACCGACTCATGCCTACATCACATTTTCATATGGGCTCCTATTTATATTATACGACTTACAATATGATTTTTTTTTTCCTATTGAGCAAATGTTGAGCTGCTATTTTTAAACTGGTAATTATATGTGCAGTAAAACAAATCTGTGACTTTTGTTTTTCTTTTTAAAGGATGCTTTAGGAGAAGTTAGTTATTAAATTCCAATTTGAATGTAGTGGGATCCAGTAAAATATTTAATAAATTTTTGTAGAGAGAAAATTCCCAGTTCACGCCATTAAATCCCAATTTTGTTTCTCTAAATTAGGTTCTACTTCTGCTTTATAGGGATTTTGGAAACTGACTTCACAAATCCAATTTTTTTTTTCCGAACAGTTACTTACAGATTTTTTATTTATTATATAATCTGTTTTGTTTTGTTGTATAATTTGTTGAATAATAATCTGTTTCCTGCCTAAATCTTACTTGTGGCCAGCTTGTAATCAGTAGAGGTCAGTGTGGTTTTGTCTGTCCTCGCCGTTTTGTTGCCATGCTGAGCTTGGTGGATTTCAGAAGTATGTCCCCACTTTTTGTGTTCCTAGGAAACTAGAACTCAGTTTGATTTACAGTTCCTTAACCTTGAAATTAAACTTTTTGTTGACCAGATTCTTTTTGGTGAATATTTATGGTCTAGATGCTTCTCGAGGAATAAAGTCAATTTTGTGTTGGTATGTAATTTTCTAAATTCTTTCAACAGGTCATGTATGTATTTGTTTCATTAAAACTAGACCATGTGTTCATAACTAGTGTTACTGAACCCTTTACCAAAACACTTAACCCATAATTCCAGAGAGAGATGGACAGCCTAGAATGCCCTTGGAAGCAGAAGAAAACATGAAGTCTGCTCTGAGGAATGAGGTCAGTCTATATTACTGGTTCTGGTCAAGATGTAATTCTTTGCCAACTACTTACCCATAATGCAATTTTGCCCCTATTTGTGGTGTATCATTACTGTTATTATGAGTATTTAATAATGATAACGATAATGTTTATGTACAGTATATTCCTCTTTAACTTGTACAGTTCTTTTCATTCTTGGCTATATTCATGAATGAGTGTTTTATTCCAGTTATGGATTTCCAGGTTTCTCTGCAGATTTCAGGAGTTTTTATTATTCGGCCATTGACTCCCTGAGTTTGGTCTCCGCTTAGTATGATTGTCTGGAGGCCGCTAGTGGTTGGTGCTGTAGTTAGTGAGGGGCAGCCCAGCCTTGGCAGCCTAAATTAGTTAAAATAAAAAAAATGAACCCATTCACCTGGAAGCTCCAGTGCTTAGAAATAATGAACATCTGCATATACCCCAGACCCGTGCTTGGAGGAATCCTGCCAATCAGTGTATCCGTGGTGCTGTCAGGTGACCGCCGTCCCGCCTCCCATCGAGTGCTCCACATCGCTCACATGCGCTTGTGTATTGAAGCAAGTAGAGCATAAATAAATCTCCCTGACAGATGGGAAATCAGGGCCGCGGTGACTTTGAAGTGGGACGTGGACGCAGTTGGTTAGTCAGTGTGATTGATTTGACCGCTAGTGTTCAGCACACTGCTTATTTTGTTCCTCATAGTCCCTCTTGGGTATTTTAAATCTGGCCCATATAATTTATTTGTTAGATATGAG
>JAODKN010000042.1:11597535-11610649 GCA_026774425.1 Petrocephalus zakoni
CCTCATAGACGGTATGGATAACACTAAAGGAAATACTACACCATCGGCGTCGGAACAGGGCTTCTTGCCCAAAGCTGTGAGTGGCATCCTGCCTGTCTGTGGGTGATCTCTCCAGGGAGTGAGAAATCACTGTTCCTCAGCAGTCTGTTTTGGTGCGCACGATCTTGCTGTGGTATTTAATCGCGATTCCAAACCGTCTCACCATATAGACGTCGAGCAGGTAGGCCGTCCCAGGCTCCAGGCCACTAATGGTGACCGTGGAGAGGGCCTCCTGAGGGTTGAGGTCCTGGAAGTATTTGCAGATGGCTTGTTCTGTGTTGCTACGGGACTCTGGGCCCAGGCACTGCTCGAGGCCCGTGGCCCGCTCATGGTCGCCCAGCGGACGTCGGTATACGCAGTACAGGTTTCTCTCCTCTGTCCCGTGCCAGCTGACCGTGACGGAGTTGCAGGTCTTGAGCTTGCTGTAGGACTTGACGGTCCGGAGGGGCGGGAGGGCCGGGGCTTGCCGATGGTAGGCAGAGGAGGCCTGGATTTTAACGACGGCCTCTTCCATCATGGAGGCAGGGGACTTGTTTTCCAAATATATTAGGTAGGATGGACTTCCCTGGAGCCAGATCTGCACCGGCTCGTCAGCCACGACCTCTTCTGCCAAGACCTGAGTCTGGCCAGAAGCCGTGACCTTGACTTGGTGGGTACCGCACACCTGCAGGGTGAGGAGGGCCCGGGGCGGCCAGCCGCGTGCTCGGAAACTGAGGAGCCGGCCGCCGTGTGGCGCGAGGGCCACCCACCGTGGCTTACTGTCCCTCAGCACGACCGCCGTGGGCCGGGCCTCCTCGTGCGTGCGGGCGGATGTCCCGCCGTACGCCATGCTGCCGCCGCTAGAGCCGTCGAGAAGGAACACGTCCAGATAGTAGAGCGTGTCTGGCTGCAGCTCCGAGACGGTGCATGTGTTCTCCGCACCCTGGCAGGCACACGGCGACTCCGGCGGTCCGTCCGGAACGGGAGCGGGGAACCCGTCGTCCTTCATGTGGGGTCCCGGCTGCTGCCTCCACGCTTTGGATGTGGGCCACAGCGTCACTCCCTGCCGCTTCTCCTCCTCTGTCTTCTTGTCCCTCCTCATGGCCTCCAGAGCAGCACAGAGGCCTCGGTAGTTATGCTTGAGGTTGACCAGCACGCAGTACTGCAGGCTGGCGTTACTCTGGTGGACCTTTGGGACGGAAGGGCTGGACGGCCAGTGGAGAGTGACGCTACTCATTCCCACTCCTACAACGTGGACCTGGGGGTCGGGAGGCAGCTCTGGGAAAACCTTTGGAGGTTCCACCCCCTCCTGCAGGTACACAGATACCTTGGTGCTGTGTTCCCTTGACTGCAGCTTGACTACATAGATGGATGCGGGCGTGTAAGCTGGACCGCTGTAGGTGTCCACAGCGTTGCCCACATTGGAATAAATCTTGATGTTTTTCCCAGGGTTTCCCCACCAAACCTCTGGCATGCTCTTCTTGTAGGTCCCTAAAAGAGGATCAATGTCCATTCAATAATGAGTATAATCAAAGCATGATACTCAGACACAATGCTGTTGTCCTCACTGGTGGACTTTCCAGTCCAGAAAGTAAAAATCTGGACCAAGATTTAGTTTCAATGACTCTTTAACCAACTGACTGTGACTCTTTAACCAACTGGTGGGATAAAACAAAATATTGGTCTGGATTTTTCCTAACTGGGCCTGAAATGTCCACCTCTACACAATGCTTAAAGCAGGGGAGGGAACCTGGTCCATGGAGAGCTGGTGCGGGTTTTTGGGATGACCTCTCAATCAGCCAATAATAAAGCATTGGTTGTCAGCCCCTGTCCTGGGGACCCAGTCTTATTGGCTGATTCAAAAGTCATCCCAAAAGCCCGCACCCACACCGGCTCTCCATGGATCAGGTTCCCTACCCCTGTCCTAAAGCCTATTTTCCTTCTGTTCCTTAGTCTCTCCGATTTTGTCCAATGAGATCACTTAGATGGGAGTCAGCTCAGTATTGGCTGAATTTTCTGCCATCTGACTGCTTCACACCTCGTCTCCAGCCAATGAGCCCTTCCTGGTTCCTCTCATGTCACCCAAACCTTTGCCCTGCCTTGTTGCTCTCCATCTCCGCATGATGTTGCTCATTAAATGAGCATTAAAATCCAACCGTATAGTGCCAGGCCAAAGCCAAAATGGACACCGCATGTGTACCTGCATCCTGGTGAGCACTAATGTTATAAAACCACAAACCCATGATATCCCATCTATAAGCCCTGGAATGCATATAATCAGATCTAAGCTTATATACAAGCATTCTTAAAAGGAGCCAAATTCAGCCCCGCCACACCTCTGATCTCAGATTATCCACTACTGCAAAAGCATCTTGGAGGCATTAAACAAGGACAAAAGTCTCACAATTTAAGGAGTTTCCAGGAATAATAAAGACTTATTTCAGGTAACAATTAAGTCTAGTATTTTCTTTTTTGCCAGTTCAAATATCAAACCACTTGTTTTTTTAAAACAAAACATTTAAACCATTTTTTCAATTTTTAAATGTCACCTCATTTTGTTCTATTGACTTCATTAACACTGTTTGCATGTGTGATGCTTGAACTAAGAGCGTCCACTACCTCAAATTGCTGTGCAAGCACACAATGACAATAAAGTTGACTTTGAATTTGACTTCATCATTCTGTTCCTCTGTTCCTTCAATCACAGCGCTGATTTAATGCGATGCATTCTGGTCATTCCTGATTGGCCAAATGGTTGGCTTTTGGCCAATCAGGAATGACCAGGATGACCAGAATGCATCGCTTTAAGCCAGCGCTGTAAGCGGCTGCATGAAGTCGAAAGCACCCATTCTGTTCCTCTGCCATGAGATTTCGTGGGGAGCCTTTCCATCAGCGCGCCGGACTCCGGAATCCGCATACTCACGAAGCGACTTGGCGGGCTTGTCTTCTGTTGTCCTCACCATCAGGCTCCATTCGATGGGCACGTCACAAGGCACCACGGTCACGGAGAGCGCCGAGGTCTTCTTGGGCAACGTGAAGTACAGTCTGTCGGAGCAAACGGGCATGCTTTACAAGCGGGGAGCGGTGGCGTTTCCATAAACACGGACTATTTTTAAAAAAGCAATCAGCGTTCCGTCGCTGCCCTGGTCTGGTTGCTTGAGGCCAAACCTATTGGGGAACAGACTGTGGCTCAGTGTGACCCACTTCACAATTTACACTTGGCAGCTCCGATTGTGACCCGAAACAGTCCGGGGAAAGCTAGAGCGGCTATATGGGTCCCAATGTTAAAAATGGGCTTCGTATTGGTCCCTTCACCCGTCGTGATGGAATAACAGCTCTCTAGCTTAACACACGAAACCCATCCTAGTCTCCTGTATTACCCCAGATTGTGTTCAAACGCCCCCAGGAGGGTACCCGAGGAATTACATCCTCAGCAGAAGCAGTCATCTGTTAAAGTTCCTCTGTCCGTGAACCCGCACCACTGCCCCGGCTAGCCCAGCTCACCTCCGGGGGCGCTCTTTGGGCAGATGGATGGCTGTGATCCTGCCTTCTGGCAGCCAGGCAGTAGTTTGCAGAGGCACGTCGTTCTCGGGGGCCCGCCCCCGGGGCCCCAGGGGCCATGCCGGGCTGCAGAGCATGGCCACCACCAGGGCCCAGCAAAACAGAGCCATGTGTCTTTGGCTTCTCCTTTACCTGCGCAAGGTCAGGGGTCAGGCACTAATCATGTCAAATCAACTCACTGTCACATTGCTTGGCACTTGGTAAGAACAGCTGAACTTGTGCACGAGTTCATAACAGCAGTGACAAATTAGTGCAAATAAAAACGGTGCAATTAGGAATTATACATAGAAATGATATGTAGCACTGTAATAAAAAATAATGTGCAAATATTAACAGTTAAGTACAATGAACAGCCATATAAATGCCAGTATGGAACTGGTGGATGTGGAAGACAGAATGGATTTATTGATTAGAGTTCAGACAGTTTGGTGGAAAAACTTCCCGGAGTCTGCTGCTTTGGGGCCTCATAGTGTAGCACCATTTGTCTGATAGTAGCAGTGTGTTAGCAGTCTAGTTCATCAAAGGAACCTAAGTCCTCTAACAGTGTAGAATTTGTCAGACAGAGAAAAGAGAACGCACTTAGAAATCATTTAGAAGTTCTACATTCCTTGCACTGATATACACTCCTGCATTTTTTTAATACATTTATCAAACGGGACCATGTGTGACCATTGTCTTGTCTTAACCCTGTATCTTCTGTGTGTAAGAGAGCCACTGACAACTGGAGACATATTCCCTATCAGTGCGAACAACCTCGACCAATAAACCTGATTCTGAATCTGAAATACGCAAGCTACGAGGACCGGGCCCTCTTTTCCGCAGAGGATTCCTATTGGCTGTCGCAGTCAGGCAAAGACAATCGCGACATCTGTTCCTGTATCGGCTCCTTCCTTGGCCCCGCGCTGACTCCCAGCGATGCTAGCGCATCATTACCGGCTTGCAGACGATGCAGAGAAAGAGGTCGACTCGTGAGAAGAAGCCAAGGGGAGGCGGAGGCCCTCCAATAGAGCCGATTAGCATCCTCACTCCCCGCATGGTTACTGGGCTCATAAGCCAACACGCGGCACTGATATGCAACCTGTCTGTAGCTTATTAGCTCCTAATTAGGATAGTGCAGCAAAGTGGGCTGGTTACAGCAGAGTCTTGGAACTAAGCCTTTAACTGAATTTGCATAATCCTGCTCTAGGACAAATAAACCCATCGAATCTTCATTAGCCAGTTAAATGCTTAGTTGATGTATAACAAGGTGTTTCTCCAGGTATCATGCTCATGTTGATTTAAGCCTATGTGTCTGAAGTGTTGGGTTCTATGTTCCAGAGTCACAGAGTTGTTCTTAGAGGGGACATCAAACAGCTTTGGTATTTGGAAGTGCCCCATCTTTAGCGATGACGAATGAAGACACTTAATGCTTTAAGACTCCCAACAGCCATTAGAATATTCTTATAAGTGAAAGTCTGTCTTTGTTTGAGACGGGAAATTTCCAGAGTGGAAAATCGTAGGAGGGGATTAACACACAGGAATGAGTACAGTTCTCCAAGTTTCAATTCCCTGGCTACTAACTTACTTGATATCAAACATTTAAACTTGGAACAAGAAGCTATGGGACAATGAAAGAGAGAGAAAAAGAGAGAGAGAGATGGAGAGAGAGAGAGAGATACAGACAGCAGAGTAATAGCATCGTTGTGTCTATTGTTTTCAAACAGAATTAATTTATGCTGCACAGACGTTTAATCTAAGATGAGATTTTGCACAATTTTGTATAAATGTTACATTTATGAAGCTTGCTATGTAATGACATGAAATGAATTTCTAAGGGATACATCTTAACAAAAATCTCGCTCCAGTTCTCTGGTCAAAAGGACAGCGTCTGAACATTTCTATTTCGCCCTACTATGTTAATTTGATTTCAAAAGTAAAGGATCTGAGACAAGAGTACTCCAGTTATTTTCATCAGTTAGACCTCCACATTCATACAAAACTTCAGGATGCAAACAAGTTCAAAGTCAGGCACAGAGCAGCTGGGGCTGCTGTGGTTCTAAACCGTAACAAAGACCAGCGCCCCACCCGACAGTACCTGTGCTGGGTCGCGTTCTGCGTCCACAGGGTGGGAGAAGGTGGCGACGTAAGTAAGCCTTCGCTGGTGACCTGCCCGGCGTGGACTTCAAGGCGTGACAGAGGTGGAGAGCTGACGATTGTCCCCCCCCCCACCACCGACCCACAACAGCTGTGCTTCAGGTGTGAGGCTCTGGCCCCAGGTGGGATTCCCGGCCTCCCTTAAGGATCGTGTTGGCTGAGGCTCTCCTACGCTCGCACCCTGACTCTGACCGGAGCGACTGGCCAATAAAGCTCCACAAATCAGAAGAAGGAGGATGAAGACCCAAGCACACGTATGTGTGCGCGTGTATGTGCGTGTGCGCAAGCAGAACGTGTAGCGGGGGGAGTAACCGGGGCTTGGTGGGGAGGTGTCAATGGAGGGTGGGTGGGCTGTCAGGAATCGGGGGGTGGTTAGTGGGATCCGGCCATGCATAAAAAGCTCCCGTTAACCATTCGGGTGCCGTGACCAGAGGACTAGCGAAGGCTGGGGACCTCGAGCTCAACTCTCTGCCATTGGCACCCAGCGGGTCTGATTTGCAGTTTTTCTTACTCATTTATGACAAACCAGTCATTTAAAAATGCAATGTCCTCCAATAACCTGCCTTCAAGATCTCCTTCATGAACACCTGACCTTAGTCTTCAGCTCTAGAAGAACTTGGCTTCCCCCTGGTTCTACAACACGCAGGGCGTGCTTGCAGAGAGAGTGACGGCGCTCAGTAAATAGGAGAGGAGTGTTTACTTGCCTAGCGGATGCAAGGTCAAATTCATCCATTTGTTCATATGTTTACATGGCACCAAAAATGACCTCCCTCAAAGACACAGTATTATATGAAAAAATGTGAGTGCAGTTTTTATAGTTGATATGTGCATTTTAGAGAGTTGATCCCTCTTATCTAATGAGATTAGAGAAAGATTCCCTCCATCATTTCTTGGGGCATTTTTTTTTTGTTTCCATTTAACATTTTCAAAATGCTAGGCACAAATAGAATCAGAATCACATGCAGCTTAAATGTGAGATCAAACCCTTAATCCGGTTAACACCTAATGCGAATCTCACCTGTGATATTTTAATGAACAATTACATGCCAGCCAAAAAGTGCCTCGCTAAATAACCTTTGCCGTTGTGTGTCTCTGGCTGTTTTCCATGCTTTCATATGTCACGTCCTGGATCAATGCCAGCTGATAATTTAATGGGTGTCGAAAGCTATTGGGAGACAGATGAACCTTTATCTAACGCTGGAAGGGAAATGTTGGCCTGCTGGATTTATCTGTTACATTTATACTTCATTAGATTTCATGCTTGGTGACAATGTGTTCCATCCTGCGTCCTCCTGGCTTCCTCCAGCCTGCCAGGGCACATGGATAGGATAGGCTTGCAGGGTGCATTGTGGGAGAATCAGCTCAGTTGTAATGTGCCCATGATAGTGGAGCCCACCCTGAATTACTTCAGTACAGCAGCCAGTCAAAGGAATGGAGTGGGGGAGAGAAAATTGCTGGTGCATAGTGAAGGACGAGTTTCTGGTGACCTTCAGCATACAGCAGAAGAGACAGATTCACTTGTAAGCTAACAGCAAAATTGGTGGACCAAGTAGGATGAGATTCGGACTGTGCATCTAGGCAACGGGAGACTGGGGTTCCTCTGAGGTAAGCCTGGGGAGATGTACAAAAATCACAGGAGAAGTGGTCAATGTAGTATTACCCCACATAGCAACTCCACCCCTTCAAGATGACACGTCCATACAAGTGAGATTACTATTGCCCAATTTTTCACCATCGTGGTGCCATTTTGCCCGTTCAAACACCGGGATGCCTGGGACTGTGCCTCTGCAGTCGGTGACAGTGACAAAAGGCGAGTGGCCTCCTGTAGCACTGTGATTTCCCGACGTTTCATTCTTCGTGGAGGGACTCTGTTCTTCTGCCTGTGTGCTAGAAATGTACTGAATATTGCATGATGCTGGGTGATGCCTCTGGCTAGGCAGATGAGGCAGAAGAGCTGAATCTGTAGGATTATCTCCAGCCAAGCAATTTATAATTATTTCTTTAATAATAAAATATAATTAAGTCTGAAAGCAACAACCACTGAGACTTGCAGGCTCTGTACATTAGGATGCCCTATGTCCCACTGATACAGAACTATTCTCTCTCTACTTGTACTGAATTAATGCTCTTCATTGATAGAGTCTCTGCCTTTGCACTATAGTGTACATCTTCATTAAATCTCCATGAGATATTTTGATGAACATTTTGAAAATGACGTACAGTGGCATTTTAGGTGTAAAGGAAGGCTTTGGACGCGATGCGATCGTGGCCAATGTGTCTCAGAAAATGCTGTCCCAGGAAACATCTTCCGTTCCAGTGGAAAATATATGATGTCGTTTGGTGGCACTTAAAGAAGCTTCTGAGAGTGCTGGGAGGGAGAAGGCAGGAAGGGCTTGATGGCGCTTGAGTGCGTTAGGTTTCCTCTCGTTCCTTTCCGTGCTGAGCGGCATACCAGGGGCTGGGTATTGTGGATGAGGTGCGATGTTCTCACAGGGGGCCCAGAACACTGCTGACTCCATCAGACATGGCAACACCATTCAGGCAGGATGAGAAACCCTGTCGTCATTCTAATAACATTTAACTGATGTTCTAGCAATATCTCAGTTCAATTCAATTTTTTTATATAGCGCCTTTTACAACAGTGTTTTACATGGGTGTGTTCTAACACATGCCTGCATGATTTGCACAGAATTATTCAAAAACACTTACTCACCCAGCATTTACGAGATGTTTGTTATTCTGTGGCATGAACTGACAATTAATTGGACCTAGCTTTGACCTGTAGAGTTTATCTATTTCAGCAGGTTTTTTTTCTAGTACCCCAGATGACCTAACCAGACCTGCAGGCAAGCTTACACCCAAATACTGTATGTGAATACAAACAGCCTTCATATGCACCTGCAGGGCCATTCATTGCTTCCGGAGTCAGATTAGCTTGTGCAGAGGGTAGAAACACATCAAGTGATGTACTCTAGTGAAGAAAACAAATTAATGGAAATGAAGACCCTCGGCAATACGTGCACAAAACCCCATCCCACCAGGTTGGTAACTATGGAGACAGGCTTCCCGACCGAGAGAGCAGATTGGGGGAGGGTTCTCACTGGAGGAGGTGTGGGGTGCAGCCCTCTTGGGGCATCTGCTTGTAAGTCGGCTTATTTAAGTCCCAGTGAGGCACATGCCTGGTTAGACACAGTGTTAGCTGGAAGACACAAAAATTAAGGGTCCCCCCCAGAGGAGACTGGCAGGCCAGGGGGTCAGGAATCAGAGAAGGCTAAAATGCTGAGGAGGAGACAACCAGTGTGTCAGGGCACAAGCGTCTTCTGTCTTCTGCCCTTGCTTCCGCTTATCGCTTCTGCTACACTTCATGGTCTCCACCCTCAGGCTCTAAAAGGCACGGAGAAGCACTGTGACCGTCCGTAGCCTTACACACCCAACAGCGGACCAGCAGTGTGCGGAGACACAGGGAGGAATTCTTCTGTGTCTGATTTAACCCACTCGCCCATGTCAACAGCGCACTTATACCGGCCACGCCCCCCCGCTCTGCTTCCTCACAGCGATTGGCCTGTCAGGGGAGTGCCGTTGTCATGGCATTGTGCTGTCCAGCGTGAACACGCATATTCATCTCATGCTGTTTATCGCATGCACATCGCGTCCTTTCTGCAAAGTCCCCTTAGGCTCGAGTTATGTGCTTTCTCTTACCTTGGTCCTACAAAACGCCGTCAGCGAGACCACAACGCAGGTGCAGTGACAGGTGCGGCTTTGTCTGCAAGGTGCCCTTTTATAACAATGATAATAATAATAAAAGCCTCCACTGTGTAAGAAAAACCCCATTTTATTTACATTTGTAGAACGTTGATTCAGAATGTCCTACTCATCCATAGGGACTTGTTCTTTGTCTCATCCTGTTGTATTTTTAAAACATTTTATTCTTTTTAAAGACAAAGGGAGACACAAAGCTCTCCTGGTTTCAGATGTTAAAAAGCTTTTGTGTGGATGCTCTGACATGACCTCTGAGCCCCTGGCCGTTCTCTTTCTGTGGCTTATGGACCTTTGCCAGGCTTTGTGATGGCCATCATCTATCCAGCCTCACCTCACCTCCGACCACTGTCACCTTGGACACAATAATGCCCGTTGAAACCTCCCAAAATCAACACAATCCATTTTTCTGATTAAACTTGCGCATCCTAACACTCACATTCAAAGTAGTAACTGTGCAGATTTGGCAATATTTATATTGCATTATGACAGAAACAGGAGAGAGCCGGCAGAAGCTATGAGCTTGTAAGTGTTTGCAAGGTGTAGTATTGTTGCCATCTAGTGGTTACATTTATGTGGCCACAAGAATCCAGAGTTCCCCAGTTCCATTAGAGACAGCTATCTGTCGGTTCCTTGTAACAATTTTTCCAGCTACTTACTAATATTAACAACGGTACTCTATTTGCTATTTCTACAAGCACAGGTACATAGGGATACACATATCCCACCTTGTTCTCTTATAAGACACACAAGTGATGTGATCAGAAGTGATGTGATCACTCCCCCAGCCACAGCATTTGAAGCCTTACAGTCCAGGCACGAGTCTTAACCAGCAAAACCACCCCCACCCCAATTAAGTGTGAATCAGATTTTAGGCTAGAATATAAATCAGTTTATTATTTGTACAATCAACATACAACACAACTGGCCCAAAACTAACTACAAAAATGGATTTTACTTATATAGCATCAAAAGTTTGCTAAACAAAGACATTTTTTTGGAAATCCAAGGTCAAATGGCTGACCAGTTCCTAATGGGCATGGGAACACAAGTCAATAACATGAATGCATCTGTCCAAGGTGATCTGCTGTGGTCTGTGATCTGACGGACCGCATTGCCAAGGGGAGAAGGCCCGAGGGCACGGTCGTCTGCAGGCAGTGAGGCTGTTACTTCTTAGCTCATCGTTCCACAGCGACCCCTCGTGCTCACTAGGGTGAGGGTTGGGTGAGGTGCAGGATTTTCTCGCGGCGCGGTGTACTGTAGAGACTGCTTCCCTCAGACCTACAGCGGGTACCGGATCACATGTGAGATTAACTGGATGTCTTGAGGGAGACATACATTATAGGATTAACTGACTATTCCCGAAAAGATAAAAATAAATTTGATAAATTTAAGTTTTACATGAGACTTTTCATAACGACATATGATTACATTATGTACAATTATATATTATTGCACATAATATACAATTTATAACACTAATATAATAATATACTGGCACCAGTTCTCTCTTGCAATACCTTTAAAGTCGGATGTAGTTTGACATTTCCAGTCATTTAGCACAGTGCCATCGTAGTGTCGATTTCGCATGTCTCGGCTAGCACGAATCAGCCACGTGCTCTTGTTTGTGCAAGACGCCTAACTAGTCGCGGCTGAGAAACGGGGACAGCGCGACACGATTGGGGGCGTGTCCGTGGGCGGGGCCGGGGCGTGTCCGGGGCGGGGCTACGTGACGTCAGGGTCAGCTGTCGGCCGTGTGTGAATGATTCAGCGAGCGCTGGGATCGGGAGACGCCGGGGAAGGAGGGGAGGACGGCGAAGGAAAAGCGGACGGGAATAAAAACAAATCAACGAATGCTGATGAGGGACGACGGCGATGTGCTTGGGGGCTTTTAGACGAGCGCACTAGGCAGAAAAAGCCGCCCCCGGAGCCGGCGGCCGGGCGCCAGCCGCGTCACCTCGTTACCTGGCCGGCGGGTTCTGACGCGGCTTAGTGTTAAAGGGCCGCCTGACATCCGCGCCGCCGCTCTCTGACACCTCTGGGGGGCCCCAGCCTGGGGAACTCGCTGCGGCGACAGGCGACAGGCGACCCCCCCCCCGGCGGCCACCTGCCCGCCGCCATCGCCAGTTAGATTAGATTAGTGGCCGCTCGCTTCCGGTTTTTAGCCCGCATCGCGGCGGCGGAATGCGGATCGAAGCCCGGCGTCTCGCGCCGTTCGCGCGCAATTGAGCGCGGCCGCTCGGCAGGCACCTTCGGCCCGTTCCGGCGACACCTTCGGCCCTTTCCGACGACACCTTCGGCTCGCTCCGGCGACACCTTCGGCCCGTTCCGGCGACACCTTCGGCCCGCCCCGTTCGGGCGGCAGGAGGCCCCGCAGTGTGAAGCCGGCCTGATAGTGGTATTACTAGTACTGGTTTTGTTGTGTTAGATAACCAGTACCTGCACCCCTGGATCCTGACTGCGACGATGCTGTTCCGTGAAACACCATAACCAGGTAAGACCGCTCGCCACGTGACTTCTCAGATTAATATTACTGTTTATTCAGGCGGCCAGTGTGGCCGGGGAGCCGGCTGGGGATGCGTGCCGCTCCCGCAAACCCCAATCCCTCCTTCCTTTGGCTGTCCGCTTCTTTGTGGCCGGCTGGTGCCGGTAGAATGGCGTATACAGCAGAGTCATGCTGGCTGCCTGTCCGGCGGCGTGCCACCGCGCTGCCCGGCACATCCAGGGCATTTTCCGCGGTGTCGTTTTACCGGCCAGCTATCGTCAGGCTGCATGGAGGGATGGAGGTGACATCCCTGTCTTTCTGATTCACCCTGCAGGTTCTGTGTCCGGGCTATCTCGTTTCCCCAGAACTGACCTGCAGGTGTCCTTTTCTCTCCAGAAGAGTTTGCCGGGGAAGTCCTTTAAGTAATGCGTAATGTTCAAGCCTTTGACACCTTATTGATACCATATGACTGTACAGTTTGTCCAAAGTGTATGTGCTGAGTACTAATAAATGTGCCACAATGTTGCTGCAATTTGTACTCTGTTACATATGCATGTTGGTGCATTAGTTTTTACAGTGCCTCATAAATTAACCAAATTATGAAAGTTGACTGGGGAATTCCATGTTAAGTAATCTGTAGCAGTTGAGAAATCCTTGACACTTATTATTAGCATATGACTGTATGGTTTGATCAGAGTTCTCAATGAATAACAATAATAAATGTGTCGAAAGAGAGAGGCACGTTCTGTATCAGTTACATACGCATGTTCGTCCATTCGTTTGTAGAATTGCCTCATGAAGCGGTTATTGCAAATGGATGGGTGGTATTACAGAGAGCCTAGAAAACAGGTCCTGATTGAAATTGTATGGTTATCTGTGTTATGGCAGTCTTATTGATATCGTGTTAGTGTGTGTATGTATTATTCTAAATGCTAATTTGGAAAAGAGGAGATACCAGAGTGCTTTTCCCAGTGAGAGGCAGATGTGATTTGGGTCCCCAGGCAGATGGATAGATGGGATGCTGATTTACCCCCTCCTCTGAGCCCAGCATGTTGCGTGTGGCAGAAATCTGGTTAGGTTGTCATGCCCGGGGGGGGGGGGGGGGGGGGGGGGGGGGGGGGGGGGGGGGGGGGGGGGGGGGGGGGGGGGGGGGGGGGGGGG
>JAODKN010000042.1:11611130-11624715 GCA_026774425.1 Petrocephalus zakoni
TAGGCTGAGTTCATCTTACCGAGATGCGTCACAAGCCATCACTCACGGTCTGACCCTGCGCTTTGTGGTCTCACGCCACCATGGCAGCTGACGTTGGCCATTGCCGCTCCTCTGGGTTCATAACCAAACCTACGTCTTGTCCATCCTGTAACGTGCTCCTGCCTGTAAAGAAGTCGGGAGGCAGACTTTTTTGCTGGGTCAGGTTCTTCATCACGACAGACTCCCAAAGGAGCTGAGTAGCAATGCTGCATTTTGCTGCTTGCTAACTTGGCAATTTAGTTAATAGAAGCAATGTCCTGGGATAGTGGGGTGACCCTTACATCAGTGCTGCTGCTGTGAACGCTGTGTGCCTGGTTCCTCTCTCTCTTACTTCTGGTTTTGCTTTTGTTAATCGTTAAAGGACCACACCCTTCTGCCCTCTGCCTGGCCTGATTTCACTTTCCACGGTAACTGAACATGCTCCGTTATCATCATGCATCCTAATGGTTATGGGTCATAAGCAGCTAAGAGCTTGAAGTATCATCCCTAGGGACCCCCTCCCCCTTGCTGGTGTAACAATTATAGGGGGATAAAAGCATTAATGTGCTGTGATGGAGGTCAGAGCTGCTGGAGAGAGACTGGCCCGGGGCAACATGACACTCCCAGTAGACCAGCTGTGGCCCTGGCCAGTGGTATCATCTTGCTGAGCTGCACATAGCAGTTGTGGTGGAACGTTTAGCCATATATATCTGAAGCCTGTGAGGGATTTCTGTTGATGATATTCTTTAGTGGAGTGTAAAATGGGTGATGCATGCTATAAAAACACGATGTAAAATTTGTCTGAAACGTGGTGTATTTATTAGAAGGTCTGTATGCTATGCGGCTATGGAATGTGCAAAGTTGTCTTCTTTTATCTATATGGGTTTCTCTCGGGGCATGCCTACTTCTTTGGAAGCAAATGTGTAATCTCTCCTTTCTTAACCTTCTCATTAGTAAGTGCCTTTTCTTTGATGCAGAACTGAAATAAGAACGGTAGAAGTTTTTGCATTGTTTAAGCAAAAGGGCCCCATGCCAGAAGCTTACAGGTCGAAGATCCTGTAGGAGCTGGGGTCCTACTGTTGAAGTGCACACAGGTTCCCTTTCTAATGCAGTAACTGCAGTACAGCAGAATATACAGGACTTTCCTGGGATGATTTTAATTAGCATCTTGGATATTCATGTTGGGCTTGATCTGTAAGCTGAGGAATGGCTTTAATCACTGGGGGGTGTGATTAACAGTCTTGCCACACTTAGTAGCAAGATTAGCAGTTAGCCCGAGCACACAGTAGCAGCTGCCTCTGCGGAAGTGGGGGCCGCCGGACAAGGCACGGGGGAGTAGTGTGTCCATGCAGCTGTTTCTCCTCATGGGCTTCTGTGGTCTCACCACCCTGGGGAGGGACATTTGTACGCCCACTTCTCAGCTAGAATGAAGACTGGGAACCCCATTTGCAAGGAAGCCGGAGGCAAAAGTTAAAAATAGTCTTTATATGGATATACTTTATTGATCCTCAGCAGGAAATTCTGGAAGGGACTTATCTGGGGTTTTCGAGATGGATAAAGAGAACTGGAAATTGGGCCACCAAGACCGCTGTGTGAAATTCGGTCAAAATTCTGCCGGATTTTAGCAACCTGTGCTTGGCTAGGTGGTGTTTTGTACCCATGATGGTGAGCTGCCATTCGGAATGAGTTTCTTCAGTTGGGTGTGGTGGATTTTTGCCCAGAGGAGTGCTTATGTGGAGAGTGATCTCCTGCGACATTCCTAGGGTAGGTGGCCATTAAAATAAAACATGGCAGGTTACGCTTTTGCACCCTTGGTGTGGTACCGGCTGGGGCAGCACTGTTGTCTTTCTCAAAAAGGACAGGGGGTCGAAGTCCAGCTGCTGCTGTAGCAGTCAGATGGGTCACACGTTTTCCAGGTTATCCCCATGCTCAGAACGCTCACATTAAAGGTTAAGCCTTATCTATCGGCTTCATCCTGTGGCCTTTGTCTTGTGTGAAAGTGATTCGTCACAATGCCTGCCTGCACTTGTGTATCCATCATCCATATTGTGACGCACGTGAGCTTGCACCTTGATGTCTGCTGAGCAGCCCCATGCCATCTCACATGCCCCCCCCCACTGTATGAGCTCAAGGCCCGCACTGTTGTTGTGGATGAAGCCTTTGTTCTCTATTTGTATTGGGGCAGACAGCTGTTTGTGGCCTGTTCGACTGAACTGGTTTGTGCTGTAACAGCTGGAGACATGCATTCTTACCATCTTGTTAATTATATTAATATGTAGCTAATATTAGCAGACCGAAGAACAAAATGATTACAAGTCATCCTGAAGGAATGCCGTGTCTATATCAGTTTGACAGCAACTATTAATAGTTAATAGTTGTTGTAGAAATCTGACATTTTTCAGTGGACCAATTCAAACCATACAGCTCTCTTTAGATGCAAAAGCAGATCCTCTCTTGCTGTAAATTCTGATTACGAATCTGTACTTTGTCGGCTGACCTTGTTGCTGTCGACTGCATAACTGTTGTCTGTGGTAACGGAGACTTCTGGGTCGCCGCAGCATCAAGACTTTTCTGCCCTGTCGTCTCCGTCATACCTGTTGGATAACTGTCTGCTACTGTGACACGCCTTGGTGGCCTCAAACGCCCAGACACACACACACAGGAATGTCCTGAGTGACACCATCAAATAGCCTGTAGCACAGTGGATGACACCTTCAGACACACCCTGTTGATATAATACAGCCATGTGTATTCACTGGTATTGGGAATGTGCACAGACGGGCTCCCAGACTTGGAAACGCACTGTTACTGTTGGGCTTAGATTTGTTAAGAATGCCAGTTCATACAGTTTTGGATTTCTGAAAGAGTTTTGGGATTGTGGAAGTAGTCACTTTGGGTGATGTGGGTGAATTTAATTGAGAAACTGAGGTGAGGATAATGGCTCCTTTTGTGCAAAGCTAATTGGGAGCAGTGTAGTCTGTCGTGTGGGCAGCACACACCAAGGTCACGGTATCCCCAGGAGCTCCTGGATGGAAAAGGGCAGGAACCTAATGAGATATTATCAGTAGAGGAGGCCCCTATTTTCTGGTGACAGTGTTTTCAGTAGAGTGCGTGGAAAGGCTTGTTGTTAGAATACCTAGCTTATCATCTTCATCGTCATCATCATCAGCCTGGGTCACCTTTATCTAGGTGCGTGCTTGAAAAGTGACATTTGTCCTTTTATTTCTTTTATGTCCTGTCCTCGGCAGGTTGTAAACAAATTTCAGCCTCTATATGGAGGTTTCATGGCCAGTTAACATCCCGGATCTGTCTTGCATGTATTGCTTTGCAAGGGTATTCATGGAACAAGACTTTACATCTCACATAGTTTTGGATTAGCGCACGATGTCTGTTGCCGTCTAGTTTAAAACCTTTCCTGGCTGGCTACATATGTCTCTCAGAGTGCATGTTTCAGAAACAGGCCTGCATGATTTATCATCCACATGTGCAGTAATCGCATCACATTAGTCGGCACTGCTTTGCAGCAACACCACCACCTTATTTGACATACTCTTTTGGTCATTAAATTCCACTTGCCTATAGTTTTGGCCATAGTTAATTTTGGGGAATTTCATCTCCTTTTTTTTTGTTTTATAAATATTGCATTGCTACTCGCACAAGAAATTTCACTTGTCGCGATATATCATGCAGCCCTATCCTGAAACGTAACTTTCTCGTGCCTGAACCTTGGTCAGGACCGTCTGTGTGCCTGATACGTAATCGTCTGAAGTCTCCAGGCTCACTCGTGCACCACATGACCACTGCATGGTCGCAGATTACGGAAATGTTAGGGCCATCTGTCATAAAAAATTCATAATGTCTCAGTTTGGAAGGGATTTAGATGGGACTATTGTCTAACTTTAGTCACCGAGGCTAATGGAGACGTAATGGCTTCATGATTTATTCAACCTGATCGGTTTGATTTCATGGCCGTTCCTAGAAGCTGTCTGCACATATTGAATATTCAAGTTGTGTGGGAATGAAAGGGTTTTGTTGATGGGCTCTATATTGTATTGTGCTGGTGAACAGTGTGACTGATGTTTAGTTTGTAAGTATATTTGGGGTTCATGTGAAAAGCTTGCAGTGGTTAATTCAAATAAAGATGAGTGTGTCAGGCCTCCAGCCCTCGATGGGGGTGGTTCTCTTCTGCTGTTCCATCGGTCAAGTGACTGAAGGACATTTTTCTTCTCCAGACGCTGTGGTGTTGTGATGTCCCAAGTTCCCAACTACAGCAAAGCTTGAGTGATGCTCGCCAAGGTCAGAAGCCAGCTTCTGCGGGCCTGAATCCGGAAAGTGGCGGACACGCCCCGTGGCTCCGACCATCTGCCTGCGAGCGCGGTGCCGTGCCGTGCTGTCCTGCTGCTCTTCGTGGCTGTATGCTATCAGTCTGTCGCTCGTATTTCCCTAGCTATCATGGTAGTCTTTGTGATGCTGTCAGTCTGACAGGACGCTGTTGCTGCTTGACCACTCCACCCCGCCAATAATGCTGTACCATTTCCTGCTCAGTCAATGACGATACTGCAGTGCTTAAGACCCACCTAAACAAACTGGAATTCATTAATGTTTTTTTAGTTATATTTTTTCATGGTTTAAAAAAAAAAAAACGAGTATTACAATTTAGTAGAAGTCAGTGTTGCAGGAAATTGTAACTGCCCAGAAGGTACTGAATGAGCGATATTAGCTTGGTAAATACCCTTTATACTTGACCTTCTGCTGGGGAATTGTGAAAGTCTCCTCCTGTTTGTTTAGTCTTTGGCGCTCAGTTTAATTTTTTTTTTCTCACGGTGCTGTGGGTAAACGGCTCATTTGCAGTCTTCTGTAGTAGTGCTGTTCTCGACGTTCCCCTCTCCCCCGCGGCCCGCATTGATCCGGGCGGTGGGCTACACCAACGGTTAATGGCCCGTTATTGACGAGCACATAAACAACAGCAGGGCTTCACGTCATCGGCTGCCCCTCGTGCCAAGGAAGCGCCCTGGTCTAATCTCAGGCCGAGTGCTTCCATCAGCAGGACTTACCCTCTCGGTCTGGGTCCCCTGCAGTCCATGAGTGTGCCTGGAGGACGGAAAGACCTGGGTTTAGGTGGTGATTCCTGAACTCTGCAGTATTTCAGAAGGAATGCCAGTCTTTACTTGGTGGTGGCTTTTAGGTGAGGGACGCCCGTGTAACGGAGCAGTCAGGAACCAATGGATCTGTTTCTCATTAGGTTTTGTTTTTTTTTGTGCGCCTTCCATGTACATCTGACCTTTGTCCCAATGTCTGCTAGCATTGCTCCAGTTCCAGGGTCACAGCCCCACAAAGGGAAACACAGTAAACAATGTGAACAACACACTGTCTACAACAACTTCAACTTCATGAGAAGTCAGCAGCTCCCACCTCTCTGCCCTGGGGAGCCACCACTACACAACTATCAAATATTAAAGCACCTGCTTTCAAACACTGCTGTTGGGGTCCTGGTTGTAGAATGGGGGTGCATGAGGGAGGGGTCATAAAATCTTTTTCCTGTAACAGTGCTTTGCTCTGTTTTGTTTTTATGTTATGTAATTCTCTGGGGCGGGGCGGGGAAGATGTTTCAGTGGAAGGATTTTCCCCAGCTGCAGTGAAGGGGTGTCATTCTGACACAGTAACGCAGAATGTACCTTGCCACCTATTTGGCTTTTCTCAGCCTTAATTGCTGTCTGCCGTCAAGCAGCCCTCGCCAGCCCTAAGAGGCTCCTGGGGATTTCAGCAGACGCATCTCGGTAATCTCATGGCGCCCCTGTGAAACTACAGGGTATGGATCTCATCACGCATGATGCTACACGTCTCCGAGGCCTATTACAGAGCATTGTTAGAATAGCTGATATCTTCTGCATTGCCACCCTGTGGCCACAGCTGGCCATGAACAGGTGTTGCTCGTTAGTGCAGCTATTTGATACAAAGATGCCCTTTTTTTTTGTGATGGTGTCACGTCAGTGCAGCAGTTTGACGTTTGCATCCCCATGTCTGAATGTGAGTCCATGTGTGGCTGCGGTCCTGGGTGGGTGGGCCGCGGGTTAAGGCTTTTTGATCCAGCTATTGCATGGCATGTGGTGCTTCTCCAGGGTGTGGAGCGGTTTGGGCTTGGCCTTTAGGAGCTTCTAGCCCTATCCTGCTGTGTCTTTTTGACTTTGACAGTCATCACAGGCCAAACAAGCTCCAACAGAAGCCTGCATAACATGACAAGCCTTCAGTGGCTGCACAGTCTCAATGTCACAGAGTGCACATTACCCGGACTACCGTTAGAGATCAGGCTGCTTTTTCTCCTGGAGTAGTGGCATTGTAGTGGGTTTGGCATGGCAATGTCTCTCTACCATGGAATGGAAACTGGTCCGCTGTCACTGCTGTCACCGTCTTTGCCTCATGGGCCCTGAAGTGGAATGTGGTGGCTGAGGGGGGACCTCTTGAGGACACGTACAGGGACGTGGTGCCCAGAACAATCCCATTAGACAGAAACAGCCTTTTCTGACCTTCAGGCAGTATGAGACTGCAGAGATCCTGCCTTCTTCTCATTTAACAACAGAATCCCTGTGAGTAAAGACTTCTATAAACACCGCTGCCATTATAAGTCTGATTACACCAGCGGGCTGTAGCTATAGTTGTGCTATCGTAGATCTTTGCCCCTCTCCCCGATTCGGTATGTGATTTCATCTTGAGTGTCGTCTCTGTGCTTAATTACCCATGCTTCTGTCTCCCTGTCTCCTGCACCTGAGGGTGTTCCAAGCCTGAATGTGGACTCCGGGATCTGATCAGGAAAACATCACATGCCCCACCCCTTCCCCGCCACCCCTTCCCCACCACCCCCACACCACCCACGCCTTGTTCCGCATGTTTATATGCTCAGAAATGTAAACAGACGCTCAGAGGGGGAAGCGTGCCGAACGTGGGCAGATATGTGCAATAAAGTCCCTCCCTCGTTCTCAGGAGGATGATTCGGTCTCCCTTGCTCCCCCAGCTCAGGTAGGTGGCTGTCTTAGCCGCCAGGCCTGTGGTACAGTGATGTCAGAATAACGTCTGATCTCCAAGCCTGTCTCAGCCTTCACGTCGTACATAAATTCTCATGCAGGGAATGGCCTTTGGGACGTGTTTTGTCCCAGACGAATAGGATGGGTTCAAATATGCTGGGTGTGACTGGTTTAATGATTTCTTTCTTGTGTTTTTTTGTATGACTGCGGGGTGAGGATCTATGTGCCAGAGTCAGCGGTGTGGGGCTCTTCTGCCTCACGCTGCTCACTAATGACTGTCTGTTCCTCAGTTAGCAGCCTCCTCATTTGTTAGCCGACCGGTACTGCAGTGTCTGGATGGACGAGTGACAGAAATTGTGAAATTACCAACAGGGTCCCCATTGACTTTGAGTAGATCTTGGGTCTGTGACACATCACAGCACTTATATTTACATGTTTTTATGGGTGTGGGCAGGTCAGGCACTGACTACTGGAAGAACAGGTATGGCTGCACCTGTGCTCGATGATGCTGGGCGTGTGAATGGTGCAGTAATGGCGCTGGGACCTGCTTCATTATGTTTTACCACTTGCACACTGCATGAATGTAATACAGTGGTTCATACTGCTGGACGTATTGATATCACATTTGAAGTACCATGTACCCAATGGCTGTTTCTTGTCGGAATGTTAGTGGCTTTATCATGAGTGAGAGAAGCATATGTGCTTGTGTTTGTGTGTGATTTTAAACTCCCAGGACGGTATGAATATCGCATTGTTACTCGTGAAAATTTCACTTATCGCGATATGATGGCATATCATATACAATGGCTAATATCTCAGTTTGGAACGGATCTGGATGGGAGTGTTGTCTAACATTAGTCACTGAGGATACCATGTGCTCCCTTGTCCTGCCTTGGGCACCCGCATCTATCAAAGCGCATGTTTCAGCGGCGATCTTCCTGCAGAAACGTACTGCACTTTGGCTCTGACTTCTAAGAGCCATATGACTTTCACATTCGTTAGGGTCATTATTGAATCATGTGCTAATGGAATGTTCTTGATGTTCTCCTCCTCCTAAGCTCGCCTTAAGTCAGTGTTACATTGAATTTTACTCTCTCTCTTTCAGTTTCATCTGCCTGTCACTCCTCAATGACACCGTTAACAGCTAATGGGAGAGAACCTATTCCACAAGTCCACCATGGTCTCCAGGCTGCCAAAATTCGGTGCCCGGCCCCCTGGTGGCACCAGCCCCATGTTGAATGGATCTGGCCAGTCAACGCCTAGTGTCGAAGGGAAGGTTCCTCCTCAGGGGAAGATCAACGGGATGGTGCATGCGTCGTCCCTCCCCGCCCTGAAAAGGAAGACTGGGGGTGGTATTGCTAGCCTGCCAATACCTAGACCTGATCAGGACCTGGAGGAACAGCTGGTGGCCATGACTAGGGTGTTTAAAAAGCCTGCTGCCTCAGCCTCCCAGCCCAGACGCCTCTCTCCTGTCCCTAGGGGTAACTCTCGTGGAGGCCCTGTGCAGGGGACGCACAGCCCCAAACCGAAAAGCTCGAATGGCGGCCCCACACATTCTCGCTCGGGCCTGCGGCGTCTGGTACCGGACCCCAGCTTGCGACAGGGCCTGTCTCGGTCCAGCGACAGCCTGAAAGCCTTGTCCCTGGACAACATGGTGCGATCACAGAGCTTTAGCCACTTCAAGCAGCTCCCCTCTGCCAGCCCCTTGCCCGTGACCAGATCCCTGTCCTTTAGCAAGGGCCAGGCACCCTGCAAGCCTCTTTCCAGTAGACCTTCGGCTAACGCTAAAGATCCTGAAGCAGCTACTGGTCTGATGCCCCCTAGTGTTGCAAAGAAGTCTCTGCTAGCCGGTAAGCCCTCGGTACTTGGCTACAAATTGACACGGCCTTCCATGGTCAAGCATCCACGGTCCTCATCGAGGCAGGGAAGCAGGGACTCCATGGTGACGCCCCTCACCTCCCCTGATCCTCCAAGTGATCTTAGGATGACCCCGGAGGAATCCCCGCCCCCCACGGAGGCAGAGCACATCTCACGTTCCACATCAGAGTTTCTGGAAGACATGTCATTGTCTTCTACTTCCTCCTTGGAGCATGTTGACACCAGCGAGGAGTACCTGGATGACTTTGACAACCTGGGGGATGTGAGTGGTCTGTTGCAGGTGCTCTCCCCCCCCAGGGAGGGGCTTCTCCAGTCACAGCCCTGTGCCCTTGTTGACAACGCCCCCACCAGCCGACAGGACAGCACACCCAGCCAGACGAGTCTCCACAGCTTGCTGTCCGATGGTGTGGATTGGGCGGAAATGGGTCTGACAGGTGAGAAGAGGCACAGCGGGAGCCCGAGGTTGGGGGTCTGGCTGCGAAACCTGAGAAAGCTGCTTATTCCAAGCTGTTTCTCATGATACTGCCAGTTAGCCACATAGTGACAAGCAAAAAATATCTTAGACTCTGCATTTTTTGGCTTAATGCAAATCAGTGTCTTGTAAGATTATGTGCAAAGCAAGTAATTTGTGTATAATATTGGACTATGATACATGCATAAAATATGAATCACTTGTTGGTTGAGCACTTAGTGTTTACCCATTTTCAATAAGAGTTTACGAGATTTCATTACAGATTCCCCAAGCAAGAATGAATTGAGGGCCTGGAGAGGGCAATGACTGTTTCCTATGTCTTCTTGTACTTCTCCACCAGGGGGCGACAACGACTTCAGACTGCCGACCTGCCACAGTGACCAGGCCCTTTCCCCGGAGGTGGGGTGCCCTCACGGCTCATCTCTGGACCTCTCCCCCTCCGACAGCTCTGGCGGCACCTACATGTGGGATGAGGAGGGACTGGAACCCCTCGGGGTCCCCACGCACCCCTGTGGCAGCTACGACTCTGACATCAACAGCATGGTACGTGTGCCGGGCATCTCCCCCTGCCCCTCTGCTATGAGGGGAGCGGCAGATATAAATGAGGCAAGAGAAAGGGGCTCTGCTCTCTTTAATAAAATTGTTCTTCAGTGTAATTGATGTTTAATAGACCAGACTTCATTACCTCCATCGCATATATGTGTTATCAGAGAAGGGGTTCATCCCAAGTTCGGACAGGGTACAAACGAGTCTTTCGTTTCCTGGTGAAACATTAAATGAAAACTGAAAGACGCCTAATATTTGCTGTACATTCCGTGTATCAGATACACCTAATGAACTGCGAATATTTTGGCACTCTTTTATGGGCTTGAATACGGCTCAGTGCTGACAGATTAGTAGAAGGGTTCATTGAAGTCATGATTCCCCTTTACACAAGCTTCCCATTCGCAGCCATGCAGAGAGACTTCCCGTAGGCTGGTTCCGCTAGACTGCCCTGGGTCGAGGGCGTGGCCGACACGGAGATTGCGATTCTCTTTGCCTTGCTCCTGGGGCATTGTGGCATTGTTGGTATACAGCGGAACACATGATTGGAGCATTTATTGTGATGCATATCTTGTATGTGTCGAAAAAAGCAGTCAGGAACAGGACCCTGCAGGCTGATGATCGGTATTCCGCAAATGAATGCGGTGTTATGTGGGTCTGGAAAGCCTAGGTCACACCCTGATGTGAAAGATCATCACTGGAGTGACAGGATGAGATGGAAGGCCTCTGCCTGTTCCTGCAGAAACCTTTTGGCCCCTGGAAGCGGTCCTGCGTTCTGAATGACATGCAGTACGTAATCTCATTAGCTTCCTTTTTGTCAGGCCTTCAAGCTGGCCCAGGAACCATTGGCTCAGCTGAGCTTTTTTTTTTAGTGATGGGATGGATTAGAAAGGCATCCTGCAGCTGAAATAAGCACACGCACGGCAAAGAATTTTGTGTGGCTGCCCGTTGTAGTAGGATGCAGTGTGTGTTTCGCAGCGGTTAAGGGCTTCAGCTTGCAGACCCAGGAGGGCCTTTCTGGAGCGACATCCTTAACCTCTGGTAAGCTGCTCTGGGGAAAAAATTGTCAGCCGAGTGATGGTAGCTTTAGTTTGTTTGGTTCCTGCATGCTTATAAAGGAGTTCATCAGAGGGCCACTGCTCTCTTACCCAGAGTCCTCTGCTCCAAGGGCTCAGTTCCCTCCGAGATGGCTGCGAGTCCCAGCTTGAAATAGATTTGTACTTTTAAGTAAAGTAAAAGAACTAGAGCTGTTCGGACGGATGCAATGATTAACTGAGCGTCCCTGCGTGTTTCACAGTGCTTCATATGTGTTGCTTGCCTGCATGACTCCCTCTGTGTTCAAACTGCGTTTGCGATGATATGCCTGCTCCATTCGTCACTTTAAGACTCGTCCAGTGTGGTGGTTATATCTCCTTATATCCCAGCACTTTCCAGGCACTCAGATTCTTAAGCCCCATTTGGGTAATGGTACTTAAGTGTACAGATGCCTAGAGGGCCTTTTAGAACAGCTGTCCTAAGAATGCCGGCTGTAAAATTCATTCACTATGCAGCAGGTTATTTTGTAGGTAACTGTAAATACCAGAGCCAAAATGGTCTCTTCATTCCAGTGCTTTTGCATCAGTTTGTTCAAGTCTCCAGACCTGTGTTTTGACCAGTCAGTGGGGTATTCTGGGTCCCCCCCCTTGGGATCCTGAGCCTCTGTGGTCCTGATACTGGAAAAGGGGGTCATGAGCACCACCCGTATATCATGGCAGAATGTGTACTCTCACTAAATGAAAATCGACATGGATCCACATGTACTGTTACCTTAGTAACACTAGTATAGTTTATCTGTCTACAGCAGTTTTATCATAGCCAATTTAGGCAATTTAAGGTAATTTTAATGGCAGAATTGTGTTTAGCTAAAACCTCCAGTAACAGCCTGACATTGTGCCAAAATAAGTAATCTGTTAGACGTATTAAGGAGAATTAAGGAGAATCCTTTATCACTGAGCTCTGTTATTCTGACGTTAAAGCTAAGAAGCGTAAGGAGTTTAAATCCCCTAAAACACTAGCATGCCCACAGGAATTGTGACCTCTGCAGTGCACCGTCCCGCAGATGAGAGGCACCATCAGATGTGTCATGGTGCCGCCGCAGTCTGCTTCGTTTCACTGCAGAGGTGAACTTTGACTTTTTAAAACACTGACGCCAGGCTTGGGCGGTGTCTAATTTTTCACATCATACCTTCCAGATGATATACCGCGGTTTGAGGTATTCAGACTGACGGCAATTTCAAGAGCAGCGCTATTCTTGTATTTTGAAGTCTTGGCAATAAATTATGCCGACTGTGGAGGTCGGGCCACAGGTAGTTACCAAAATAACGCGGTATCCCATACACCTGTAATGCCACCTGGCCTAAGTCTAATCACCTCTAACATCGTTAATAGAGCTGCATTCTGTGTGGACATGTATGGACCATCGGCCTGTATGTGTGTGTATCCCCCCCCCCATTTAAAGGTCAAGGTCAGGTTGCGGTAATAAAGGGCCACTCGCTTTGTGGGCCCGGTCGAGCACTGCTCCCGTCTGTAAGTTCAAGGACAGGTGGCGCTGGGAGGTGCATTTCCAGCTCTCGCTCTGAGACTGATCAGCTGGATTACATAAAGTCCTTAATCGCGCAGAAAACCAGAGCGCCTTTGACAACAATGGCTGCTTTGAGCCCATACTCAGAGCCATTTCTTCCTGACGTCATCTCTCTGTCACCGGTCACAGTGATGCCACGGTGGGTATTCTTTGATTTTTGAACACAAAAAAAAAATAAATAAAAAATTTCCGGGAGCAGAAGTGATAGAAACGTCGATGTCAATGACTCCTGAACCCCAGACAAAAGTCTTCCCTTATTGGCTGTTCTCAAAGAAGTGATGGCATTGTAGTGTTTAATAGGGAAGTCAGTGCCTGAACCATTATTTGAATGGTTCTCCCTCTACACTCATGTCCTCGGTCGGATTTTGGGGGGGAAGTGCTTTTATCAGTCAAAATGCATTGTCTGCTGAAATACAAGCAGGGAAGGATCTGAATAGGCAGCTTTGCTTCTAGACACATGTGGCTGGGTCGGAAGCCCGCGTTAGAGGTGAGCTGTCGGACTCATTCGATGGGGATTTCGGCTGGTAATGGAATGTGCTGCCCCGTGTGCTTTTCAGGAAGCCATCAGTAAGTGTCCCCGTCTGCAGGTAGCATACTGTGAAGAGGATTGTCTTCACCAGACTGAACTTATTACTATTATGCGACAGGAAGTTAAATGATTTCCAGAAACCCTGGATCGTTCTGAGTGGGAGTTGGGGGCTGGCTTTTTATTGGGGTTGGGGGAGATCATGGTGTAATCCATGTGATGCCTCTTTGCCATCTTCCCAGACCAGTGTGCAGTGTTGGTTGGAACAGTTTGTCCCACCTGGGCTGGTTATGCCCCAGGGCAAAAAACTGGTGGGAAGGGGGAGCCTGGTAGGTGGGTGCGTGGCAGATCTCCTCTCTTCCCCCGTTTCGGGGCGTGGCGGTAGGTGGGTGCGTGGCAGATCTCCTCTCTTCCCCTGTTTCGGGGCGTGGCGGTAGGTGGGTGCGTGGCAGATCTCCTCTCTTCCCCCGTTTCGGGGCGTGGCGGTAGGTGGGTGCGTGGCAGATCTC
>JAODKN010000042.1:11624815-11643348 GCA_026774425.1 Petrocephalus zakoni
GTGTGGCAGATCTCCTCTCCCCTTCCGGTTCTGGGCGTGGCGGTAGGTGGGTGTGTGGCAGATCTCCTCTCCCCCTCCGGTTCTGGGCGTGGCGGTAGGTGGGTGTGTGGCAGATCTCCTCTCCCCTTCCGGTTCTGGGCGTGGTGGTAGGTGGGTGTGTGGCAGATCTCCTCTCCCCTTCCGGTTCTGGGCGTGGCGGTAGGTGGGTGTGTGGCAGATCTCCTCTCCCCCTCGGGTTCTGGGCACAGCCTCCTAAGGAGCAGAATTGCACAGTACATGTGACCACCTGGTGGCAATGCTGGGATTCGGAGGGATTTCCTGAAGCCATGGCAGTGCTGATCCATCACCCTTCTGTCCTGCGCTTTTAACCGTTTGGCTGCTCAGTCCCACCTCTCTGTGTTCCCTCCCCATCTCACCTCACCTCAGTGACCTCCTGACTCCCTGCTGCCCTTCTTGCTTTCTCAGATTTTCTAATAATAATCTTCTCACTGATCCGCACACTAGACTCTCCACCGTGGGTGGCAGGCCCTTCAGTGCCATGCCCCCCAAACTATGGAACTCTCTTCTACAATCTCTCCATGCCTGTTCATCTTTCTCCCTCCCTTACTGATAACTCTTCTTTTTATTATTATTATTTTTTTTTTGTATAGCGATCTTGGGATTGTGAACTGCACTATTTAAATGTAACATTATTATTATTATTTATTATTTCTCTGTGTCTGTCTATTTTATTCTATCTATTCTACTGTATTTTGTCTATTCTATCTAATCTAATCCAATATGTTTTTATATACCTTCCCAGTCAGATATGTAAAAGCCTCTTTCAGTTTTTCATTTGTGGATCTCACCATATTTACCTTTCTGGCTTTTATTCAGTGTTTTGCACTGTGAGCTGATGGAGGACAAACTTTTGTGGAGTCAATCAATGTTTTATAGTTATGTTTTTAAAATTGGCTCTCAGACACATTTCCTGATGTGGACTCGGCAGAGGTGCGGCAGTGCTGATGTCTGCCACCAGATGGCAGTGTTGCTCTAGGCCAGGCTTTGGGCTGCGGGTGGGACGGCTGAGGTTGTTGGCCCAGAGAAACACACGGGCTGTCACACCAAGCCCCATTCATGTCTCTCTGCAGTGCCCCTCTGGGCTCTTGGCGTCCCGTTGCTTTACATAATCATAATCATTATAATTATAATCTGGCTGGGCTGGCTGTAGGGAGGCAAAGCACATTATCCACTGACAGACTGAGCTGGCTGAAAATAGTCCCTCCGAGCCCTATTGTTCTGTGCTGGGTTGTGGTGGGCAGTGTGTACCGTCTGATTTGGAGGAGGCTGTGCATGTGCTTAAATTCGGTGTTGCAGCAGTGTTGTTGTGAGGGACAAAACGTTTTAAGGACTCAGATTCGCATATACAATTAGGTAACAGCACCTTAACATCACTTATCAATTATACTGAACTTTTCATTAGCCGTGATCGTTATCGTTGCCCTAAATTAGGATCGCCCCCATCTTGAACTGTTTCCAGAATCTTACTTTATGCACACCTTTGTCCAAAGCAACATGCAGGTGAAGAAAGCTTGAGGGCAGAGAGCAGGGATGGTCAGCGTCCCTGAAGCAGTTGAGGTTATGGGCTTTGATCAATGGCCCAAAAGTACTGATTACTCTGCCAGCCTTAGGATATGAACCCATAACCGTCTGGATACAGGCACAGATCCCTGTTGCCAAGCTGTATGCTTCCCCCCATGTTATCCTGCGTTCGTTTATCGCTTTCCAAGTCGCAACTCGGACAAAAACGTCACGGAAACGTCACTTCCCGTCGGAAACACGAATTTTTTTGTCCGAGTTGCCCGTGTGACGTCATTTCAAGATGGCAGCTTATACAGTCAATAAATGTTTCACCGTGTTTCTCTATTTTTATAAATATTTAAAAATGTTTATTTTATTAAATGTATTACTAGTTATGAATGTAATTTCGTGCTTTTATGTGAAGTAATAAATGTCTTTCCATTAACTTTTGTGCCCAGATCTGGACAATAACGGCATGTTGGTGGAGGCAGCCATGTTTGTTCCGAGTTGTGTAGCTTGAACGGGAAACGGTCGGTTGTGACGTGTCGCACCTCGGAATTTCCGACTTCGTCAGGATAAACGAACGCAGCATTAGATCCTTTTTCTGCCACAATACTTTGGCCAGAGTGCATCAAAGTGCCAAGCTTTGTTTTTGATGGTTTTGCTTGTATGCAAGTTTCTGACACAGCTGTTTATTAGCTGGTGAATGATGTGGTGAGTCCGGCCTAGTCCAGCTCTGTGGCAGGGCAACATGCATGGTGCTTATGCTGTGCTAGGACCATGTCTGGACTGTGGGCACTGAGATCTTTAGAACTTGGGTTTAGAACCAATACCATACCTCAGTGGCAGACAACCCTGATCTTGGAGTGCCGGTATCCAGCAGGTTTTCCATTCTACCTGTTTTGATGAACCACACCTGACGTCATGCAGATAGTAACTCATCACGTAGGATAGCAAACCTGCTGGATACCAGCATGCCAGGATCAGCGTTTACCCCTGGCATACCCCATACAGGCAGTGAAAAAGGTGAAAGGTGATTAATTGTCATTGTTGACACACCACAGCACACAACAATGAAATGTGTCCTCTGCTTTTAACCCATGTGACATTGTGACCCAGCAGGGGGCAGCTACGTGAGCACCCGGGGAGCAGTGCTTGGGGACGGTACTTTGCTCGGGGTACCTCAGTGGTACTTGCGAGTTGGGGATTCAAACTGGCAATCTTTCGATTGCACGATGGTGTCCCTAACCGCTACGCCACCTGCCTGCCCCCCCGACCTTCCCACAGGTATTGGTATGAGCACAGGCATCCAAATGTGTGGAGACACTGTCTGCCCACCTGTCCCAGAGGACGTCTGGTGCACTGTAAGCTGTCTGCAGGGCATGGTGTAAATTACTTTTGTGCTCCGGATGTTATAAGAAAATGAGGATCCATTTCTATTGCTTCAGAAGGTCTGGCCCCTCCTGCTGGGTGGACTTGGGTGAAACCTGGTAATTGCCATGACGTGCCCTGGATTAGCTCACTCAGGGAGTGCACGGGTGATTTAATCACCCTGTTGATGGGCCTGTCCTTTCTCTCCTTTACGGGCGCTAGTTTTAAATTTCATCCCCCCCCCCCCCCCAAGCTCGCTGTTCAGTGCTCATGACTGTGGAGCAGTAATCTCTGTGTCTCCTTCAGAATTCAAGTGCTGCCCCTCTGGTCAGGGACCTTTGCACTGGCTCTCTACTGCCATCATCTGAACATCGGGAGTATGACATATAAGTAATAGAAATGCAGCTCTCCTTGAATGATAGATGAGCTTGAGGTGGCTTGGCCTGATAGTGCTTAGAGCGGGATACCTGTTTTATTTATTTGTTTTGTGTATGCAGGTGCGCACACTTTTATTACACCCCGCCAAGTGTGGCTGTCTGAACACCTCTCCGCCTGCATGAATTGTCAGTTTAGTTTGCCTTTTCGCTCTGGTGGCAGGACCCAAGTCGCACCGGGGCTCCAGCAGGTTCTGAGTGCTCAGTTTCATATCTCCCAGAATGCACGGCCAGTGTCCCACGCATGGTGCTTGTCCAGAAGCCTCCCCTTGGCATGAGATCGCCGGGAGCAATTTCAACAAATAAAGTGTGGCAAAAAGATAAAGCAGCCAAGAGATGGAGGCTGTGAATAGCCGTCCACGTGCAGGACCACAGAGGTGGTGCTCAGCGTGCAGAAGTTAATCCCACATCTGGCGGGTTTGGATGCTGGCCGCGGCGCAGCAGGGCCCTGTCCCCATCCTCATATGGGCCACGTCACCGGTTCACAATGGCACCGCACAGAAGTGAGCTCATTGTTCCGAAAAGGCCAGCTGCCAGATAAAGATTGTAGTTCGCATTCCACACAAGCTTTGCAGCAATTTTCTTTTTCTTTTTTTTTTTCCTTTTTTTGAGAGAAAATAGGAAAAAATGCCCTCAGTCTGGAGCAAAACATGAACATATCAAAGCTGCTCTTAAAGGAAACTGCACGCAGAAAGCAAACGGCCAATAGAAACGCGAGGAAATCGATGTGCTCCATCCCAGTCTTTCTCTCCCATTTTTTCCCCCTTTCGTTTTGAGAGGAGTATTGATTGTCCGTTGAGGTTATTTTCTAGCTCATCAGGAAGATGACGGAGCTGTGAATGATGAACCTGGCCCTGTCTCTGCAGGGCGGATGCAGCCTGCAGGGGTCGTGTCTCATCTGGGTGGGCACGGTTTGGGGACCACTCTGCATTATTAGTGCGGCTCGATATCTCTCCCGTTCAGGCTGCGTTAACCTTAACGGCCGCGCTCCTGATGGGAACTAAATAGCAATTAGGGGGTCCGTAATCTGCTGGATAGTCTAGAAGAGGCCCCAGGGATGATTTTTTTTTTTTTATTGTTATTATTATATTTTTAAGATGGGGACCATAATTCATACAGAAGGGTTAACCTTATCATTAGCCAATGACATGCTTTTTATCGGTGAGTGAGAGAGGCAGGCACATGGTTATTCTGTGCTACCTTATCCGGGGCCTTTCCTCGGGAGGAGCGAAACCCTGTGGACAGTCTCATCCGCAGCTCTGTACCAGCTGGACATTAGCTGCCCTGCCTGCTTGCCTGTGGTTACTTTGTACTGTGGGGTAGTTTTCAGTTCAGGCTAAAGGCTGATTCTTATTGTCAGCAACCCGGCTGGGCTGGCGGCTGGGGGTCCCTGGAGCTGCTGGTTGTGTGAATAACAGGCCTCCAACTCGCACCTAACGTAGACAAATGTTAACGAGGAATGGTCGTACTCATAGGTGGGGGGTCTTTAGCTCATCAGTCCTCCCCCTGAGCTCTGGGAGTTCATTGGCTGCTTTAAGCGCTTACAGGCCACAGTGTGTCGAACCCCGGAGCTGCCTCCCTGTTCCCCACATGGAGATAAACCCCAGCTCTTCCGGCACAGAGTGCTGACTCCCCCACACGAAACGCACTTTCCCTGGGAGCAGGCCGCTGTGACTAAGCCCGGCTCGGTGGGAAGCTCAGGGGTGGAAAGTGGGGGTAAGCGTCCAGAAGATAGCCATGGCCTTTCTGGTCACAAACCGACGCTGTTATTAATTTTGGATGGGGAGTGCACTATAGTGCTTGGATTTAAGTAAGAAAGTAGAAAAATAAAAACTGAGGCTGTTTCTCTCCGGGCTTAGATCTCCCGATTCGAATCTATATCGTACACTAGCAGATGCCCCAGCCGCGATGCCGGGACCTAGGCAAAGCACTGCCAACTGTTTGAACATGTACAAAAAAGATGGTAATGCCATTTCTGCCAGAAATGCCAGTGCTGTGGCAGGGATTCGTCCGCAGGGTGGAGCTCTCAGCCTGGTGATGGAGCACTTTTGTTATAGAGGTTTTGAACTTATTGATTTATCCCTGGCCTTTACATTGGCTGCTTATCTCTGCTGTGGAGGAAATTCAGCTATTTCTTTTTATAATAAAAGAAAACGCTGCAATTAGAGGCAGGGGTTTTACTGCTGCTATTGTACAATCGTTTGGCTTATCCTTTGTTCCTGAGGAAATACTCTTTTTTTTCTGGATTTTAATGCATTGATTTAATGCAGTCTTTGCCCCCCAGGACCCTGCCTGTAAGAAATTAATAAGCTTCTTGTTAGGGGAACTCCAGTACATCAGTGCAGTCAGGAAGGCAGGATGTTTTTCTCCCTTTGTAATCCCTGAGCCTTAGCCGTAAGGTTTTCGCTTCTGCCCGCAGGACATTTTGAACAACCTAGACAACCTGGAGTCATGTGACCTGGAGGAGGACGACCTCATGCTGGATGTAGACCTCCCCGAAGACTGCTCGCTGCACAGTGGTGAGTGTGCCCCGCAGCCCAGGCCTTTCACTGCTGTGCGTCGTATTCTGCGCCACCTCGGTGCTGCGCCGCCTGTGCTGTAAGGCTCCCTTCGACCTCTGGGTGGCAGCACACGCCCACACTTCTCCAGCAGCCCGCTGATGTACGGCCTCGCGCGTATGAGGAACGCTTGGCGAAGCGCTCCGGTACTCGGGTGCGGCGGCGGGGCACTGGGATTTGCGGCTCGGCAGTCACGCGGCATTCCCTCCCACAGATGCGGACAGATCGTCCTGCACGGAGGGGCCCGGCGACCGGGGGCTGTGGGGCCGGCCTGGGCGGGGCCACGACTCCGACAGGTGAGCAGACCGCGGACAGCAGCTTCACGGCAGAAGGTGCCGTGCTTGTCAGAGCCACTGGCTGACGTGTTGGAGCCATGCTCTGTGTGTGCTCCTGTCCGTGTGCTTGCGGTGTTCACATCTGTGCCTTTCCTGGGATGAGAGCGTGTCTGTTATGTCAGTGGGGCCAGTTGGGATGACAGGCATCTCAGGAGCTGGTAACCCCTTCAGCTCTTTCTCCCTCTTTCTCCCTGTCTCTCTCTCTCCCCCTCTCTCTGACTGTCCCACATCCCCCTCCCACAGTGGGGCTGTGTTTCCAGAGCTTGATATCTATGCCGCACTGGGAGTGGACCAGCCGGCCGGAGGCTGCACGCCACGGTGCACCAGTCCGTCCGACATCGAGGCCGACTCGCTATGGGACATGGCCCAGGACTGCTCCTCTGTCAAGGCCCAGCTGCTCCAGCTGAAGGGGCTGCTGCAGGTGTGAGGAGCCCCAGGGGCTGCCAGTAGCTGTCCACACACACACACGTGCAGTAACACAGACCCACTCACAGGGGGCGGGCCGTCACACCCGTGCAGCACAGGCCGGGCAGGGATCCAGCTCACTGAGATGCGTACAGCTTGACATTTTGAGGGAGCTGCAATCCTTCAGTATGTATGAGCACATGATGTGCTTTTAGCAGAGGCTGAATAACGGAGATGCATTCAGACATGGGTTTGGGACAGCTGAGGTGGCTCTCGCCAGCGGTCCTGCTGCGGTGCTCTCAGAACTCCATCTGTCTTTAGCTTTCTTTCGGGAGCCTAACGTCCGTCCCCACCCTATATTTAAATCACCCAGGGTCTCCTCCTCAGCTCCGCTGGGCGTCTTCTGGCTTTAAGTGCCAGGCGTTTCCTGCTTTTGGCCACATCCTCTTTAGATCGGTGTATCCATTTTTGCACACACACACAAACACACACACACACCATGTATTCCTATCTTTATGGGGACACTCCATTGATTCCTATGGGCATAATCCTGATCCCAACTATGACACCCTTAACCCCTACCCAGCCCTAACCTTAGCCATAAGTAACCAAACAAAATATGAGACTTTTGGCATTTTTAGTTTTTTGATTGCAGGCGCAGATTTTTATAAAATTGAGGTTATCCAAATGGGGACCAAAAAACATGGTGGAAAATAACTGTTTTTTATCACACTGTGGGGATACTGGGTCCCCACAACGTAATATAAATATGTCCATACACACACAAACACACACCATCCTAGCACAGAACCTCAAAACCCGACTCTTTGTCTTCCTCATGCCAGTCCACCCTCCCGACGCCGGCCTGTATCAGATCTTCCGCTCATTAATTTTGTTTTGGTTTGGAAATGTCATTTTGTTTTTAGTGTTGTAATTATTTTAATGAATGTAATTGTTTGTTTTGCTTCAAGTAGTGGAGATTAGGTTAATTTCCAGCTTGAGAGTTTGACAGTGGAGGTGGATAAAACAGTTTCAGTGAAGTTGGGTAAAAGCGAGAGATTACATCAGTACAAGAAAATGTCAAAGTGAGAAATATGTATTTGATAGCCTCTCGGCTTTGTTCAGACGCGTTTCGATGACTTTTGATGAAAATAGACGTCACAGGGAGTGCTAAAACTATGATGTCTTTCAAAACATTTATATGAAAGCAAGACCTGGAGGTTGTTTGGAGACGTCTTTGGAGGTTTTAAAGGCGATTTCATTGCTTGGTATCAGACTTTTGGACAGAGGCTTTTGCAAGGTCTTTTGAGTGAGGGTCTTTAAGTTCCTGAACGTCTTTGGTTAATGAACCTTTTGAAATGGTAGCATCTACCAAAAATGAATGGGCTGTGTTTATGATGTGATAACCTGGCATGAAGAATTACACAATTGCCTCAAAGTGGTATAGGAATCCACAGTCCAGCCAGATCACCAAGAAAACACGTCACGTCAGCTGTGATCCCAGGGTCATTGCAACCTTTGACAAGCATGCCATTGTGAACGTTACCTAGTTGCTTAGTTTCCCTGTGCCACTGGCCCACTGAAACGTCGGAGAGATCCCCCTAGTGGAGGGAGGTAAGAGGTGCACCTAAGGACACTCGGGGTGGGACGTGGAGGTAGCGGCCCTGCGAGAACTCCCCCCTCACATAAATAACCGTGGCGGCTGTATAGTTGTTTAATTCCTCTGCCCCAGGCCTGTATATGGATATTAAAATAGGAATTAGTGAACGGTTCGGTAGAGAAAACGACATGCGTGTAATTAAAGCGCTGTTGGAATGATTGCTTTGCCTTTTAATTCTGATGTGTAGTTTATATATAAGCCCTTATAATGCTCAGTCGTGTTCCCGCGCCCATGACCGAGGGACGAGAAGCCGCACCGCTCCATCCATAATCACTTAATTGATCTTCGTCAGCTGGAACAAAATAATTAACGTGGGGGAGGAAAGTAAATGCAGTTGTTGCTGAGCGGTGCCGAAATTTCTGGTAACTTCTGAACCCACCGCGTGTCCCAGCAGGACATATGTCGCACGGTTGGCCAAGCTGTACAGGCCGTCCGCTGAAGTGCTGCCTTCTGGGTCGGTAAGGCCTGGTTCTGTGTGGGTGCTGCGTGGGCGCAGGGTGACACGGAGCGTCGGAAGTGCTCTTAACGGTGATGTCTGCCAGTGTAGTTGTTAGAACTTGGCGCAAACTTGGCATTAGATCCTGCGGTTAATGGATCACCTCGCACCCCAGCGGGTACTTTTGGGGCCGTGCTTGAGGCTGAATGGTTTGTGACAGTCGCTTTGGCTTTTTGGAGAGTAGTAAATGGCAGGTGGCTGTTTAACACCAACGCCATTTATGTGTGTCGTTAAAGAGGCGGGCCTCTGGCTGCGTTAGTGTCGCTAGCATGCGGCCACTCGACACACAGGAGGATTCTGGGTAACGGCATTGTGCAGATCTGAGGTCGGAGCAGCCAGCTGGTGCTGCGGATTGTAATGAGGGCGCTTTGGCTGCCTGGATGGCAGAAAGTGGAGGTTAGTCTACATCCCTAGTCTGCAGGCAGAGTAGCTTTCTGCCGTCATATGAAATGGCGCAAGGACATTTTCAAACTCCTTGTGAATCCTAATTTGAGTGATATAAGACTTTGTTTGGAATTTATGGGTAATTGGCACGATTGGATAATTTCTGGTCAGGTAAACAAACGTCACAGGGAAATCGGTTCTGGGGCTGGAGCTTCCAGCAGGAGGCGCTGTGAGTCTTTCCCCTGTACACACATGCAAGGGTATGTGAGGATACCTGTATTTTTTATCAGAAGCTGATCGCCACCCTGGAACTCCTCTGCGGAGTCTTTTCCTTCCAGCATGTTCCGAGGCTACGTAACACACAGGATCACAGTCCAGCTCTGCAGTACCCCCCCGACAGAGCCGTGGAAATGCAGATACTGCATCCTATACATCCTTTATTTCTCCTATTGGTGGGGGTGCATCTTTGCGCCTGTCACAGGTAGCACAGGCCACAAGGCAATTTAGAAACCCTGGATGTGCCGGGCAGCTGTGCTGGCCTGCGCAGATCTTCCATGGTGGCACATCAGTAGTCTGTCCCAAGGTGTCCTGTCCCTCACTAAATGACTGTCACTAGGACTACGTGGTGCTCAATGAAAATGTTTAATGCTAATTGTAGAAATGACACTAGTGCATCAGCCTATCAATTATGTATGCTCATATTAACTGGCAGACATTTTCATAATTTGGGATTTATTCATGCATAATGCCAGGTCCTTCCACCATGTCCCCAGCTGCCCGCCTTCTTTGGAAAGGCTGGATGTTCCTTTGTGAACTTCACAGCTTTAATTGGCTCCTTGACCGCAGAGACAGGGCTCTGGTTTGATGGGTCTAGATAGCGGTGGCTGTGGCGCAGTGTGAGTGTGACCTCGGGACCTTGCCTTTGGCTCACCGTCTAGCCCCTTGCTTCTCACACAGGTTCGGCAGGGTCAAAATCTGGTTGTCGAGGCCTGGTGTGAACGCCACACGGTAGCCAGAGAAGGTTACTGTGGCTGCAGTGGAGAAGACATGAATCTACATTTAAAAATGTAGACTAGTTATGGCACAGATCACATGACCCCTATTGAGTGGTCGCTGGCCGCTGCCAGAGTCCCCTTACCCTCTCCCTGTGGCACCCTCTAACATATTATACCCCAGTTAGAAGAACGAGCACGCGTGTCCCTTTTCAGACCTTTAAACTGCCCTCTGCATGCTTCCGTGGAGCTGGCGTCATCCATCAGGGTGACTCGGCCTGAAGAGAGATGGATTGCAGCCCCCACTGTTCCCGGAAGCATCCAGAAGTGTCCTGATGAGCCCCCTGGGACTCCACATCCTTTACCACCAAATCAACAGTGATCATTTTATATGTCCGTACTGCCATTCTTAACCTCGCCATCCGGTGCTGTTTTATAGTTTATGTGCTATAAATTGCCCTTAATATCCTTTCAACCTTACAGTCTTTAATGGCGAGCTTTTGAAAACGAAATACAGCTCACATCATCGCCGCTCTGTGGCGGGCGGGTGCGGGGCCCCAGGGACCCTAGCTGACAGCTGATTGGCAACAACGACCTTAGCTGAAAGATGATTGGCTTCTGAGCGCCCCCTCCCCTGTCACTCATCGATTCATAGCATAACGTTGGTTAGCCCCTCTTCTCCCCTCCCTATTCGAATTGTAGTAGGCTGTCCCCGACTGGCATCAGTAAGTCACATGCCTCTTGTCAGACGTTGATTCACTTGCTATATCGGGGATGTCAGGGACTGATTTGCACACTGATGGTGCTCTCTTCCTGCATTAAGATGCTTACCGCTACAAACCCAGAGCCATTAACATCTGTTTGCTTAACTAGGAAGCTGCGAGTTCGACACGGAACGAAATATTGATTTAATTTTTGTGTTATTAACGAGGGCGTAATCACAAATGCGGGGGAAGGGGGGGCACATAGGAAGGGTTTAACAGAGCATGATGCATAGGGGGGGTTAGTGGCTGATGGGAGGAGTCGGGTTCGATTTTTGGCCTCCATCTCATTTCTCTTTCCTTGTCTTGCTCCCCTCACCCCACACATTCAGAGCGAGGCTGAGGCCGCGGTCCAGGAGGCCCTGCAGTCAGATGCCCAGAGCCCAGAGCCAAATAAAGACTCTGGTGCTGCCTTACAGGTAAGGCCACCGCTCCCTCACCGCACTGCAGCGCAGCGGAACCTGCCACAGTCTTTCTGGCTGTTTGCATGGATTTGAGTTCTGCTGGCTTGGTTCTCTGTCCCCACCCTTGGTTGTGGGAGGCACAGGAATCGGTCCGCTGTCCCGGGGGCTCTCAGGGATGAGTCAGCGAGCCTTTTCCCCTCCTGTCTCCCTGAAGACAGTGGGACTGGGCCTCACGCCCCCCTCCCCCATCCACGGGAGTGACACGGATGTTATATATTCCTTCTCGTGCGCTGGCGGACACTCCAGCATCTGTCCTTGAAGGAGAAGTGTCACCCGTGTGCCTTGGAGGTGGCGGTGGCCTCCGGGGACACTTGGGAAGGCCATGGTGTCGAGGAGGCCGGGGTGTGATCGGCGTGTGGTGACCGGCGGTGCCCCGGTGGGCTGGGCCTTATTAAAGCTGCATGCAGCAGCCGGCCCGGGGCCCTCACATGGTCCACCCTGCGCTTCCCCCATCGCCCGGGTTTCCACTGGGACCTGGTACAGGGGCTCCATGGCCGGGCAGAGCTACAGCTCCTAGGCCCACTTCCCGGCAGCGCTGGCATTTGTGATAAACCCAATGGGGGGAGAGGAGGCTTTGAAACCCGCCGTGGGCAGGATCGCGGGGAGCTGTCAGTCACCAGCGGGGCTGGGCGGCTTTAATCAGCGCCGTCGGCCTAAACCGAACAGTGATGGAGAGTGTGCTCTCCTCTCACCCCCACCCCCCCGGGACGGGTTTCGGAGGAGGGAAGAAAGGCTGCTGCAGAGGTATGTGTCATAGGGCTGCGGGGTGTCACTAAGGTGTCCGCCTTTGTGTGACATTTCTCTGCCAGGTGGAGGCGCTGTTGAGGGAGGTCCAGGAGCTGAGGGATGAGCTGAGGAATAAAGAGGAGACAATCTTGCTGCTGACTCAACAAATGGTGAGAGAACTCAAACTGAATTTCCCTCTGTCCCCAGATAACCCGGGGAAAGCCTCGTAACTTGCGGTCTTTCTGTATCCGTAAGGCAGCAGGGGAGAATCTGACCCAAGCTGGAAATGGTGTTCAGCACAATTAAAAGTCACACTATGTGGTGTTAAGCAGCTGGTGCTCATTAACTGTTATGGGGTGTTTAAGTTTGTGCTGCTGGACGGAATTCAGCGGCCATGTTTTTGGTATCGCTACCCAAAAAATATTATTGATTTCTTTGGATGTTCTTAACCTGTCCAGTGTGAAGGTTCTTTTCTGCGTTTTGTGCGATTTGGCCGGGCGTTTTCCACACTGCGCTTACAGTTAGAGTTTTCAGAAATCTGAGAGAACTGGGATCGGAGGGAATTCTGTGTTTTGGCCGCCATAGTGAATTTTCCAGCGGTCTAACTGCAGAAAGGCCTTCTCCTGTTGTCAATGTGGCCTGCTCTTGAATCTACCTGGGATGTTTTGGCTTTGATGTGAATAACCTGCTTTAGCATGACTCATTACTGCAGTACTAGGCTCCCGTCCTATCTCCCCAGCACCTGGCCCAGCCACGGCCCGCGTCGGTCCGGTCCGGTCGGCTCATTAGCTAATGGTGCCTACCCTGCTGTGAGCTGGCCGCTGCTCTGCCCTCCAGGCACAGCCTGAGTGCCAGAATATTCTTCCACCGCCTCCACCCGAATTGGGGCCGTTACGGCTGATTAGCATGCCTTCATGCTCTCCAGTCTCTGGTCGTGATGGTCTGGGATGGCCTGGCACTACCGTGACCCGATCGTGCAGGCCTCTCCCCCCCCAAGATCTATTAATGTAACTCCTGAAAGCTTTAGTGTTTTGACATCTGCATCTACCGTATGGTGCAGGAGAGGAAGTGTAAAGTATCAAGGGGACATAAGGCTCTAAAAGGAATTAAAGTCACCTTAAATTTACGTTACGCATTGCCCTGGCAGAGCTCAGCCATCGCATTGCACCGAGGGTAACATTACAGAGAGGCCCCTGGCTCTCGTGGCCTTCTGGGAAGGCACTCAGCCGCCTGTGTGAAAGTCTGCTTGCCACCGTCACCGAGATTTCCCATTTGCTAGTATCTGCATGCTCGGCATTTTAGAAGTACGCAGTGTGAGCAGTCGGCCTGAATCTCGGGAAGTCCTCTGCAGCTTTATTTATGCATCCCGTGCCCTTTTATCTCACGTGCTTTCTGGGGTCAGAGCTTCTTTATGTGTGGTGGCCAAAGTCTCTTGTTGGAATGCAGGAAATTAAATGGCTGCATGCAGAAGTGTCTCTTGGCCCCTCCTGATGGGACAGAGCTCTCCCCAAGCCCTCCACGGATGCCTTCTGCCGCTCCTTTCAGCAAAAACTCGAACCCTGTTTGAGTCTCGCTGCTGTCTTTTATATACCTGCTTTCAGAGCTGTGAGGTTGGAGACGTTTCGCCTATGGACCGTGATTTGTTTTCCCTGCCTGCGTACTCGGCCTGGGCTGTCCAGGCAGGCCCAGAGCTGCGGCTTGCTGCCCTCCGCGGGACCGTTGGGCTATCTTAAGAGTTTGGGCCTCTGTGCATCTCCCATAAAAAAAAAAAAAACAAATGAGAAGACGGAGCCTCTTGGGATAACGCCCGATCGAGTCGGCATCCCTCAGCGGCTCTCATTGATTGATGTCATTTCCTCTGCAGGTCCCTCCCTCCGGCTGGGAGCAGATTTGAGAGCTAAGTGTAACGAGCCGCACCGCGTGCACCCCTGACGCCGTCGCCTGTGCTTGTCTCCGCAGTCTGCGTCTGCGCTAGCCGGCGGGTGCGCCTGTCGGAGGAGGGACTCGGGAGAGCGACGCAGCGGCAGCGACAAGGCCACGCAGACGCCCTGGACGCGGAGTGCGGTGAGGCCCGTTCCTCGTCTCGCATCCACAGGCCCTCTGCCGCCATCGCACGCCCGAGGAGCCGCTGACTGCTCCGGCTCGAGCTTAATCAGAGGTCCTTGATCAGAATCGCTTCAGTGCTCCCTCTCTGTTAATGTGTGACAGCAATAATTGGTGAGGCTCCACTACGCCCCCTGGCTGTCTCAGTGGGGATTCCAGGTTTGATACCCGCCATGCTGCGTTGGCCGTGTGCAACACTGAGGCCCATGCTGGGGGAGGGGGTGAGGCGCCCACGTCTCTGAACCTTCAAAAGATCTGTACCGGCACCTGCTGGGTGGCTCCTGGGCCGTGGGTGTGATGGAGTGGCAGGTGGCCACCACCAGGGGACGCCCTCTTTCTTGTGGAGGAATGATGAGCATCGGCGGTGGTCCCGACCGGCCTTTCTCGTGTAGGGGTGGATGGGGGCATAGCGGGGCTGTGGGCCGTATGATGGCTGCAGTACTTTCGGGCCTGCATGGAGCAGCGAAACCGAATTCCTGTTTAATTGTGACAGGAAGCCCTTTCTCTGGCTGCCTCTGTGTCCCCCCCTTCCCCATTGTGCTTTTTGTAAAGGCTCCTCCTTTTATCTCCACAGCTGCTATTCGGAAGAAGCCGCGTAAAGGAGGAGAAATCGGTCATGCTCGGCGGGCCCATTTACAGCGCACCTGAGCGGGCTGATAAAGCTGCCCCGGACAGGTGTTGGCGTTGGGGTAGGGGGGCCGCTGTGCCAGCAAGCGGGAGATAAGGCGCACGTGCCGCATAACGGCACAAGGCAGCCGGGGGCTCGCCGGGCAATCTGCAGCCCGCTAATTGAATTCCTTTGCGCTTAGAAGGGGCCACCACGAGCTGCGCGCGGAGATTAGTCAGGGGAAGTTAAATTAAAGCTCGGCATCTGCTTATTCTGTGTTTCTCGAGTCAGGCGTCCGACTGTCCTGGAAGCGGTGGCCGCGAGGATGCAGCACCTGCCCGCATGCCACGGCCCCGCTGGTTAGCTTCACTGAGGCGTGCGTGATGGGGAGACCCCGCGCCTCTTTCCGTCTTTCCTCTGTCTCAGATAATGAATAAGTCGGATCTGGAATGCTCTTCTCAAGACGTTCAGGTCTTGGCAGCGGGACACATCTCGCTTCACAGGATACCCATGCTCTCCGAGGGCTGGAGAGCATCACTGATGTTCCCGTCTCTGACATTTCTGCTGATCCGGAGGCCTCTGCTTTCCGATCAGAAGTCGAAGGAGAGGCCTGTGTCTGCCGCACGGCCGGACCCTTCCCTGGTGTGCCATCTGGGAGGAAGACTGCAGCTCCCACACGCCGAGTGAACTCCGGCCTTCCTCCAGTATCTGCACGCGCTGCTTAACGTTAGCCTGATACTCAGGAGAAATGGCTGGTGACATATTCCTGCAGCTGGTCACAGACACCCACATCGTAGTCACTTTATTTAATGTCTCCTGCTTCACTAACCGCTTACGGCAAGCATGATGTGCAGTGTAATGTAAATATAAGATAAGCGATAGAGATGAGCCACTGGTGTTACTGGGGTGATTAATTATGTTTTCCTACTGCATGTGGATGCAGTTCAGCGTATGTATAAATAGTGCTTCACTGTGGTTCTGGTTTTAACATGGGTCTGTGTTCCAGGGGCTGTATGCTTTGCTGGAGGGACGTGGGCCAACCTGCCTGACGTCCAGCAGCTTGTGGTAGCTGTTGATGGCGTGGCTGGCTGTATTATGAACGCCGTCTGTGAAGGAAGGAGGCTTGGCTAGTCAAGATGGCTAGACGCCTGTAGACGGTGGGAATGACAGAAAAGGGCCAAGAAGCCCATCAGTGGATTCAGCAGCCAACCCCAAGCTAGTTGTGCTAATGGTGGCACTCACAGAGCTTGCTTCTGGAAGGCTGTAAATGATGATCTGGGGTCAGATCTTCCAGAATGCCTGTAGACCTCCGCGGAGCTTGGCCTGACTTCCTACAGCCTCCGACGACCAGTCAGGAGAGCCGCGACACTTCCCTGTGGCTAGAGACTGTAATATTTATGGAGGTGTAGAAGTACGGTTGCATTTTTTTGCATCACCTTCTGGGAAAGAGCAGAAAACGAACGAGATACGAGAAACGCAATGAAGTCACTGCTGATTAAGGGTGGGAAGCAGCCTTCGACGATGGGTTGAATTAGTGCATTGATGGTATTAGCAGCCATAACATCTCGTTAAGTATTTGAGGTAAAAGCACGGTGCCGGTCAGACAGCTCCTGAAAGCTCCGCCAGCATCTGAAGGTGTGGGTGGGGAAGCAGGGGGGGCCGCTGCTCTCTTCCCACCTTCTGCCCCCTCCCCCCCTGCCCTGCAGGTGGCGCTCCAGCCATATATCTGCCAAGCAGGGGGTTGAACATAATCATGTTGTTCATGGAGGCTCGTGGCCTCGTCCCGGCAGGAAATCGACCTCAGAGCTGGGGGGTGAGGGGGGCTCGCTCCCTGGGGAGTGTCCTCCACCACAGCCACTTTCCTTCCAAGTCTGCATTTGCCCAATTTTGAGGATCCTGACAGAACCACCTAGGAACAGATTACCACGACTGTAGCTCCTTCTGTCTTGCTCCCGCACCCTCAGATAGATCCTCCATTCCCTCCCCCTGCTGCCCGTCCCCCTGTGTCAGTGTCGGGTGTCCGTGTGACAGCTGAGGTGCCAGCGATGGCTTAGGGGAAGGTCCGCAGGATCGCCGTGCCTGTCCGCCGCGGCCGTGTTGTAGATATTGTCATGCCCGCGGCACTAGCTGACCTTAGGTTTCCCGGCACCCAACTGAGCAAATAAACCTCACAGCACCTCCTCTGACACCTTATTGTCTTTCTTTGTAACGTCAACAAGCACGAGCGGTACTTCTCCGTGTTCTGCTCCAGGGGGCAGCATCGAGCCCTTTGCCGGAGCTCGCACCTGTCTAGCACCGGTGTCGGTACTTCCGTTGGGTTTCTCTCGCCATCTTCAAAGTCAGGCTCATATGAGGCCTGGTCTCCCGCTTCTTAGCCCCGCCCCCTCCTGCCTCCCCGCCTCCCCTGGCCCTTAGCCCTAGGACCTGTCATGCTAAGCTGTCAGCCTGACTCTACCTGCACCTCGTCTAGCTTTGGGTTGCTCAAGCCAGATTCGTTCACCTCTCTGTGCATCAGTGAGGCTGGAGGTCTGGTGTCTTCCCTAAAAATGTAGCCGCCTCATACTGTCATGGCTTAAGGTGGGTGTGGCTGTGGGTCTCGCTATCTTCTCCCTCTTTCTCTCTCCCCCTCTCTCTCTCTCTCCCTCCCCCCCCGTCCCTTCCTGTCTGTGTCACGCATCTCTCTTCTCTCTGCGCAGGGTGTGCCGCCCCTCCCCCTCTTGTACCCCTGGCAGGGCTTGTACCAGGGGACCCCCCAGGCCTGCGTGCCTCACCGCCAGCAGAGTGAGTCACCCGTGCCGCCCCCCCCCCATGACCGCCTGGGTGTTGCAGTGCCACCCACCTGCCCACACAATCGCTCTGTCCCCCTGCGCGCCATCTCCGCTGCCACTTTGTATGCCCCTTGCCCTGCTGGTCGCCGTGGCGACAGCCAGCCTCCCCCCTCTATCATTGTGCTCCATGTACCAGTGCCCTATATTTTTAGTTAAGAATCACGACAGCGTGCATATCTATTCAGTGGAGACGGCAAAAAAACATCTGCTTTTTGTTAAAACCGAGGAAATATTTCTGGTCCAAAAAGAAATAAGAAAACCTGATTTACTCTACGAATCTTGGAACACGAGTACAGACACTCCCACACGTGTAGATGTGGGACTTTTGTTCCGATTTTATCAATACATGTAAATTTCCATGTCAGTAGAACAGTGTTGGTGTGCCCCCCCCCCTCTCCAAACTGGCACAACATGATGCACTCTCTCCTGGGACATCCCTCCCCAGGGTGTCTGGGATGCAGTGCTTGCAGCGTTGCTCGCTCTGGGGGGTGTGGCATCCAATGTCCCGCCCCCCTGCCCGCTTACCACAGATCGCTGTGTTTGTGTGTATGTGAGGGGGCTGCTTACGCGTACGTACTGGAGAGAGGGCAGAGTATTTTAGCCATCGCAGCATACCTGTGCGTGCGTGCGTGCGTGCGTGTGTGTGTGTGTGTGTGCGTGTGTGTGTGTTAGCATGGGCACGTCCAGCCACTGATACCTGTGTCACTGAGCTTTCCCCTCTCTCTCCCTCTCTGCCCGCGTATCCCATATGCCTCGGGAAAGAAGTGGAGCATCTAGTGCATTACTTCCGCGATACAGCGTGGTACAGTACTGTTTTTTTTCCTCGGGGGGGGGGGGGGGGGGGGGGGG
>JAODKN010000042.1:11682024-11694155 GCA_026774425.1 Petrocephalus zakoni
CCCTAACCAGACCCAAAGGGGGAGCCCATCCTCCAGGGGCCGGTAGAGGAAGCCCTAACCCTAACCAGACCCAAAGGAGGAGCCAGTCCTCCAGGGGCCAGCAGATGAAGCCCTAACCCTAACCAGAGCCAAAGGGGGAGCCCATCCTCCAGGGGGCGGCAGAGGAAGCTCTAACCCTAACCAGACCCAAAGGGGGAGCTCATTCTCCAGGGGCCGGCAGAGGAAGCCCTAACCCTAACCAGACCCAAAGGGGGAACCCATCCTCCAGGGGGTGGCAGAGGAAGCCCTAACCCTAACCAGACCCAAAGGGGGAGCCCATCCTCCAGGGGCCGGCAGAGGAAGCCCTAATCCTGATCAGACCCACAGGCGAAGCCCATCCTCCAGGGGCCAGCAGAGGAGATCAAATGAACAAGATAACAAAATGCTAATTTACACAGTGCAAATTTTAAGATTTGAGTCTCAATGCAGAGGGCAGGAAGGTGATGTCAGGCGGGTGCTGGTGCTGCTTCTGACGGCTGGATGAACAGTGGAACAGAAGCAGGGAAGGAAGGAGAGGCATCACAGGAGCAAAGAGCAGGCAAGCATCACAGGTAGCAGAGGCGTCGCAGGCTTTTGGGGCTCCAGGCAGCACCCCCCCAGGAGGAGTGGGGGAAATAAAAAATGCATTAGCCAGAGTAGGGGAGACTTGAGGCAGTGCAAACAGTTAGGTGAGTGCAGTATGTAAGCTCCGGCAGATATGGCAGCATGATTAGGAGCCGAAGAGAGGAAAGTTTGGTACAGGTGAGCCCTGTGGGTCTGCAGTCTCTTCTTTGATAAGTTTTGCAAAAGACGGTTTGCGCAGTGGGTTGCGCTGATGCCTTATGCCTGTAAGGGGTTTCGGGTGGAGTCTGCATCTTCCGTGTGGGGTGTTGTGGCTTCCAAAGACCTGAAGTTAGGTGACTGGGAGTCACTCAGCTGCCCATAATGTGTTACTGTGTGTTTTCTGTAATGGACCAACATCCACTGTGTTCTCTTGCCTTGTACCCAGCTGTGCTTGTGCTTGGTGTCTGACCCTGTACTGTGTAAACAGTCGAGAGATGCATGGACAGCAAGGGATACACCACACAGATAAGCAGCTATGTTTTATTCCAAAAGAAACACTCCTTAGCATTTTGGAGACTGAAACTGAACAAAATCGAATCTGAACATGTGTAGTATAGTCATACCCCGTCTTACATCATTAATTGGTTCCGGAGCCCCGTCGTAAGCCGATTTTTGATGTAACCAAAAAATAATGCCTTAAAAATGCCTGAGAGTAGGACTAATAAATAGACATAGTAATTTCCATTGAATTTCCATTATATCAATTCATTATATAATTTTATTTTATTATATAATTTTATAATATATAAGTCAATGTTCTTTTTATTTATAACATCTCATATGGTGGTAACACTGTTGAATGTTCTAGAATGACATAAGAAATCATTATTCTGTACACATTTTTAAAGATTTTAAAGACTTGTGATTTTTATATCAGTTTTATGCATTTTATTTATTACTTTTTTTTTTACTCTTTTCAAGTAATATGGATGTGACGTTGCGAGTGATGTAAAGTTGCAAAAAATAACTGCGTGAAATTCATTTCAAGACAAGCGACGCAAAGTCGAATTTGATGCGTGCCGCATGATGCATGCGACGTATACCAGGGTACTACGGTACTTTTTTTTTGCTATGTGATTTGGCCTTCTATGCCTTACTGCTTCACTGGGGCAGCATGTGTACATCAATTTATCACGCATCACTCTGAGGAAAGGCAATTGAATGTCACAAATGAAAGTCGAGTGGATGCAACGCGTACAGCAAACAATGATTAAATAGGGCCGATAATTAAGAAAATTAACTGGAGCGATGCAAAACTTGACTGGTAGAAGACATACATATGTTTGGCCCACGCACACAGTGAGGGGTTTGATTTGGGAGGCAGAGGGATAGAAATCAGAGAAATTGAGGAGTTAGAGAACTTAGTTGCGTCTTGGGGCCGCGAAGTTTACAGATCTACAATTAGACACCACCTTCATGCCAACTGGTTACATGAAAAGATTGCCAGAATAAATAAACTTTTTTGAACGCGACCAGCATACGTGACTACGGGGAGTTTGTTAAATGGCATTTAGCGCTTGGATTTGAACCAGGTGCTTTGAAATGGTGCAACAAAAATAGAGAACTTTCGTGACGCGCACGTGACAGGCAGTTAGTTAGTACTGTGACATGGAGGTTTATTGTCCCAAAACCTCTTTTTAAATGTAGGAAACACCAGAAGACATCATGCAGTGGACTAAATAATGAACATGACCTGAAGAAGAAGTTTGACTTTGAAGTAACTGAATCACAATTACAAGTGGAGCTGCAAAGGTGAGTGATTAGGTTGGATTCTCATTAGGGGAGCGTGTCAGCTGCAAAAGAGGTCTGATGATCTGTGCTTTGATAATTGGGTTTTCAAAGCACAACGAGGCAAAGAATTGCTGCCCCAATTGCGAGTGCATCAGTCACAGAAACTGCAAAATTATTTCATGCGTCGAAGGGAGTGGTCTCGCCGGGCAAAGCCACATCGGCAAAGTGGAACAATGGCCACAGGTCGAAGAGCATCGATATGGATAGCTGGACACTTAACATCACAAAAGTACTGCCTGAGAAAGTGCTGAATAGAGCACCTCTGTCATCTGTTCTTAACAAAAACTGTACATTGTGAGCTTCACAAAGGGAGAATTTAAACACAGAGATGCTGTCTGGTTGCCGCTTGTACCCAAGAGCGATTCAAAAAGACGCCTGGTGTAAGGAGTGTGAAATCTGGATCCCTGTGCAATGGAAAATTAATATGGCCTGATGAGTCATCTTTCACCCGTTTTCCTACATTCAGATAAGCTTATACTTGGTTTAAACTAAAGGATGCCTTCGACCCACAATGTCTCTTTGTTTGGGTAGCCATTTTGTCTGAGTCATCAGGTCACATGATCGCTCGACATAAACGGGTAATGACCAAGGAATGTTGCAGGACGAGATGCATCCTGTTGTGCGGACTGTTCCCTTATTCCAAGATGATAAACAGATATTCAATCATTTTATCACAAACCAACATTAATTTTTTCCTACTGCCAACCAGGGAATTTGAACCGGCGACCTTCTGATCAAAGACACAGAATCCTAACCCAGTGAGCCGCACACCCCCTTAGTGACTGAAATGTCAATGAAATTTTATAGATGAATTTTATTTAAGATCTGGAGAACCCACTGGTTTACATTTCCTTCATCCCTCAAATAAATGGAGGCTTATCTTCTTGAAGAATGGCCCAATAACCCACTAAAACTTTCAGGACTTGTTTGACAGTGTTCCCCGTGTAACCAAAACATAAAAGCAAAGCTCTAGGAAGAAATGACTCACTAAAAATGGATAGCTGGAATATGTGGAGTCCTTCCCGTCCCTTGCAAATGTCAGATTATTCATTACTTACTGTAAATATCAAACCTAAAGCCATTTCATATCTCCCTCCTCACTTGACTTCTGGTACTATTGGATTTTTAAAATGCATGACTGTTCCATAAAACGAACACAAACCGTTTAGAAAAACCGCACAATTCCACTTGTTTATGCACATCGATACGTACCGAACATTTTTTAGGTTTGTGTAATAACCAAGGCAAGCCAGTAACGCAACACTGAGTGCTAAATAAAATACCGTTTGCATCTGTCACTTAAAAACGAGCATCTCTGTGACACTGCTGCTTACAGAGACTTGGAGATTTTTGCATTCCCTATGTGACAGTTTACCAAGTAAGCAACTTGGTCCGAATAAACAGATAAAATAACAATGTATCGCTCTGTTTAAATTATAGCGCTATTAACTCAGTCGACAGAATTTAAATGCGCGAGAATGACTGACAGATTTGAGCGCCCGACATCATTGACTTCGATGGAGAAATTAACTGTCTGCTTCTTAAACTTTTGTTGTGTCATAACTCTCATTTAGAGCCGGCCATTAAAGGTCTCAGACTGGTTTGCGAAGGGTTTATGATTCTCGAAATGGACATATTTAAATGCGTGTCTCCCCTTTGCGGTTTATGGGCCGTCCGATGTCTGGAGGAGTCCCTCGCCCACCCGCCGTTTCGGATCTCTGGAACACCGCGGGACGGTGTGCGCGACCTTCAGCACCCCCTGCCCTGGTGTAGCCCTCGTGGACGGGCGAGCTGCTGGTGATGGAGGCGGTCTTCGATTAGCACCCGGCGAAAGGTAGCTAATTTCTCTTTTATTGCTTTCCCTGTTAATTTAATGCTGCATCCCCCGTGCCTCCTGTTTGATGGCTGAGGCAGGCGTCCTGCGGCGATATCTGCGGGGTTAATGAGCTCCTTTCCTCCCGGGTCCCCTTCTGCGCCTACCATATCTGTTTCTAGACACAGTGCCCCCTGGGGGCTGGTGGTGGGGGGCACGAGACCCATCTGCCTGCACGGCCCTGTGTAGACCTTCAAGGGGGGCTATATATACACAGTCATCCTCTCTGTCCAGAAAAGACTCATACGATCACTTCTGTGAGGAAGACTAGATGCTCAAGCTGGCTATAAGTTCTCAGCTACATTGCCGACCAAGAACTGAAGATAATGTATCATTAACGATAATTGATGACTGACATGTCATCTATGCAAATATTAATGTCAGGGGTGATGCTAGGATTTGTTACCAATGAATGTTATGTTTATAAGTATTACATAATCCAGTACTATGTGCTAATAAACGTATCCGCCATGTGACTGATTCGTTAATTAGGGTGTTTTCTGTGATGTCATCCTATCACACTGGCTCTAGATGTGGGTGAACTGAAGGAGGTGCAATCAGGTACGACGGGGGGGTGGTGATGCTTGTTTTCCTCTGAAGTGTTTCCGGTTTCAGGTGGAGGATGTGTACCGGAGCTGTTCATCTTCTGCTTGATTCCGGCCCTGATTCCCTGATCAAAGACTGCGCTTCCTGGGGGAATGGGCATCCGTGCGGTATTCCTGGGGTTCCCGTGGTGTATGGTCACTGTTACTAGCCCCATGACTGGTTAACTCATCCAACCAATGGGATTCCATATTATCTCAAGGAAAATCACCTGACCAAAAGCTGTTGGTAGGGGTCAAAGCTATGTAAATCGGAATTTCAGATAGTAACTTGGAAAGTCGTCTGTCTACAAGCTGAGTGGGGGACAGCAATGATTGGTTCATTGGTCTTTAATTACTTTGGAGGTCTGTGAGGAAGTCTGGCCTCCCCCTCGCTGGACTTTTTTATCACTCCACGTGTGATTATGATAACCCGGGGGGGGGCTTTTGACACTCTCTAGGTACAAATCCTCTTCTCTGCTACATGTTCCGAGGCAATTCTGGGAATTTTTAAGGTGGGGGGAATAAGGAGGGCCATAATTCAGGCGAAGGAGCCATACTTACCATAAGCCAATGATATGCTTTGAATCAGTGAATGACACGGCAGGGGGCACTCCAGGGGCCAATCAGCTTTCAGTGGGGGCCAGTGCCCCTGTGACTCCGCCCCACCCTTGCAAACATGCCTACAAGGGCGTCCTGATTACAATGTGTAATGAATCCGCCGCACCGCTCCGTCCCGGGCCGCAGTTACGGCGCGGTGAAGTACCGGCACCAATTAAACCCGCTCCCATCATCCTTTACTGCACTTTCGCTGAACTTTAACTACACTTGTTTATGATGTCTCCCACCCCACCCTTGCCGAATTTCACCCTCCCTTGCTCTCGTTAAGGGGTTTGAGGTGTAAACACTGACAGATGGCAAAGGGGCTCTGCGCAAATGTCGGCTGGCGTTCTCCCATGTCTCGCGGTCGCGCTATTCTCTTTCGCACGCCGCCGACGTGCCTTCCGAGCCTCGCGGTAGCTTACCGCGCGCCGGTCTCTGCGTGATACAAAGGGAATGAACAGCGATAGACGCGAGCGCCCGGCGACACGTCACCTGCAGGCTTCCCGCTGTGCGCACCGTAACACAGTACTGATCCGAGGTGCGAGGCAAAAGCCCGGCTTTTTCTGTAAAACTCACCGTGCCGGGTACTGGGTGCACATGTCATTTACCTGGTGCTGAGAATTAGACATCAAAACGCTCTGTGCTCATCAGAACAGTGCTGCGGGTTAACAGCAAACAGCGCACAGTGTATCACAGACTGCGCGGTTTATTACGTGTAAGTAGAATGGATTGTAAACCCCGCCCCCCTTACATGAATATCCAGGCCCAGCCAAGGTGAATCCAGCCTTCCTCCATTTGACTCGTCAGACGTAAACAGCAGCTCTTGTAATTTTATGGCTTTTGCAACTATTTATCATTAGAGGGAATTAATAGGGAGAAACGCTTGCAGGGAATAAACCAGCGAAAACCAGCATGCAGAGTGTCCTTCAAGGATCTCAGCAGGGGACCCCACTATAAAAAACAATGTGGCCAGTTGCAGAATGTTCTAGAAGGGCTCCCAATGCCATAATCACTCCTGAAAGAGCTGTCGCCTTAATTGTAATGTGGCCTAATGTTTATATGCGATGTCTTCGTGGTTTATTGCCGTGCGGAACCTATTAAATGAAGCTTTGGAAAATAAAATTAATTTTCTTTGACATAATGTGCAGACTTACTAATTACCGTAAAGCTTAGCAGGTTTATTGCCGTGCAAGCGTTTCTGGCAAAGCGCGGATGGGAGAATGACTCTGCTCTCCTGCTTCGGCACAAATGAATCCTCGCATGCAGTGTTTAGATAGGGTGCATTCTTATATTCCAACAGAATACTTCAATTATCTGGGAAGTGAATGGCGTTATACAGTACATTAACGCAACTAATGTGTTTGCCTTGCCGTGTAAATCCTGGGGAATGTACCCTTTGAAAGTAAAATGCCCCCCATCAGCAAAGTACTTTCAAAGTGGTGCTGGGGGAAATGGGGCTTCAAGTCCTGTGGTGGGCAGACTTGGTGTGAATTGTCAGTGACCCATTGGTTAAGGCTACAGCTACAGCTAGGCCTATCATTGGCTAATTAATTGGGTCACATGACTGCTCCCCTGTCTGAGGGCTCAATCAGCATCCCCATCACTCTCAGTATTGGGACACTTGACTGTTCCCCTATCTGAGAGCTCAGTCAGCATCCCCTTCACTCTCAGCATTGGGCCATTTGACTGCTTCCCTATCTGAGGGCTCAGTCAGCATCCCCGTCATTCTCAGCATGGGGACACTTGACTGCTCCCCTGTCTGAGGGCTCAGTCAGCATCCCCATCACTCTCAGCACTGGGTCATGTGACTGCATCCCCTGTCTGAGGGCTCAGTCAGCATCCCCTTCACTCTCAGCACTGGGACACTTGACTGCTCCCCTGACTAAAGGGCTTGAAGTCAAAGCCTCATCTTGATCTGAAATCCCTCTAGTAGTACGCACAAGCACAACTATCTCAGGAGTCCCTCCATTTCTGCCATAGTGGTTCACTTCAAAACCCAACTTTTACCTATGAGATCATTCAGATAACCTGAGATAACTGGTACAGGGCCGCGCTAAGCCTTGAGCCTAGCTCAAGCAGAGGACCTCAAATAAAGAGATGCCAGGTTGATGATTGTTATTATTATTGTGCTTGTATATTTTTGCATGGGGGAGGGTGACCCAAATCCATGTGCTGGCAGCACAGAGCACAAGGCTGGCGTAAGCCAGACTTTGAATGATGGCAGCTGTAAATGTAAATATATGTATGCTCAAAACATTTACCACCCAGTAGTGTTTATATAAGCAGTATAGTAGCCCTCCTTGTCTGAGAGTGTCTGCTGCAGGTCCTGGTCCATCTCAGCAGTGTATCTAGCCATTTAAAATAATGTAAGTGTATACTGGCCTGGGGGGTTATGGGGGTAACCAAAAACCATCTCTTCCCACCGCAGGCCTAATGGCAGGTGGCAGTTAAGCTACAATACAGACAAAAAAGTAGCACAAGTGTCATGTCCAATCTGTGGTGGTCTAGGACAGTCACATGGCCTTAAAGGGGCGTGCTTAAAGGGGCGTGCCTGAAGGGGCGCACATAAAGGGGCGTGTGGAGCTGGGTTCCTGCCATGACATTAAGACATTAAGCACGACACAGATTGCCCAACAGTGTCATCATCCCCCAGGTAATCGTTGCTGCCGCAGCCCAAACGTCGCAATCCCCCACCACCATGACCAGGGATTCCTCGTTGACACTCAAAAAATACCCTTAATGTGCAGCCATAAAATTTTACTAGGTGTTCCCCAGCTCTGTCTTGCTGCTGCTGCTGCTGTGATTTGGCAGGATCTTGATTCCATGCCCTCTGCTCGTGGACTGGCTATTACCTCCCTAACTTAACTTTTCTTTCCCTAATTAAGAAGTCTCCTGTTGTCATTTGGCAGAAAAGTGTGTTCATGGTATATAATTATTGAAAGAATATTACAAAATAGGTCTTTATTAAATATTGTGTTGAGGGACATGGAGCTCTGTATACCAACTGCAATTTGCAAACCCGAAAATAAAAATTCTGCCCTCTGGTGGATGCTGAATGTCAGTGTAATCAGCAGGCTTGCCATTTGCTCCCAGCATCTGTGAGGGTAACTGCAGCGTGCTGGTCTTCACTTTTTCTTAGTGTCATATTACTTTTTAATAGGCGCTTAAGCTTACGGGGTGCAGCGAGTGGCCCACATGCATGAGAAGTCTGGACATGAAGTGCTCAAATTTCTGCCCAATGAATTCTCTTCTGAATGATTGAGCTGTTTTTTTTCTCTTCATCTTAGGGGGTGCTGCTGATAAGAGATTCATGTCTGTTCCTCAATTTTTTTTTTTAGCCTGTGGGCATCTGTGCCTGTGCGCTGGGATCGGGCACCCGGGCGATTTCTCTGTTCTCCATGCTCCTAGCCTGCGGGTCCAATGCGCACACCTCATCCAACTTGCACCACGTTCTTACCTCTACAGGTTGTATAATTACTGCGCCGTAACTAATTAGCAGGTGTTTTGACCAGATTAACTTATCCATGGCCGATGGAATCCTTTTCAAAGAAATAAAAAAGAATACAAGGCAATAGGGAAATTAGCAACCGCAATTAAAGCGATTGTGTCTTTATCTGGTGGTGGGTCATATTGCTACGTGCGAGGTGATTGGCCACATCTGTGGGACTGAGGAAGAGTACACAGGAAGCCGGAGCAAACAGGAAGTGAGATAACGAGACAGGAAATGAAAGCAGGTGGGAGCCTCAGGTGCCAAGCTGTTAACACAAAGCCAATTCTGTCCCGAAATCTCAGAATCTTGGCATCGCAATGTGGGCAGTGGGCAGCCCCTCCCATTTTGAATTTTCAGACATTTAAAAAAACTTGAGTGCGTCACGATACAAATCCCCACCATATCGACCTCAGGCTCCATGGGAAGGGGGGTGCGGTTATCACTATCAAAGTTTTTAAAACGCAGCACAAAAGTGTAAAGAAGCATATTAAAATATTACAATTTTGTTCACTTTTCGCCCTCTATCCAGACCTCTTTTAAAGTCACAATAAGTCCCTACCCTCGAGAGATCTGAAAAGATCCCGCTCTACGTTTGGTGTCTCCTCTCTATTCCAGACACTGGTCAGAGATGTGATCCTTTTTCTTGGCCCAGAAGGCTGTCAGAATAGCCCGCCTCCCCCTTTGAATCAAAGACGATCCCGCAGCCAGGATGTGTGACTGAAATCCAGCAGACACCGCAGTTAACAATGTTTCTGATGAAACTTTGAAGATGTGTTTTCCTCTCCCACTGAGACTATGTGTGTCCGTATGTATCTGAGTGCACTTAAATAGTATTTATGTACTATAGCATCTCGTGACATAACATGTCTCATCTGAAAAGGCTGAACATTCCTCACCCAAAAAACCTATAAAAGAGACTATAAAAAGAGACTGTTTGGGCATGTATAATTTTAGGTTGCTTCCCTGCCTTGAGCCTGTTGTTTCCCAGATAGGCTCAGGACCCCCTGCAAAGGAGAAGTGGCTGTGTATAATGAATGAATTAATGAATGAACAAATATGTGGGCAAAAGCTACAATACTAAGAATCTCTCTTGGAGTGTGTGACTGAATTGCTCTAGGAAAATCCAGCTGTACCCTGTATTTGGTTAGATCAGGACATTGCTTTATTAAATTCAATTCTGGTTCACGATCTCATCTCAAGATTCCACAGCAGGAGCTCCCCTGGGTCATGGACCCGACAGCTGTGAGGTTGCTGGTCCACCTCCTGAGCTGGTCCACTCCCTGCTCGCACAGGGTCTTCCTGAGCTTCAGCTCCCGGATAGATTCTGCTCAGATCAATTTTAAATGCAAGACCCGGGGCTGGAAGACCTGCAGCGGAGGACAGATAAGAACTGGATCCACCTGGCCGGCCCCTTTGGAGACCCCGGCATCGGCGCCAGGAGAAAGTGGGGGAAACAAAACCCCCATTGTGCAAGAAAAAGACCACTGATAATCTGAGAGGTGGGGTGGGAAGCACTGGGAACTGCGAAGGGACGGACGCATTCCTGCTGGAATCCTCGGAACTGGAATGGGATGCCGGAACTGCCCAGGTCTCCCAGATGCTGACAGATGTGGCCAAACTCCCAGAAAGCCCCCCAGGCTTATGTGTTCTTTGTATTGTGTCTATAATTAAAACGTTGGGGTTCATTAATAACGGGCTTGAGAGGAGACCATTTGCCCACCTATCTTTCTGGCAGAATTTAATCAAGCGACCATATGACTAAATCTAAAGATTCTACTTCCACAATACTATTCATTTCGAGCTGGCACTTCATGCAGGGAAATGATTACTTTCTCACCTATGCTGATCCCCAGTAATTTTTGTCTGTGGCTTGTTTAATTTAGCACTCACAGCAAAAGTCTACGTAGCACTGACCTTCTCAGATGATGTATATTTGGATTACAAGACCCTGTGGACTGATATAGATTTTTCTGACTAGAATGGCAACTCTGTGGGTCCAAAAACAATCTTGGTGTCGCTCTTCGACGAATGCTCTCTAAAGGGAGAATATTCGAGTAGGGTCATGAATAGTGCACATGCATGCTGCTTAGTACTCAGACTGCACTGCACTTATACACAAAATACAGTAAACGCACCTTCGTGATGTATTCATTATGCATTCAAATAACATCCTGTGTACCTGCATAATGCATTCATAAAACGTTCATAAGCAGCACATAAGGATACCTTAACATCCTAACATATCTTAAGAGCTTTCATATACATTAATAACAAACATCATATGATCATGCTATCATAATGTTTGTTATGCACTAAATGTTCTACCAATGCATTATAACATCATTACGAAAGTGCAGTCAACGTAAAGCGCTATCCAATATACTAGTGTCTAAAAGGCGTTATAACAGCAGGCTGAAGGTGACATTACCTACACCTATTTTTTTTCCATAAATAGTTTTTTTTTCCCTTAATTTACAAAGATTTCCGCTTTGTAGAATTTTATTTATTTATTTTATCTTTTAAACTTAAGTGTTACCCCCCCAATGTTTAATCTTGTTTCACCCCTCCCCCCCCCGCCCCAGTAAACAGACATTTGTATTTAAATGATTAAATATCAAAGCCTCTCATATGCCGCTGGTCTGCCCGCGCTCCATTTCGATAAAAATGTGTTTCGGGTGTCCTGCTGTGGGTCCCCATGTCTGCCGCAACATCTCATTTTGTGCCATTTGCAGATTTGACCAGTATATTAAATATGCAGGAATTTCAGTTATGTAGATTAGGGAGAGTGACTCCCACTGATTACACCAAAGGGGCTCAGGGCTGTGCCTTTTCAGATGGCTGCCAGCCCCGTGTTACTGTGAGTAAGCTATGCAGGATTACACCATGTGAGTAGGCTACATCGGGTGAGTACACTACACCATGTGAGTAGGCTACACTGGGTGAGTAGGCTACATCGGGTGAGTACACTACACCATGTGAGTAGGTTATACCGGGCGAGTAAGCTACATCGGGTGAGTACACTGCACTGGGTGAGTGCACTACACTATGTGAGTAGGCTACACTGGGTGAGTACACTACACCATGTGAGTAGGCTACATCGGGTGAGTACACTACACTGGGTGAGTACACTACACCATGTGAGTAGGCTACA
>JAODKN010000042.1:11697183-11713347 GCA_026774425.1 Petrocephalus zakoni
TTCCCTGCTTCCCCCCCCCCCCCCTACCCCCCCCCACCACCCACCCCCCCCCCGCGGCCCCGCGGGGGCGGGGGGGCCCCCCCCCCCCCTGGCTTTTAGCACCCTCCACTCCTTGGCTAAAGCAGAGACTCTTGTGAAAGTGCCGACGTTTGAACCCGGCCTCTCCACTTCCTCTCTGCGGGGCCGCGAAGGACGTGGTGCTGGTCCAGGCCCTCGGGGAACAGGTGCGTCTGCTGTCGAGAAGCTGTGAGAGGGGCTGAAATCCCTCAGTTTGGCAAGTCTTCTGCCAAGACTCATTTTGACCTTGAACGTAACACCTCTTTATTTGTATTGAAAATGTAAATAATGCTGTCACACCTGGAGACGTGTTTGTTGTTTCGGGCCCCCAGTGTACTGATTGTTTGTGGCCAACAGGGGGCCCCCAAATCCTCAGGGGCCCCATGCAAAAGTGTGGTTTGAGTAACGGCAAACACTGCCACAGTGCTGAGATCAATAAAGCCTATGAAAGCACAGAACCGTTCCTCTGAGAGCCTCATCAACGCCCTCTTAATTAAATTCTCATCTTGAAAGCTTTTCTCATCTGTAACATTTGTTCCTTCCAGCTTGCTGCTCCTGGATGGTATCTACCACATCGGCAGGATACATGGGAATCTGTAAAAATGGCCGCCGCACCTGGCGAGATGTGTGGCGGTCAGAATCCGGTATTAAAAAAAGAAACACATTTCAGGTGAGTTCAAACTGCCCAGCTTGATAGTTACAGTCAATGTGAGATTCCATTTTGATAAGTTTGCTACCAGCCGGTCTTAAAAGAACATTTTTTAGAAAGTGAACCGTGCCTGTGCGATGTGAGCACTGTGTGTGCAAGGCCCCGAATGTGTTTCTCTTTCAGACAGCAGTCTGTGTACCCGGCCGTGTGCTGGCTGGCCCCCACGGCCCATGCTTTCTGCTCTGAATGATTCAATCACTTTCTTTTGCTGTTTATTCCACGCTGGCGGGGAAGCAATCGGCCTCGCAACTTTACAGACTCGGCACCGCTTCGGGAATTATTTTTAATGTTGCCATAGTTACAGCCTCCCCCCTCCCATAATCATGAATGGCAGATTAAAGAAATGGGCAGCGGGCAGACTAGTGCCCGAGGATATGGAATAACAGCCGGAATCTTCCCCATTCGAGTCCCGCGGGGGGTGGGGCTTGCAGTTGTACCCTTGAACAGGTATTTCTGCTGTATTGCTCCAGTAAAAATGAGCAAACCTCGTATCAGTTGGAAGGTATGGGTTAAGAGAAATTGCGCTATGTTTTGTTTCCTGCACGACTGAGATACTAAAACTAAAACACAGGATGTTTGGAAAGTCTACATGCACTTCCAAGCTAGCGTGTAATATATTCCCTTCTCATCCCTGACTGGCTCAGTTGGGAAGGCCGAGGAACCTGACACGGCTTGTGAGCCTCGTGTGAGCAAAACGAAAGGAACAGGACCTCAACGTTCACACCACGACTGTCCTGCTGTAGGCATGGCACTTATAGCACCTGTCAGGATCTGTCTGCCGGCCTGGCTATCTGAGCAGCCTGGACAGGAGAGGGGCGGGGACATCTAAAGAGGCCCAATGAGGCAACCAATGACACGCTGCCGCAATGTTGACCATGTGACCTGAAATGATGACATGAACAGCTGCAGCCTGGCGTAATTATCAGCATGAGGGTGACTCAGCGCTTTTCAAACCAGCAAACCACCATGATGGCAGCCTGTTGTCTTCACTGCCTCCTGTTCCTGCACCGGAAACATGAAAATTATGTCGTTTTCCTCTTCCTCTGGTGTCCCTCTCTCGGCAAGGGTGAAAGGACTACCTCTGACTCTGAGACGCAACCTCCCCGCCCGCCCCCCCACCACGTTCTTCGTGAGCTATTGCAGTCTGTAAAACGTCTCCATTTTTCACCTCACCCCCCCACCAAAGCAGATCCGACGAACAAGTGGGACGATCTGATCTGACACCCCGTTCCATGGGACATCAGCTATGGTGACGGACGTACTATCAGAGATCACGTGACGGGAGATGGATGAGACTCAATGGGAATAAACCAGTTATTATTCAGCCTCCCTTTTGTGGGGGGGGGTCATGTGACGGAGGCCCGGCTTCGCTGTGCTTTTCTAATTTCTTGCTGTTGTCTCTCGGTGCCGTTCCATTTTTAACGGCGACATGTCCTCGCTGTAGCGAGACGAATGCTCTCGGCCCGGCCATTTTTCATCACCCCCCCCCTGGCAGTGCCCCTTCCACCTCAACTCATTTGCCTTTTTCGTTTTTTTTTTTTTGTTGCTCGGCTGCCGAAAGCATATAGAGGCACGTGACGCAAAATCTCGGCCAGGGCTCATTTTGTGTACGATGGTGCCGGGTTAATGTTTTAATGGAAATTCGGTCCAGTGCCATTTATTGATGTATGAACAAAATATGGCCAAGCTTCCATTATCCTGCGTTCGGGTTTGAGCTTCTCTCTGGGTAGTCGCATAATTCCCAGTCTTTGAAAGCCAAAGACCTGGCAAGTAATTATCGGCACTAGCAACTTATATAATAACCAGTGCGATGTGGATGAGATGTACGAGCTGCCCAGCACTTCGTTTGCTGTACTCTGTTTACAACCTCGCCCGCCATGTTTAATTAGCTCATCCGAATGCTGGCGAGTACGCCGTTTAAGATCTTTAGCAGATAAGGCGGAGACGGGGAAAAATAAGTGGGTGTGAATTTATTAATGCGGCTAGTAGGCGTTGATGGCTTTATGAGGACTTGATGAGTTCCTCTTTGTAGGGTACTTGCAGGTGGGTTTGGTGTTTGGGGCGGGGGGGGGGACGACACCATTGCTAACTGGCTAATCTGAGCGAGTGCAGAGCTGACACCGATGCCGTCTCCTGCTGGATAAATCACCCCCCCCCCATCCTCGATGATGTGATTGTAAAGAAAAAGATCTCTGCTTGGCCTTCCCCTTTGCGGGGGGTGGGGGGGGGGGCTCCTGGGAATGATAAGCGAGCCTCACTGGGCCCGATGCTTATCAGCAGTTGCCCGGGAGATACCTGTGAGATCAGAGCCATCAGTCAAAGGACGTGGCCGACCGCACTGTGTGGCTTGTCCACGGGGGTCGACTGATATTTGCCACTAAGCTACGAGAAAGCCGAAAAATGCCGGCAAATCATTTCTCAACAGCACCATTCTTCCGGAGTGGGGTGGGGGAGCATTACTGTCAAGTTTGACGGTTTGTTTTCATTGTTGAATTAAATCCGACGGGTGTCTGGGGACAGTTCTGATCGTTGTGTGTTTTTTTTTTTTCACTCAGAAATGTAACGCGCTCCACCACATAATCATCATGGAACACTGGAAGATTGGCTGTGGGGAACAGAAACATACCAGCCCCCGGCCCCCCCGAAGAGATGGGGTCGGATTCGAGATAATGAAGACGTTAAGTCCTGCGGAGATCTGTGAAGATGAAGGGCGGCTCTCGAGGCAGTTCTGGAATGAAGTGGGAGACGCCGATCGAGGCAGGGCACTCGATTTGTGAACGCCGCTCGGAGAAAATGCGGACCGCCACCCAGAATCAAGAGCTGACTGTTGCTCCCAGCTGAGGGGTTGTGTAAGATGCACATCGAACAGAGGAGGACCAGAGGGCCGATATCAGGTCAGAGATTATCCACGGGCTAGCTAATAATAGTAATAGTAATAATAATAGTAATAGTCATTTTCATTTATATAGCACTTTAGTACATGAAATGCAACTCAAAGTGCTTTGCTGAAGGAACTAAAATAAGGTACTAATTCAGACACGCTGTGCAAAAAAGAATGTCAAAGACTGCAAAAAGACAAAGGGAGAAACTAAAAATAAATAAGCAAATAAATTTAGTAAAATGTCTAATAAATAAATGAAATAAATAGGACTGCAATATATAACATACAAATTAAATAAAAAGGTCTAAATATATTAAATGAATCCTGAACACTGGTAATAATTAATACAATAATTTGGATCGATCAACCAAACTAAAGAAAAATTAAGTTCGTAAGCGGTAAAAGAACACAAGTGAATAATAATACAAACGCGATAAAAGGAAATGCAGGTGCTCCTCTACTTACGATGGGGTTACGTTCCGATTAATACGTTTATGCTGCCAATGCCGGCATCAGTACAAAGTATCGTACGACATATCACCAGCCCTGGGAAACATATGAAAATCAAAGTTGTTTACTGCATATGCAGCACTACTGCACCATAAACTCGAAATATCGTAAGTTGAACCATCGTGACGCAAGGAGCGCCTGGAAAATACAATGAGATAAAGCACAATGTAAGAAAAACACTATAGTGCTATAGTGTCTCACGACGCCTGCATCAAACAATGTCGGGGAAGAGTAAAACTCATGGAAATTAGGCAGGAAAATGTGGGAGACTGGTGTGGCTCTCCTAGGGGGAGACGACACAACGAGGTGTGGGGGCGGTGGCTTCCCATCGATGTGGAGCAGGGACTGGCAAGCCTGTCAGGGTACGAGGGGAGGGGACAGCCGGGGACAAACATGGGGAAATACTACGGGAAAACCTAAGGCAGGAGGGGATGTCCCAACTGGGGGACGGCAATGACACCAGCACTCCGACAGAGTCACCAAAGTGGTGTGGGACGTATGAAACTGGGGTCCTCCAGGGCTGCGGGGCAAAGCAAGTATCCAAAAGAGTTTGCGTGCAGGGGAGAGGCAAGTCACTGACAGAGCTTTAGCTAAAAAGCATGTAAAAGCCGTCAAGGGAGCGTCCTGAAAGTGTCGGCTTGGGTGTGATTCTCATGGCAATGCATAAAAATGTAATGAGGCAGAAACACGGGCTTGTTAGCATGGCCTATAGGCATCACGTCATCACAGGTGCCCAAAGCTCCTCTCTAATTATGGCTCAAATCTGTTTTTTGAGGAACATGACATTGTAGCTGGGGGTGGTGTGTGGCTCGATGGGATATGACTGTGTTCGTGTGCAACGTCGTTAGTTCAAATCCCAGGCTGAGTAGAGTGATTACCACATTGGACCCCTGAGCAAGGCTCGTCACCCACCCCCCAAACTGCTCCAGGGAACTGTGTGCCCCTGCTTTCTGAAACAAACATCGATTTTGATAAAAGCATTCACTAAATATGTAAAATGTAAAAAAAAAAAAGGTAGCTGGAGTACAGAGAAGGCTTCATATGTGGAGAGAATCTGGAATATTCCATATGAAAGGCACCGTAAAAGTGTTATATATCATCGTTATAATGCCATAAAAATCAACGGCTGTGATTCGCCTGGCTTCAAAGTGGCCTAAGTGAGAAGTGACCGGAGGGTTCCGGAAGGCTAACGATCCGTCCCCTGTGCCGATAATTAACAGCGTGAAGTGTCCGTGCGCTCGTGTGTGTGTGTGTGTGTGTGTGTGTGTGTCTCACGTGGAGACATGGGACAGATTGCTGCATTTGTCTTCATGACTGCGAAGATTTAGCATGAAGCACTCGGCGAGATTAATTATCGATGAGGGTCCAGAGGCGCCCGAATCCAGATGCGAGCATTAGTCCTTCAGCCTCCGAAAGCTCCACAGTTCCACTCATTAAATTACAGTGTCAGAAAACTTATTAAAACGGCACAAGCACTCCCAAGTAGTGAGTCTTTAGGGCTCAGCAATAAACCGACCTGTTCCTAGGACCCACTCTCTTCCCAGTCTTCATTTCCGCTGACCTTCAGTCTGGAGATTTTGTGGCGGCTTCTCGCGCCTTGTTGCCGGGGGCGATACCTGGGCATTAATATTTTAGCGCAACTGATCGCCTCCATATGCCACCTTCGCACGCTGCAGCAAAACATGTGGACGCGTGACGGATGGCACGGTGTAAAGGATTATTGAGGTCTAATTTTACACCGGCTTTAAATAGCACAGACAGGTAGCCGGGAACACCACGCTATTAATACGGCTCAGGGATAGCAAATATATTGCCTGTGGTAGATAGATGATAGACAGATGGATGGATGGATGGATCTATGAAATGAACTGAAATCTGGAAATGTTAAATATGACTAAATGATAACCCTTACATACTCATCAGAGTACAAACTTACAAAAGACCTGTGTTTAGAGGAACTGATGCTTCTACACTGATCGTGGTGTGAGTGGTGTGAGATACTTTACTAATTCCAAAGAAAACTGCAAGGCCTCTATTACAGTTTAGTAATCAATTAACCACAGCACAATATTTCTCTATTATTAAAATAATGGTCGCCGGGAATCGACTTGATGGCGCCAAATATTAAGGAATTCTTTCAGTACGTGTAAAAAAACGTGAAAAGCCAGAGGCTCATTTTATTGGAGATCCCACAGGGGAGTAAACAGGGTAGTGGCCGCAGGGGCCCTGGCTCCATCTGAAAGCTGATTGGCCCCCAATCCCTGTCACTCAACTGATTCAAAGCATATCATTGGCTAATTATAAGGTTGGCCCCTCTTTTTGAATTATGGACCCTCTTATTCCCCACACCATAAAAAGTCCAAGAATCACCCCCACTCACATTCAACCGCTCGATTTGAAAAAGGATCCTGAGGACAATCCAAGTTGTTGTTGGAATGGAGGGGTGATTGGATCGTGGCAGGGTCACACACAAAACCGCTGGCCGTGTGGGGCCTCCGACCGGCCCTTGTCAGGAGAGAACCGGGGGCCCACACAGGCTCCTTAATTGCCCCTCAGTCACAGACCTCTGCATGTGTAATTAAGGCAGCCACTTTCACCGTTAAAGACCATTTAATTTCCTCATTTGAAATCAATCAAGTGTCCGTGTGGTGCATGCTGGGTGGGAGCATAGTGCCCCCCCCGTAAAAATAACCGAACTGCGGGGGCCGCAACATCTAGCCACAGGAAACGGCCCCAGAGCACCCCCCGCCCTTAATTGCGATTGTCTTTCGACAGCTGCGAGGTTGGGGGGTGTGGGGTGTGGTGGTGATTGAGACCTTGTTAAAGTCGCGAGGGAGGGAGTTTAATTGCTAGTGCCACCCCCACAAATGTGTCTCTCTTGGCCTGGGAGTGGCGCCATCTTCCATTTCCTGTTGGCTTCAGTGAGCCGACTCCGGACGCAGGCTGAAGCCCGATTAACGCACAGTCATCTGTCTGCCGCAGTGAGGGGTCTTCCTCTCGGGGGCACCGATTTCAGTGACGTGATCCCTTTGAAACACCCCCTTCACGCTCAGCCGTCCCACCAGCACAGTGAAGCGAACATTCAGATTGACAGTATATATCATCCAATGAACACAGAGGCAAAGGGACTGGGTTTGCTGCTATAGCTGTTGTCAGGTCCTGTCAGCCGTGCACTTTGTTTCAAAGCACCTCCACCCGATTAAGACGACTCACTGTCGTTTTGAATCTTTAACCTTGCATGAAACGGCAACATTAAATTCCTTACCAGCCTAACAAAGGTGTAATTTCACATTATGGGAGACATATTCATAAGATAACATGCAGGGAATCTGAGAGATGTTTGTGTTGTTAGCATAAATCTTCTCAGGCCTTATCCTAATTTACCTCCTACTGACCTTTTCTATATACTCGATGCAATAATGGCTGTAAGAGACAGATCGAGGTGCCTCTCTCCCGGATGGCGGCCGTCTCGTCCTATTTCGCCTGTTTGTGTGTTTGTAATGAAAAGGCTAAGATCTCGAGCTTCGCGCCCATGAATCACACAGCAGAAAACCAGGCCAGGTACTGGGACATGAAGTCAGTGCACCCTCAGCGTCACGCTTAGGAATGCCCCCCCCATCCTACCTGCCACGCCGATGCCCGTAATGACTTCTGCTGATTGGCTTTGTGGTGCACGCCACCCCGAGAGAGTAACCGGGAGACAGGGCTGGACACCGCGCGGAGCCGCTTGACGTCTGAGGTTTCCCGGCCCACTGGGAGGCAGACACGCGTTCTTTCATCCTCCGATAACGAGGCCTTCCTGGCCAAACATACGTCTGGACAGAGACGGCTGAAAATTGTGGCCGAGAAGTGGGATGCTTCTCTTCACGACCCTCGGAAAGAGTCTCAGTGGGGTCGTTAAATCTTCCACTGGCGTTGACTGTTATTTAGAATAGATGTACGGGGAGAGAATGGCCTTTTCTGAGAGCTGTGTGAGAAAGCAAAGTGATACAGATGTGTGCATGTAGACTTCAGACTTTTATCACGCTGAAAATGGCACCTCCCGCTCTGAAGTTAGCCATAGTACCATCATTTCAGTGACTTATCAGTAATAGAAACTGCCTGCTCTGCTCACCCCTAATGGTAGCCTGGCTCGATATGGAATATCGGTAAAACCGTATAGCTAAACGACATTTTTAAACGTGTAACCACACATTTTTGCACATATACTTGGTTAAACACAGAACAGATACACTGTACTGGCGACTGAGAAAAAAAAGCGTCTACAACTGCCTATGGTGAGGAGCATAAAAGAAGGTATTATTCATACATATGCCTTCCTTATCATTAACCAATGATATGTGTTGAACTGGTGAGTGACAGGAAAGGGGGGACTCTGGGGACCAATCATCTTTCAGCTGGGTCCAGTGTATCTGTGGCTCCGCCCCTGTACGAATCCTCCTTGTGTCTAACCCATAGCCACTGCTGACAAACAGACCTGCTGCTGTTGCTAAGATACCCAAAGCCGGTTGGCCAGGGAGGTGTGGGGGGGTGCATTGCCGTGTACTTGCTCCCTGACCTTTATGCAGAAGACGAACCCACCTGGCATGCGATCGGGTCTAATGGGCCTATTTTTTTCCAGAATTACTTAAACATATTTCATTCTGATTCCATTAATGAGCATGTATGAAACAGCTTGGAGGTGAAGGCAACTTCCTAAATAAAGCTGTGTTGCTCTTACTTTTGGCATTATGCACGTGAGGGTGTGTGCCAGGGTGGATGGAAGAATGGATGACAGGCAGAGCCGTCCGGACCACGACAACAATTCTGATGGGTGTTTTGATCAAAATGCTATTTTTGTCACAGGCATGGCATTAAAAAAACATCGACTACATAGCAGGGGTGGGAATTGAGAGGGAGGGGCAAACAATTCAATTTATTTTTATATAGCACCTTTCACGCCTGTGGCCCCCAGGCGCTTCACATGGCGGTGTTGTGATACATTACGGCGTCGTTATGGCAGAATAATAGAGGGAAAATGAGGAAGACAGGGATGAAAGACAGAGGAATCAGACGTTTCCTACAAACCATCTATATAATAATTTAGGTTAAAACTTGGTTAAGAATATTCCCGTCTGCCCGACTGGCAAATTTTACCACTTGCGTATACAATTAACATATGATTAACGTATTATTAACACGTGCTTAACATATAATTAACATATAATTGACATGTAATTGATGCTCCATCGTTTTTCACTCCCCCTATTTTCTCTACAAAGTAGCTCTGCCCCCCGCTACATAGTGCTTCTTCTCGCTCCAAACATTTAGCCCTGGCCTCGTTCGTCTGTGTACAGCCAGGCCGGTGATGCCTGGTGATGCTATTGTTTTTTTGAACGCGCTCGCTAGCTGTTGTCTGGTTAATATGAGACGGTCAGTTATGAAACGCCTGTAGTCATCCTGGTCAGACGGCTTTGTATTTTGTTGGTAATTGTGATTCCCTTTTGAAGGGCATTTCTTGGTGGGCCTGGCACAGTCAGAGTGTGGTTAATGGTTGGTGGTACTGCTGATCTGAGTGGAGAATAAAAGCCTGAATAAAAGTCTTTTTAAACACAAAAGGTTATATTAAGGTTTTTCAAAAGCATGTGGACCTGACTGATACCCCTTCATTCTACTGAATTCCGTGGCGCATAGGCAGTGGGGACCCAGTATTCCTCCTGAACAAACCAGCATAGAACAGCATAGCTGGTTACCAGTCTGACCAGCATATCTTGTATTTTTCTGCAGGTGAACCAGCATCATTAAATAAATTTCACCACGTAAACCAGCAGCAAACCAGCACTAACCAGCATAGACCAGCATGGATATCATACTAGTCCATGCTGTTTTTTCAGCAGAGATGGGATCCAAAACATTAAGAACACGTGTGACTGCACACTCCTGCACAGTCCATCTCAGGGCCTTTCCTTTGCATCTCTCATCTCTTCCAAGGGTACCTTGTGGCGTAACATCAGTGATCTCCCCAATCCTCTGTTGTGAAAATGCCTGAATTATTCAACGCCATGTCGCCGCATTTAGAGAAATAACCTAACTGCACATCTGTTTTTTCCTAACTCTTATACTCCAGGGGGATCAACATGAAGTTGAGAATTTCGGGTTTGAAAGGAAATAGCCCCCTGGCAGGTAAAGTGAGACATGTTCCTGCAGTTTGGTGCTGCGGTGGAGGCAACCCAACGTCTTCGGCTGGCGGAATTCCAGCATTGCGTCCGCCAGATGTGAATCTCTTCACCTGTGTGCTGCCGGAGAAGCTTCTAGCTCGACATTTAACATCAATAAAACAGAGAAGAATCGAGATACTTCTGAAAATAAATGTAAAAATAACAAGTGTTTCGGTAATTCATCATGTGCAGAACTTCAAATGTTTTTGTTTATTTGTTGACGGGTAGGGGCGGCCGTGGGGGGGTCTACCGAAGACTTTGAATATTGTAAATCGGTTGCCCTGTGCTGGAGGAGGAGGGGGGCTGGCAGAGAAAGCTAGAGGGGCAGCTAATGAGGCACGACTGTGTCTGGGAGGGTCACAGTAGAGGTACTTTGTATACCCTGGTCCTCCCCGGAGTTACAAATCATTATCCTCCATTCACAGCATTGTGCTTTTCTTCCTAACTGTCTGAATTGAAATTCTCTATCTACTGGAGCATTGCGGTCTGCAGAAAAAAGATTACAAGAAGCTAATTTGTCAACTTTATCTGGTATCTGGTAACTTGGGACAACTGCCGGCAGCTGGTCCGTCACCAAGCCCGTTCTACACACGACGTTCATGGAAAGGGGTCTGCATTTCTGATTAATTTGATTAGCGGCAACAGATTGGCGTGTTTGACGAGGTTCGGCTTTTTGATTTATTTGATTAGTGATGGCAGAGGGGCGTGTTTGACGAGATTTGTTTCTTCCTGTTGTTGCTGCAATTATTGTTCTAATTCATAGCTGATACTTTCTCAGTTGTGTGATTTGAATGCTACACAGAGTCTGAATCAGGGCATGGGGTGCAGTAACCAGGAAAGTGGCTGGATGTTGACTTTGGATGAGCTCAGGTGAAGAGCATCAGTGACACGCACTAATGCAGGTAACTGTTTTGCAGGCCATGTATATTATGATATATAAACGACTCTTGCCTGTCACCTGAGGTCAGTAGCCTGGTGTCCTGGATGGACGGGTAGCTGATATAACAGATAAGCATTACACTTTGTCCTCAGGGGACGGTTGCTGCATGTTACACCGGAATAAAGGTGCAAACAGAAGCTAGTCATGCTTGGAACCAAACATGTACATTACGTAGGTAATGAATCCATTCCTCACCATTAGGCGAGCGACCATTTACAACATTTCACGTGATCTATGACTGTATGTGGCTCAGCAGGTTAGGATGCTGGTTCAAATCCCAGTTTGGCAAAGAGATCTCACATTCGGTTTCTTAAGCATGGCCCAGCAACTGGTCGACCCCACTTTCACAAAAGAAGTCACTTTGAATGAAATGTGTGAATGTGTGTGTGGGTGACGTACATATGACATTGTGAGGACCAAATGTCCCTGCAACGTGATAAAAACATGTTATTTTGATGTTGTGGGGGACCATTTTTTTCCAGTTCCCGTAGGGGACTGATATTATGAAAATCTGCGAATGCAATCAAAAAACTAAAGATGTCAAAAGTCTTGTATTTTGTTTGGTTACTTATGGTTAGGTTTAGGGCTGGGTAGGGGTTAGCTAGGTTATTATTGTTGGGATTAGGGTTTTTCCCACAGAGATGAATGGATGGTCATACTAATGATACGAACACAAACATTTGTGTGTGTGTGTGTGTGTGTGTGTGTGTGTGTGTGCGTGCGCGTGGGCCTTGCAATATCCCATCCACTTTGTACTACTGCTTTGTGCCATATCCTGCCTGGGATTGGCTCCAATGCCCTGCCACAGCCCTGTACTGGATAAAGGGACAGATGATGGATGGATGGATGGACGGATGGGTGGATGAATGGATGTAATTCCCCCAATTACAATGAAAATCCCTCCCCGCGTTCTTTAGTTTAATTCTCTTTGATCTTCCTCTTTTTTAAGTGGCACACAAGCTTCTTCCGGCGATGTTCTGCCCAAGGTTCTGGTGAACCAGCAGAGGGGAACGTCGAGGGGGGGCGCTGTGACACGGCCCCCCCCCCCCCCGCTCCATTAGTACGTGAAGGAGCTGGATGCTTCTCAGCGGGAACAGGAGGCTGCTTCGCATTTTTACGCACAGCAAAGCCCAGCTGGCTCTAACTGAACTTATTAGAAACCTGTGGAGATAAACGGCCCCAGAAGGGCTAAGGCAGGGCCGACTGAGCCTCTGGTACCGAGTTAGTTTTACTTGGGTTTCAGTGCTTTTCTGTACTTTATTATATCACCAGTCCATATTTTGTGATTCATTTAGCTAAGCAGTTAATCACCTCTGTCTCTGGGAGGCCGCTATTCCCATTAAACATCCTTCTTCGATACGGCTACCCCACCTAATTTAACTGTAGAAGGAGTCAGCCTTTAATCATCAGTGTAATCACAAAGTACCAATTGTTAATTTAATGGTTGTGAAATTTGTGGTTTTGCCGTTCTGTGCACAGCAATGGGGTTAATGCTCAGAGCGGCATTCCTGTCTACACGCCCGCCTGATTCAGCATGCAGAATCCAGTACTTCCATCTATCTGTGAATGTAGCTTCATGTTTGGCCCCAGCCTCGATCGGACCGGAACCGATATATTGAATGTAGCATTTAGGATGTAGGTTCTTTTCCTTGAAAAACCATTCGAACTCATTTCGCCATGTGAGGGATAGCAAATGTGAGGAACCCGTCACAGAGAGAATCCGCGTCATCTCAGAAGGTGATGACCACTTGAGCGCTGCTAAAAATAGACAAGCATCCAAGCAAGCCCTGACAGGCAAGGCCTTAATGTGTCCTCGGTGCAGGGATGACTCCCCCAGAAAGTTCCTGCTCATTCCGGGCTGAGCTTTGTGCTTCCCAGTCCAGCCCAGGGATTCTGAGCTCTCTCCGTTACCCACTGACAAATGATTTGCCCTCAGAGATCCTAAGTGACTCCATTGTATCTTTACTTTTCTTGTTAATGCTGCAAAGGTAATGTACTTTTCAGGTTAGAAAAATTTGGATTGATATTTAAAAGAAAAAACCATTACACTTTCATATTTCTTGCCTCTCCTCCCTTTATGGAACTTATATACCATCTTCATCAATTGAATAGGTCTTCCTTCACAGGGATTCCATTTGAATGGGCTTAATGTGTTTTACACATACCGAGTGCCCTCCATTATTTTTCTGAGTAAGCTGAAGTCATTCCGATTACAGGAAGCAGGAGGCACATGCCAAATAACTCCAGCTGTATCAATCCCATTTACAGCTTTGGCAACGTTTCCATCATGGGCTGGATATCTGCCAGCCAGGACCTGATTGGAGGCTTTATCCTTGTGATAAGTACACTGGAACCTGTTATGTGCAGGACTGCACCACAGTGGTATGTGGGGCTGGATCACAGCGGTATGCGGACTAGAACACAGCGGTATGTAGGCAGTAGTATGTGGGGTAGGGCCACAGCACTATGAGGGGCTGGACCACAGTGGTGTGCAGGGATGGACCACAGCAATATGAGGGGCAGGACCACAGTGGTGTGCAGGGATGGACCACAGTGGCATACAGGGATGGACCACAGCAATATGAGGGGCAGGACCACAGTGGTGTGCAGGGATGGACCACAGCGGTATGAGGGGCTGGACCACAGTGGCATGCAGGGATGGACCACAGCGGTGTGAGGGGCTGGACCACAGTGGCATACAGGGATGTACCACAGCACTATGAGGGGCTGGACCACAGCAGTGTGCAGGGATGGACCACAGCACTATGAGGGGCTGGACCACAGTGGTGTGCAGGGATGGACCACAGCAGTATGAGGGGCTGGACCACAGTGGTATACAGGGATGGAGCACAGTGGTATACAGGGATGGAGCACAGTGGTATACGGGGATGGACCATAGTGGTATACAGGGATGGAGCACAGTGGTATACGGGGATGGAGCACAGTGGTATACAGGGATGGAGCACAGTGGTATACGGGGATGGAGCACAGTGGTATACGGGGATGGACCATAGTGGTATACGGGGATGGACCACAGTGGTATACAGGGATGGAGCACAGTGGTATACGGAGATGGACCACAGTGGTATACGGGGATGGACCACAGTGGTATACGGGGATGGACCATAGTGGTATACGGGGATGGACCACAGTGGTATACAGGGATGGAGCATAGTGGTATACGGGGATGGAGCACAGTGGTATACGGGGATGGAGCATAGTGGTATACGGGGATGGAGCACAGTGGTATACGGGGATGGACCACAGTGGTATACAGGGATGGACCACAGTGGTATACAGGGATGGACCACAGTGGTATATGGGATGATCAACCAAGCATCAGCATTTTGAATCAGGCCTCAGACAACTTATGCCTGAGGTGCTGCCATACAGATCATATTCTCCTTTATTTTTTCTCTTTTTTTCTTTTCAGAACATAATTAAACAAATTACCAAGAAGCTCCATACAGAGAGAGAAACCTTGCCGTAGTCTGGAAAGGGCTTGGCATCCATAGGCTGTGCTGTTTAATAATTGAAAAGGACGTCCCCCACCTCCCTCTGCTTCCCTCCTCGTTTTCAGCCTAAGGCTGAGCACCAAGTCACTCTTTTTCGGGGGAAATTCATTTAAATGGATTTCTTTTAATTTGTACCACTGACTTTGTTATCATTTCAATTAATTTAGCACTGAGCCAGATTTTAATTAAGCAGATTACACAGAATATCGATAGTGTGTAGCACACCTGGGCTAGATATTGCAGTTTTTTAAGAATCATCCCCAACGTGAGAAAGAATAAAGCGTCAGTGTGGGTAAATACAGTGATGCGGGGGGGTTTTGCCAGACCATCCCGCTCTTCTATATTTCTGATACAAGTAAACAATAAGGCCGTCCCTTATCACCCCTATTCTGTGCCCTGGGAGGACTTGAATCACTGAGGGGCTTTATTAAGGGACTGGTTCAAAGCAAGGGGCCTCAAACCATTTTCTGTGTTTACCGGCTCATTGCCGTGGCCTTCGGCAGTAATGAGCCTGTCTTCTCAGAGTCACTTCACCCGGGATCCAAGTGTCGCTTTATTTTCGGTGGGTGGGCAAACTTTGTGATGCGCCTGAAAAGGTCAGTGCGTTTATTTATTTTGTAACAGGTCCCCCGTTTCTGGCTGTCCACATTTTTGTTAACAAGCATCCGAGCAAAGGGACTGTGCGCTGGAGATGTCGCACGGGTGCGATCATAATCACTTGTTTGATGAAGAGTGAAGTATCTGTACCACTATAAGCAGGGCCAGAAATAATGCCAGGATGCAGGATTGAATCACTTTCAAACATATCTATGTGTATAATAAATGCTGCAGGAGAATTGCAAAGGAAATGTACAGCAGTGTGCATGAAATAAATAAAGATAAAAATGCACGGTACTAAATAACTACATCAGGAGGTCTTTTGCTACATCAAATGTGACCAGCATCTTTAATTCAGCCTATGGTGTGTTTGGATGAGCAGCTCTTTGAAGATGGAAACCTCGCTATCCTGCCGTAACACTGGATCCTTACTGACAATGTAAACCCCGAGCCTACATCGATCCCTTGGGTATTAGCCAACGAAACAAGGGGCTTCCTCATGCTGTGCATATAATACCGAAGCCATATAAATGCACCTGCTCGCACACAAGATGAACGAATTGCTGCCGTCAGAGAAACAACCGCAGTGGAGGCTTGTGGTCACTTTGTTCCGACTGAGAGAGAAGCAGTGAAGATATCGGAGAGCTACTGAATACTGGGACATTCCTATCTACATCTGAATCTATGGATGAGGACGATACTGCACAAACTCTTTGGATGCAGATGGGCTTTTTGGATGCTTGGCATGTAATGTGACC
>JAODKN010000042.1:11713447-11728215 GCA_026774425.1 Petrocephalus zakoni
TTTTTCTTTCTTTCTCTCTCTCTCTCTTTCTTTTCCCTAGTCTGTCTTGATGATGTTGTAATGTATCACACCCATGTAAAGCGCCCTGGCCCGACTCTGTTATGAAAGGCGCTATATAAAAATTAACTGCATTGAATGACTACCACAGGTTAAAGCCTGCTGAGTGAGTGGCTGGAATGAGGTTGGCTGCGAGGAAGCAAAATGGAATGCTGGAAACCCGGACCGCCTCCAGCTGATCATGATCGAGGTTTAACTGTCACATGCAGTTTCCAGGTGCAGAATCCATTATATGGATGTCCCCTCTTCTCCATCTGATTTAATTTTATTTTTCTCGTGCTGTGGAGTCATCTGAAGTATCCCACATTTCTACTCGGTAGGACTGAGTGTGGGGTTACTGCCAGGGGGGAGTCCTCCGGATGGGGAGCAGTCCCGAGACTGGCAGACAGATGTTATTGCGGGCGGCAGGTAAGGGCGATTCGGGAGCCGTAACCAAAACCGGAGGCCATGTCATCTCATGTTTTTTTTTTTTCTTTCCTGAAAACCCAGTATCGTTCATCTCCTTACTGCTCATATTTTGACTGACAGCTAATTCCATGAACAGTAAATTGGTATTATGCCAGCTTAAGTATGGTAGATGTTTAATTTAGATGTTTAATTTAGATTATACGGCACCTAGAAATTCTGTGCAGAGAGCAAATTACTGACTTCCCCGGCGGGTCATGTGACCAGGCAGATATATCTCCACCCGTCCACTTTGCGACGTGCACCGTCAGCCACCATCAATCTGTATAAGAGTGAGTCATTATCTTCAGTCCCCCTGTAATTTAATTGTTTTGGACCCCACCACGTCCAGCCTTTTCAAGCCGGTGGGCCGGTGCTCCGTTTGCTAGGTACTTTGCTCCGCTGATGTATTGGTGTTTAATGGGAATAGAGAAAAACTTCAACCTGACCTGAGATTACTTACAGCTTGCCTGATATACAGCTTTTAGGAGATATGCTGTCCTCTGAGGAACTTCCTGTGAATTGAAGACCCCAGTTTCATCATGCGTTCAATATGTCACATTTTCTGGAGTCAAACAATTTGCTACTGCATATATCTGGGTTGTTTTTTTTTTTGGAGATAGATTGCTTTATGACTTTATGACGCATTTTCAGAGTGTTAAATGTTATCATACTTTCCTTAGTCTTCACTCCTGACCTTGGTTCTTAGTTGATTTGGGCCAGTTTCAGTAGCAGCACAGTGTTATTTTCTGTGATAAAGATTATTTAGATATTTTATATTTAGTCATGTTCCTGCCCGGATCTTATAAGTCCCATTCGCACCTGCAAAGGAAAAATAATTTTTTTTTACTACATTTATTTTCAGGTAAAGAGTAAAAACAAACCTTTAGCCTCAACAAATAGGCTACACTCAACATTTAAGTTGAAGCAGGCTACATTTTTACATAAAAGTAGGCTAGTCATACACATAAGCATATTTCGCCTGCAATGAAGTTTGCAATAACAGGTCACAGATCTGCAAAAGCAAAATCCACACATTTGTGTGATGTTTCAGTTTTTAGTGTTGCTGTCACTTTTTATTTGCTTACACTTGCAGTGCATATCAGTCGCCTGGCTCTTCAAAGCTGATCAAACGTGACATTTTAGGCCCGAAGTGCCAGACTTCTTCCTAGTATATCAGAGCACTTTTATGCATTTGTCACAACGGCCAAAAGTCAAAAGTGTCCTACTATGGCTGCTTACAATGACAAGGACAGCCAAATATCTTATTTCCTCTTACTTAGTTTTACATTAGGTAGTTATATAGTTTTATATTCACCCGTCCTTAAAAACATTCATATAATGCTAAAATTTTAACATATTTAACACTGAAGTCCAATCGGTCTAAATAGAATGGTTACCAGGGGATATTTAGGATTACCCAACTGGGTATTGTTGGATTATGTAGAGACTGGAATAAATCTGTGTTGAAATGTTATTTTTATTATATTCTGTTTGTGAGATATAACTGTTTTTTTAGGAGAAGCCCTACTTCACAACAGGTTCATGCTGCCATTTTGCCTTCAGTGAAGCCGCTTGAGGACTACAAACATGGCGCCGTATGCGCGGAACTAGGAAGGAATAGACTAGACTAGAATAGACTGTCACAGACATAAAAGACAGGAATAGATGTATATGATTTTAGGGTTTACAGAAGTTTTTGACCATTAAACCTTAGTCGCCCTAACTGAGAAAAAGTATTAGCGAATTTACAGTAGAAGCTAATTGGTCTGCTAATTGTTTTCATAGTTAGTGGAAACGCTAATCCACTAACGAAAAAGTCAGCAATTATCAGATTAGTGGAACCATGTCCACCATAATTGACTTTATGCATGCATACAGCAGTGATATTCCACCACACCCAGAGACGGCAGATGGATTGCAATTCAAGCAGTGCAGTGAAACATCCAACTTTGGGACAACTCATACATACAGATAAAAGTCAATTATAAAGTCAATTATATTCAAAATTCAAGTTAAATATAATAGTTCACAAACTACTTTATGACACGGCTTCAGCAGTTTGTGAGGTAGAGTACAGAACGATATGTAGTTACTGTTATTATTACTGTATGATTATTGTTATTATGGACTGTATTATTATTTTTGGTACTTTTAATTTTTTTAATTAAAGGCAGTATATTTTTGGAGAACAGAAGCAATTCATGTTATTTTGTATCATGTTACTCTTAATTTGCATATTTTCTAATATTAAACTGTGTTTTTTTTTTTTGTTCTGAGAAAACATACACTTATTGCCCAGATAAATAACTTAAAGCATTTCTTGCTGTACCTGGTCACAGGTAACACCTGTCTAGTCAGGCTTATCCAAGGCCTGTGCAATAGGATGCTGAAATAGAGATTTACATATTCACACAAAGCACTGTGATCTTGGCACAGTGGGAGGAAGCCCGTGTGAACGAGGAGTGTATTCCGCACACGCAGACACCCACACACAGCTGGGGATGGATCTTAGGTGAGGGCGCTAGCAGCATTAGCCGCAGCGCTATCTCAGTGTTCCACTTTACAAATGAGAGCCCTGTGATGGTGTCAGGAGCCTTTTCTGACGGATACGAAGCATGCTGGCGTGATAAAGTTAGCGACGTTGTAAGTTTATCACTGACGCTGCAAAAGCTCATGAGCGATAATAGATTATTTCAGACACACCCTTTCCACTTTGAGATATTTCAAATTAAACTAATTCAGAAATCCACAGAGGAGTTGATTAAGTCTGGAACATTCCCCTGAAGTTGATAAATAAGTTGCATGCCTAATGAAAAATTTCGACAAAGGGACTTTTTGTTGAGTACCATAACAAGCTATGTGACTTGAAAATTTCTCACTTCCAAAAAATTTCTTGTTTAATTGTAATCCTGGGTATATACATTATCCATCCCCAATTGGAAAAGCAGGAATCAGTAAGCAGTTTTTTAAGTTTAAGTTTAATTTGTTTTGGATAGCAGAGACAGAGCCCCACACAGAATATATAGCAAATACCCCAGTTATATATCTGTGAATATACTGTATCCTTAAAAGCTAGGCACCCCGGCCTATTTATTTTAGACTTCCATGCATTACATTGAGCTGAATGTGGCATGGTGTTTCAGAGGGTAGCCCACCATCTCCAGTGTTGTGAGTTTGATTCCTGGGCTCTGTGCTTTGTGTTACCTCGTGTGGTTAAATGAATAGTTGTCTCTAAGTTGCCCTTTTCCTGGGACCCCAAACACTGGGAGCATGTGACCTTTGACCTTTGACTGCTTTTTGCGGGGCGGGGGGGGGCAATAGCAGCCTTATTGAATTTCACTTTCTGGTTGTTGGCGAAAAATGTACAAAGCGGCAGTTAATCCCTATTTCATCAGGTTGAAGTTTCAGCAGAATTCTCAGGCTGATAAGGACGGCTGAGCCCCTGGAACGAGCCTCCAGGATTTGGGGAAATCTGGCTTCTGTGTAGCATTTGCAAGGCTACACTCTGTGGTGGAGTGTTACAGTTGATCACCCTTAAATTCCTGTTCCAGTCCCGTGTTGCTCTAGCTTCAGTTGATAATAATGTCCGAAACAACTCTGGCATGAACACACTTCAGGTGAATCAATCATGAAGACTTTCTGGGAAGTCTGTGCATGTGCCTAAATTAGATTTAATAATCTGTACTTGATTCACAAGACTACCCCAAACTCTGACTGACATAAACAGTTAGAGAATAATGAAAATATAATATCTGTTACTCCCGTTTCAAATGTAAAGTTAGAAGATGGATGGATGACTGTCCTGCAGGGTCATATTTATGAATCCCAAATGAATAACAAGGTGGGAATTTAAAAAATATTCATTTAGCTAGAATATTGAGTCGGTCTACAAAGTGTTCCTAGCACCTTAAAGAGAAAGTGGGTCCCACGTTGGCTGAGGAACTGGAACCTACACAAAAGGCTGCAGGTTCGGGTCTGAGGCAGCCTTGAGATAATTGCTTGGCCTGAATTGTTTCAGCCTGGAATCCAGCTCTTTAAATGGATGGAGATTCATACAATTATAGGTGGCCATTCATTTGCCGCGTGAGCGAAGTGGTGCCGAGATGCGGCAGGTGGACCCGGGGGCAGCTTGTTAGCGTGGTGACAGTCGCTGGCACACCTTAAAAGTGTAATCCTCAAGAATTCAGTGAGGGCCTGCGAGCATGAAACGCTTGTCTGTCTCACAAGCCCGAGGATCCATTCAGCTGCGCCAAACATTCCAGCCTCAATGCAGGAATTAGGTTTATTCTACCTAAAACTGTATGAAATCCTTCCAGACCCAATCTCACATAAATAAACTTGAATCCCAGACCAACATTAAACGCCGTCATGACCAACGTATGTTTTGGGTAACAATAACTTCCAAATGATTTTTTAATTATGCTAACAGTCTGGCTGTTACGGCAGCTTTTATGCAGATACAGAGGATGGTACCGAGAATGGTAGTAATTATTTACACCAAGGAATAACAGGCTTTATGGACTGAGCGGATAATGGATTTAGGGATCTTTATTCATAGTCACTAAACTCTGGCTTGAATTAATCAGGTCTTAATACTATCCCACAAAAGGATAGGCCACCCCCAGCCAATAATGAGATAAATCTTCAGTTAGCTCAGCTTACTTAGGTTAACTGCATAGATTTGAAAACCAATGAATGATAAAACAGAGCCAACATCACACCGCAACGTGTTACGATGAACAGTTTGGAAACAATGGGTATGGTTCCAAAATACAGTTGTGTACTGTTGTATATTTATTTCATTTTATTATTTTATTTATCCCGCCCAGTATATATTGCTCAGATTATCATGTCCTAACTGTTGATGCTCTATGGAATCATATGGTTCAAAAGAGCGGGCTTCATTCCTGATGATACTGCAAGAGTGCGGGACCCCAACAATGGAAAATGTGTGTGAAATGACAATGTAATTACGTAATTGAATTATTTACTGCAGGGGTAGGTCACCCTCAGAGGTGGAAGTTTCAGGTCCAGAAAAGAAAGTAAAAATCCAGCCCAGGATTTTGTTTCAACCAACTGGTTGAGTACTCTGTGACTGTGACTCTTTATGCTCAACTGGTTGGATGAAACAAAATCTTGGCCTGGATTTTTACATTCTGGATGAAATTTCCACCTCTGGTCACCCCGATCCTCAATGCCGATGTCCAGCCGGTTTTCCATCCTACCTGGTCTCTGATGAATACACACCTGATCTTGGGCAGATGGTGACTCATCAGGTAGGATGGAAAACCTGCCAGATACCGGCACTCCAGGATCAGGGCTGCCTACCCCTGATTTAGTGTGATGGCTCCTCTGAGAGCATTTTTATGACACATCTTGGAGTTAGCCATTTACAGTCAATAAATATAAAAAAAGGATAAAAATGCATGTTTAAACAAATGTTTTATTTTTTTTTTCGCCAGGTATTCTAGCAAATGCGCAATGGTTTTCATCTTCGGAAAAACCTGTTGTATAATCCCACACAGCGCAGTGGAATATTTTATTATTCATATAAAACTGGTAATATAAGTTTAATGTCAGTAAATTTTTGGCTGAAGTATCTCTAGTGAGTCATCTGAGAATCATGGAGAATTTAGGTACATGATTCACGTTGGTTAGAGGAAGAATATAAGACAAGGTCCTGGACCCAACAAAGGTCTGTGTTTCATACCCAGCCACGCCTTTTCCAACCGGCGGTGAGACCCGAGACGTGCTGAGTCTCATCCAGAGTCATGATTTTCACCTCATTGAAACAGGACCAAAGAATATCAGAGAGCTGTCACCACTGTTTCCCGCTCTCATCTGGGATGGCACAAAATCACCCTCCACAGCGCAGAAACAAAAGCTGCAGAAAGAGCAGCGCCTCTAACAGCCGGCGGGAAATGGCTAGGCTCCCGCCACACAACAGACTCAATGTCGACCGACAATCGCCCACTTACAGGCTCGCACACGGGACACACTGTATCTCCTGCATCATTTTCCCTGAGTGTGGCTGTCCGCTAAGCAGAACAATGCCATCCACAGCTCTCAGAACATCGTCTCCGGAATACCTACACAAATGGACCAGTGACGCGGCTGACAATCATCTTTCCGGGGCATATAATAGCTCAAGGCTAAGTGCTATTTGTATTCTCTTCCTTACATTGATAACATTTCAAGACAGTCCTGCAAACCCTCCAATCCTGTCCTGGATAAGCTTCTAGAAATGGGATGGGGGTAGTGTAGCGAAGCTCTTATTCTAGGAGTACCAAAAAAAAAAACAGTACTCCCAGCAATAAAGAGCCCCGATTGCCGAGCTGCCCTCCGATCCCTCCGCAGCAAATGCCATGTGATGTGTCGGTACCAACAATGCAGCCTTCGCCTTATTGCAGGAATAACAGCTGTTGCGGCTCAGTTACGTGAGAAACAGAGGAAACCTTCAGACTGAAATTATTTTTCTGGAGAAGAAAAATTGGCAACACTACCCCGATTTCAATAATGTTTTATTTTATTTGCTTGTCAGTTATGAAGTGCCTAACGTCAATCTGCCATAGACGAGAATGTCACTCATAACAGTGCAGTACACGACAGTTTTCGAGAACTGACAGTAACAGATTTCCCTCATTCATATTTTTCTTCCCACTGACTATTTAATAGCACTCGCTTTTTTTTCCTGGTTGCTCCCAGCATGTTTATCTACATTCTCTGTTGCACAAACTGTTTTACATTGTTTTACAAACTGACGGCTAACTTGCCGTGGCTGACGTTCGGGGCAGGGTGGCTACGATGGGTAGGAAATCGTAAGCTTCGGACACGGAGGGTGGGAACTCAGACGCATTTATCAGAAAGAAAAGAAGCGGAAGAAACGAGAGCATCCGACTCGCCGAGGCACTAAAAGATAAAAAAAAAGCACTCGGGAGGCAGAACCCAAAAACGTGACGGAAACAAAACTGCTCCCTGCTTTTCTCAAATCTACTCTCTTCTACCTTCGGCACATCAGGCTACCTGTATCTTCCCGGGCCCCATCGCAGCTGTAACGGCTTTCTGCTGCCAGCCCAGGTCCCAAACCGCTTATTTTCCCCCCGTCCCGGAATTGGCCACCGCAATGCCGTGTCCCCCTCGCTGTTCACCATGTCACCTTAAAGTCCATCCCAAAACACAATAGGCAGGGAATCTGTCTCTCTCTCTGTCCCGCTAAGCTAACAAGCAATTTGTAAAAACCACCACATGCCCCCCCCCAGTCTTCTGTGTTTTAAATTAGTATTAGTTTTTTTTCTCGACTGTACTGAAATTGATTAAATTTACATAATGTACATGTTACAGGATCCTATTTGCAATGTAATTACACCAGATGAATGTTTTATTCAAAGCAAAAGGAACATATACGAACTAATTTCAGCTATTAGGTTCACATATCAAACAAATCATTGTTTGTTAATACAAAGATGATGAATGCAAATATGAATTAGGCTATGATGTCCAGAAAGCATTTCATTTACCAAAATGCCTACATTTACAAAAGGTGTGTCTGTAATGAAATTTATTTTGCGTACATTTCTCTTCATTTAACTGCATTATTTATCATTACCGTTTTCTTAGAATCCTCCAAGGAATACATCTAAGTATAAGTCAAATTACAACATGCCACTCGCTACTACGCTAGATTGATATCTCCAGTTAATTCCCAGATCCATGAATAAATGGCCGCAACTCTGTGCTGTATGGAAGATGGATGCGTCAGAAAATGCTCATACAGCTACTGAAGTACAGTGTTGTTCTGATATAAACCTATAAAACTTCTTTTTCTTCATTTTCTCCTTACATCCAGTGTGCATGTTGTCCCTGCGTTTACACAGGTTTTCAACAGGGATCACTAGTACACTCACCACACAGTAGCTAAGATGGCAAAGGGACAGGAGAGAATTCACCAATTAGACACAGGGGATGCTTAGGAGGCCAGATTTGATAGGGCTACCATGGGCAATTTTAGCCAGAACATTAGGGTACTACCCCTACTCTTATGAAAAATGCCCAGGGATCCTTTATGACCTCAGAGAGACAGGACCTCAGCTTTATGACTTATCCAAATGACCACGCCATTTTTACTGCAGTGTCCCTGTCACTGCACTGGGGCATTGGGATCCACACAGACCATAGGATGGGCTAGCCTGCTGGTCTTACCAACACCTCAGCTTTCCTAATTGGTCTGCCATTCATCCTGCTTAGCTTTAGATGGATTACCTAGTCTGAACTGTAGGTAACATCAGTCTTTGCCCATACAGATATGCCCCAGGTGCCTCATGTTTACTCTTTACTGTAAACATTTCCTGCTACTATACATTTCATATTTTGAACTGTTTTTTCAACTGTTTTCAGTACATTTATGCAACTCCAGCAATCATTTCAGGCACTTGTGGGACTTTCACTTACTCAAAAATGTTCTGAGGGCATAAGGAATAATCTTTGGTTCAGAAAGAGAACCAATCAGAAGTTGTCAGGTGTCAGACCAACCAATCAGATGCCTTGGTCCCACCTCCCACCAATCATTATTCCTTATGCCCTCAGAACATAGTAAGTAAAAAGTCCCACAAGTTAATTTCACAAACCAAACATTGATGGTACTCAGTACAGCTACAAGTATGAAAAACTGAGAAATTTTACCTCTAGTTGTCTGAGAACCCGCCACTGGCACAACCGTGTCCTAGAAACAACAGTGGGGAAGCAACACGTGCGTCCGCAAGCACTCTGGCCTAGCACAGTACTGGAAATCTACCCAATGTGAGCCAGCTGGGGGCCATTACCTCTCCATTTCCCGGAGCTAGCAAAAGAGTCCCTTACAATCGAGAAAGAGCACTCCAGCCTCGTGGCAGTCATCAACCTCTAGGTCACACGAGGTATTTGTGTATTTAACTCGGAAATGTTCCTTTTAGCCTACAATGCTGCGAGGGCCCTCTCTGAGCGCGGAATCAATCTCTATAAGCTAAGCAGGTACCTCTGTGCTTTCAAAAATTCTGCTACTAAATTACATGGCTGTTGCATGAAATGTCAGCACACCCGGTTTGCAGATTGTTCAACACTTTTATTTATGAATAAAAGTATCTAAGACTCTCCTTTACCCTTTTGCAATAATCCTATCTCTCCATACTTGAATCAAACTCCAACATTTGCTCCTTTATTCAGAAGTGCTGCACAGCTCTCAACTAATTCGGACCAGAGAAACCAAATTATATGTGTGAAAACGTCCTTAGTCTCCAGCATATGCTCAGCTGAGTCGGCAGTTAGGCCTACAGTCGGTTGCACCACTAACCAGTACTAGACAAGCATACATTTAATATAGACTATCATCTGTGTACGGCAGAGGTGACCAATTCTATCCAGAAAGGGCTGTTGGGTATTTAGGTTTTTACTGCAACTCCCTAATTAGATTACTAATTAGAGGACTGATTGGCTGAACAGTTCTCACACCTGGGTTTGAACAGCTGACCTAAAGTTTATCCCAAATACCTGCATACACACTGGCCCTTTGTGGATAAGATTGCCCACTGCTGGTGTAAGGTATTTCAGTAGCGGGGTGCAGATGTTTAAAATGATATGCACGTACACTTTAAAGCGCACCCTCTCTTGACAAGATGGAGAGCGTTATTATTCGCTTTTTAAGGGCAGAGATAAATAAAGCTGATTTAAAAAATATCAATCGTGAAAGGATGGCCACAGTGGAAATCTTTGTCTTTGTCCTACTATCCGACACATCTGTTTAAAGTCTCACCTGCCTTCTCTTCCATTGTTTTCTTTATAGATTAATCAAACTGAGCCACAGTGAGCTCAGCAATCAATGTAGCGATGGCTTTTTAAAATCGTACAGGAGCTGAATGTGGAACGGGACACTGTTAATGACGGCTACATTCCCAAAAACCAGTTCTTGTGTCTTCTGTATTCTTCACTCCCAGAGGTGGATAGTTCAGGTCCAGAAAGTAAAAATCCAGACCATGATTTTGTTTCAACCAAGCAGTTGCGCACTCTGTGACAGATTCTTTATGCGCAACTGTTCGGTTGAAACAAAATCCCGGTCTGGATTTTTTTCTTTCTGGACTTGAACTATTCACCTCTGTTCACGCCTATAAAGACATATTAATTCTATTACCCAGTCACCCAAGCCTTACACTGTCAGTTGTATATGTAGATTTTTATTAGTGTGAATATGAAATACCAAACCCAGAGAGAAGGGCGTGGTCTTTTACTTTGCAAACAAAATCAAATAACGTTTTGAATGAGTGCACGGCAGGCGCCGTGCATTTCGGCGATATGAAGCCCGAAAGCGATAATGAAGAAGTTAACCATGCAGGGTATGGGCACTTAGGCGCGCGACTTGCGCGACTCCGGGGGTGAGGGCTGGCTGTTGCTATGGCCACGGTCTTCATTATAAGCAGCAGAGTAGTCCCGCACTTGAGAAATTAATGGAGATTTCAGATGCCGGACTGAAGAATTACCATCGGCAGGCTATTTGCTGTCTGCCTCAATTGATATTTTTACTCGGCTCGCTTGCACCTGCTTGGACAACCACCGCGGACACTTTCCTCTGCTAGTGCTGCCTCCCTGTTATAAATAGTCAAGTTTCTGCACTACTTCATTATGTATGTCTCTCTGGACGTGAATGCAAACACAATGTGATGTGTGCGACAATCTCTGTTTTTTTCTTCCTTTTCCTTTTACATTACATTTGTATCCGTAAGGATTAATGTCCCCCCCATGTTTATAGCGCTCAATGCGGGTGCACATACATTGCAAGTGGATTACAACAAGGGCGTCTTAAACACGGGAATGGGCAGTGTGCCTGTGCCGTTTTCATTCGCGATCGAACAAAGTATAACTTTCTGTTCACCTGCACAATAATCGTTGGCTGTGCTGTTTAATTGTGGTGCCTATATAGGTTGTCATTTTATCGACTTTTTTTTCTTTTTTTTTTTCTGGCAAATCTTGTAAAAGGGCTGACCTTGGTATAGTAGCCCTTGGACCATAAGTTTGAAACAGTTTCCTACGGAATGCAGCAACGCCTTCATTTTCAAAATCACTGCCATTAAATAAATACACCGGTAACCTCTGCCAACTCGCGGCAGTTATCTGTGTGTAGGATAATCATGTTTTACTACTACAAAATAAATCCATTAAATATGAATAATCTGGCTGCCACATTCCACACAATGCAGATGAATATGTACAGAGACGCGCCGAAACGTCTTAAAGCCGTAAGACTACGCTTAGGTTGGGGATTAGTGGGCTTATTTATAATAGTTTTATAGCCTTATAAAGCCTTCGACTCTTTTAAAACCACAAGCAGGTTCGTATTGAGAGTACTGCTCCTAAACCCTGCACCGGGTAATTTGATGTTCAGCGCCCTCGATCCGTGAATGCACCTGTTTTTAACTATTTATCCCCACTAACCAGGGCACGGCAAATTATTGCCCTCATGGAGAATTAATCATTTCAACGATTTAGTACGATTAGCAGGCACTAATCAAGCTATTTACAATTTAGCACAGGTTTCCCTGTGCATTATTTAACGCTTAATTAAGGAATGTTTAGCAGATTAGTTAAGCTTTAGGTCCCCAGCCAAAAGAAAAAGCTGAAGTTACCTTAACAACATTCACTTAATCCAAATTCATTAAGGGCAAAGTCACATTAAGGCTCCGTTTCTAATCTGTCTTAAATGTTCTAATACCTATATGTCTCTAAAGAAGAGGCTATTCTACTGCCAAGTTTTTACACACCTCACATTACACGGCTGCATCCAGGATAGCTACTCTTACTCTTAGTGAGTAATAACAGCTGGGCCGGTTCTGGCTGTACTACATTAGCCAAGATGCCTGCCTGCCAATGGCCATTAGTCCAGCCCATGGGCAGCATCTAAACAGGAAGCGGCTGGCATTCAGCTGATAAAATTAGACCGCAAACTTGCATCGCCCCACACAAACTGGCTGGTGGACATTGTGTCTCTCGCAGCTCCATCTTAAGTTTGTGTGCCAGACGATGACGTATTGAGATGGATGTGTGACACGGACATGCTTTACAGACGAAGGGAACTTGGCCAGCAGTGTCAAGCATCCAGTGAACAGGATGGACATTTGGAAATTAGTAAATGTGGATATTTTAGTGTGAACAGATAGGAATGATTATGTGCATGTATATTTATGCTGGGTATACATGGGTCAGTGCTGGTAAATAAAACCCTAGTGTGCTGACTGGCCAGAAAAGTACATATGAAGCAATACCTGGACAAAGGCATGCACTGTGGATTGCTGGAGGTGACGTGGGTCTGCAGAAGCCGTGTGTGAGGTGCAGTGAGGTAATCGGGCAAAGGCAGGCCTGAAGGTCCAGCACTCTCCTGGCTTTTTAGGTAGTATTATGTAAAAGTTTCTCAAAGGTGAATGAAGAATATGTTAGCTTTTATAGACTGCCAAATGTCAGGCATCGCAGGGCTCCATCACGCTATATCTGACTTAAAATGTTGCGTTTGTGAGTCAGTGGCTGCATCTGCCAATAATTAATTAGTCACGATTAATGGTGCAAGTATGCCAGTATGCCTTTGCTATACTTCCTATAAAAATGACTTTCCTTCACAAAGACATATCTTATTATTATAGATTATTAAAGCTTGCTTAGCTAAGATGTAGAAGTAAATCTCATTTAAATTGGTAATGAGCAAAAAGGGTATGTAATTATCTCGGTGGACTGCTGTAATAGACACTTGTACAGTTCTCTTTGGGAACACGCCATCCAAACGAATAATCTTTACAGATTACGGAAATTGTGTTTTAGAAAGTCAGCAGGAAATTCAAATGTCTATTAAATTTTCAAGTTAACTCTGCTTGAATGGAGTATAGCATGTTCACGTTACATAGGTGGGATCATTCCTCTGGGCTGCGTGTTTAAATGTTTTCTGTGGCCGGGGGACTTTCTGCTGAATCTGGGTTTATCAAAACAAAACATGATTAATGATTATAACTGCTGCTGCCTGGTCTGTGTGGATGCTGGGAAATGACATAGCTGATAATTGTGTGTCTGGTCGCCTTGCACACTCTTCTCAGTGCTTCTAATGCAATTTCTTGTTCTCCTTCATTAATGTTTTGAGTTTAAAGTTAAAAGCTTTTTTTTTTCTTAAAATCAATTACTGACTCATTGTGGAGTCCATCCTGCAGCAAACACGAGTATGAATGCATATTGTATTCATGCTGCTGCTGCCCCATTCGAAGACTGTCGACTTAGGCCTTGATTTCAGGGAGAAATGCTACAAAATAACCATGTTTTTTTAACATTTTTACTTTTTCAACGAAGCGTCATTGAAAATTGATGGTTAAAACATACGTCAAGGTTAAGGACGTTGTGGAAAAGTTAACAAATAAACCGAATAATGAACTGCGCCTAAGAAGTTTATACAAGATCCAGGAATCATCAGTGTGACTCTAAACATGGTAATGCTCTGTTTGCGCTGAGTAATTATCTATGCATCCGTCTTCCAGCTGGTTGCATGCACAATTCAGCGGTGGGATTTGAACCCCCAGCACCGGAGGTGTGACGTTGCATCGCTCTCTGTTGAGCCACCCTGCATACATACTACATGTATATGTCTCTGTGATTTGCACACATTTTGAAAGTTTCGGCTTCTGCTTTTTGCTAATGATCTAGCTATTTCCAGGGTGATTCTCTTGTATTCGATGTCCCCTCTGTCCTACTTTTCATACATTAAAAGGGAAAAAAAAAATCAGAATATGCTTTCAACTAAATAAAGAATAGTCGGTGAAGTCTAGGTGTGAATTTTCACTTACGCGAAAATAGAGGATTTTATCATATCTCCAAACGGCATTTGACTGAGAGGTGGATCAGTGGGTCGTACTTGTGTGTGAAGCACGTATCACCTGGCTCGCTCTCTGCCAGTTTGGCCCGTTCATCCGTTTGTTCTAGTGCAGTGTTTCTCACCCTCGTCTTCAGGGACTCCCAGACAGTCCATGTTTTTGCTTGTCCACTGACCATCTTACCATCAGTAGCAGAATAAGGTACCTACGTGCCTGCCCCTGCATAGACACTGAAATCTTACCACTTGTACTATATAAATTTAGATTTTGCTATTTTATTTTGCTATTTTATTTTTGTCCAGTTGACTCCTCTGCCGGCCGGCCTTTGGGTCTGGTTAGGGTTAGGGCTTCCTCTGCCGGCCCTTGGAGGATGGGCTCCCCCTTTGGGTCTGGTTAGGG
>JAODKN010000042.1:11728315-11744327 GCA_026774425.1 Petrocephalus zakoni
TCCCCCTTTGGGTCTGGTTAGGGTTAGGGCTTCCTCTGCTGGCCCCTGGAGGATGGGCTCCCCCTTTGGGTCTGGTTCCTCCCAAGGTTTCTTCCATCTAGTGATGTATTCGTCGCCCCTTTCACCTCTGGCTTGCTCAATGGGGGCTTTTTGTGAGCGGAGATCATGTAAAACGCTTTGAGACAATGTAATGTTGTGAAAATGCGTTATACAAATAAAAAATTGTATTGCTTCTTCCCGGGAGCTGGGAGGGAGCAAAAAAACATGGACCGCCTGGGGGTCCCAACAAACCAGGTTGGGAAACTATCGTAGGGGAGTACGCGGTGCTACACTATTTATGGCTATGGATTCCTAGCTGAAGGTTCCCTCAGTGACCAAACAGGAAATGTACCTACAGGCACACACAACTTGCTTGCTTCCTATTGGATCCCATCGGTTCCCTCAAAGCCTGAGTGGGGTGACAGGTTACAGTAGATGAATACGCGGCAGCTGACCTTGTTTTAGATTCGCTTCTAAAGATGCCATTACAGTAACGATGCTGATGGTGATCCATTAATTAGTAATTTTTTTCCTAACAGCTCATTATTATCCATTTATCTTCTGTTTAGTAGACGCTAGCCTAAGATGAAAGATTACCAGTATACTCCCTGAACACAGAAAATCTGCAGATTGCTGGGATTTGTTTATATCTTCTTCCTCTGGTGGAAACTGCCTTTCTCTCTTTTCCTGACTCCTGAATAACAGTGTTCTAAAAATACAGACTAAGTAATGCCGATGTCCTAGTCTGACATCCATAAATTTCCTGTACTTAAATAAATAAATCGAGAATCTGCATATTTTCTACCATATTAACACATTTGCCACAACACTGAAAAGTCGGCCATTTAAATCCCTGTTGTGTAAATACATTTTGGTCTGAAACGACTCTGCTAGCCATTAAATATCCGTTAAAGGTTTGAAAAGCAGTTAAAATGCGCCAGACTTAAGAGAATCTTAATTTGACATGTTGGAAGCCCCTCGGATTGACAGAGTTCACAAGCCTGCAAAGCCCACAGTATTATGCTCAAATAGCAACTCTGCAGCATGTACAAAATTGAAGTCATTCTGCCAAAGAGTAAATACTGACAGCAGCCTTTCCTAAACGTGATGTCTGACCGATAGATCCCACTACGAAATATAGGTGGCTAATGAAAAGGTGCCTGTGTTAATGACTAGGTCCTCTATTTAGGCAATTGCATTTTTACTGTCGGATGGTGCCGCTACTGAAGAAGGGAAACAAGTTGTAAATAACAGTTGATAAGGTCACTTTTTAAAAATCTTTTTATTAAAGGGTGAATCTCAGCCGTAAACATTTCACTGAATGTTCTGTTATTGTGGTCTATATCAATACGTGGCCATAAATTCTGAGCTGCAGCGGAGTCATTAAAGGTTAAAAGTCTGGGGAGAGCATTACGGGAGATTACGGCGGATTACAACGCTCGGGCCCCAGCAAGCTGGCCTTTGTTTTTCCCCTCTGGTTTCTCTGGTAACTGCTGCAGCCCCGCAGCCTCCTTTGGTGAACAAGCACCAAGGGACCTTCTCAACCTGCAGGGGGTCACACTTAGAGGGCTGTCACTCAGATGGCCATTACTTCAGTGACCCCCGTAATGGGGTCACATATAACAGTGCTGTCAGAAAATACGCAGATTCAATAGACAGGCTAATTCTAGACTGTGAGGGATGCAGTTTCCTCTAGCTAGGTTGGTACCTAACCTGAATGGCCCAGTAATTGTAATATATCTATAAAATAAGGGGCCTGACTGGGGAACTTCTGAACAGTGTGGGGATTAAATAGTATTTTTCAGAAGTTATAGGGCACTGTGACCTTAAGGACGGATGGGTAGTTAAGCGGTATTACACCTTAACTCCTGCTGTGTCTGCCTCTGATGGTTTTTCTTGCAGAAGCAATTTCAGACATTTGGAGTAACTCTGCTAGGTATTTAAAAAAAACAAACTGTCCGCTCTGCATGTGATTCTACAGAGACCAAATGCATTAAAAGGATATTTTAAATGTCATATTTCAAGCATAATTACTCTACGGCTCTCCCTTTAAATGATCTGTCGTAATAAAAAAGCAACAGAAAAGGTATTGAAATAAATTGCTTCATATAAAACTTTACAAAATAATCGTGCCACAAAAGGGACGTGATTTCTTTCTTAATTAAGCTAATTATGAGTTCGGTGTTCGTGATTTTTATATGCTCTCCCCTTTCAATGTCAAAGATTGTGTGACTAATACGCTATTGAAGAATATTTTTCCCTAATAATTGTTCATTACGCAAACATGAAGTTGAATGTTTACATATTTAATATGGCGCTTGACTATTATTTTTTTTTGTTTAATAATAAGATGCCAGTTATTGACAACTGTTGTAAGACATTAGGATAATGTTTAGTGCAAACTGAAAAGCAAGCTACATTATAAAATCCTGAAGTCAAGATTTACTGCCTGGCATGGCTTTGAGAAACCCAGTGAGGGTGCTAATAAAGTTTTGGTTCTAAATCTTAAAAATGGGCACAATTAATTTGTCTGTTATGGTATCCAATATAGAGCAGTGTTTCCAAAAACCAGTCGTCTGGGAACCCCGGACAGTTCACGTTTTTGCTCCCTCCCAGCTCCCAGCCAATCAGGAACACCGAATACCTGGTAGAGGTGTGCTGGGAGCTGAGACAAAGCAAAAACATTACATCATTGTTATACTGTATCATTGTTAGTTTAACAGTTACTGACTTAAACACCACACTCACAGCTGTATCTGTACTTGATGGTTGCAGTCGCACACTTTTAATGAATTAAAATCAAACAATCATCTCAATCAACTCTGCTGTCCCATTTATAGTGTTTTTCTGCTTTATTGTCTCATGCTTCCTGGGATAATTTAAGTGTTTCCTTGTTATCTAGTACTGGATAGCCAGTATGCAAAACTAATGGATGGTTGTAGTTACTATGAAATTTATTGGAGATTAAATGCTGTTTTCGGTACTAATTTTAATTACTCGTACCTGAACATAGATTTTCTGTTTAAGTGTAATATCCCATAGTAATTGGCACTACCCCCATATATATAAATAACCAGAGATCCAGATAAAGCAAAAACAGATATTATATACGTGTGCAATTATAATTACTACTCAATTAATTGTAGTTAATGATAACAGAGAGTGAGACATTTCTTGGCTGGCAGATAAAGAAGATTAAATCACACATAACCCATTATGCCTGTGGAAAAAGGCAGAGTGTATATTTTGTTGGCTAAAGGGTAAGGCCATATACGTTTGCTAATGGCCTGGATCTTGTGATGTACTAGGGTTTGTTATGTTTTTGAGGACCTTTAGAAGTGTGTTAATTAGAAGAGCCCCCTCACTCCACTTGTCGGGTCTTGTTTCCACCTCCGTCGCTTTCATGTGTATTATCAGCTTTGTCCGGCGCTTACAATCTGACAAAGGCCGACCTCTATGGATGTAAACATTAATGCAACACTGGCATAGTCTTTTATCATCGCCACCCTATGACATTGCATTCACCAGTCAAACAGAGCAGTGAATACATCAAGTTTCACCCTAATAGGTGAGATGGGACTGCTCCCACTATTTGCGCGTGACGTGCGGCACACAGCCCTGGGCCATGGGAGGAATTTCCGAAAACCCTCATGCAATGTGCCTCCTTCAGCCTGACGATAAGGTGCATTTTAATTCCGGCCTGAGATGGGATAAAATAGACTCAACAGTCAATCAGAGGTTAAAACACCCCCTGCCATGGCTGCAGCTGTGATTACAATACTGCGTATTTTATTTCGCTCGCTCTCTCCACACATCTTCATCATAATTGTTATTCTGGATTTATAGTCCCACCCTGCCCCCCCCCAGGACAGAGAGATTGCATGATGTTTGTCTCAGGAAAACATGTTATTACCTCTAGGCTAACTATCACCAGCAGATGGAGTACCAGCATTTGGGGGTTAGTGTAACAACGGGCAGATTGTAGCTGCAAAAATTCCTGCATGGATCTGTGGCTGCAAAATAATTTTTCTGACGGTCAAGTTTCGTAATCAGTAATGAATATTCAAATTATAATTAGCCCATTTAAATTTTTTTTTTTAATTGTCTCAGTTTAAAGTGAATTTGTGTCTGGGTGTAAACATTCTGTACATTTGTTGTCACATAAAGGAACAAGAAAAATGTGCTGCAAGGCTGTGCAAACAATTGATAATTAGCTAATTAAACTTATTACGAAGTTGGCCGAATTAAATTAAAAAATCTAATTGCCACCGACGCTTAGCACAGTCAAAGGCACAAATTGCTTCCAGTTTTGTCTATTTTATTCTTGCCAAATAAACTGTACTCCCATAAAATTGTGAAACACTATCATAATATAAGATAAATTAGGACATAACTTACAAACTCAACATGGGTATAGGTTTAGTTTCAACATTGGTTGGGACCAAATCAGCCCCAAACCCCCCTGCTCCACTAAACACTCCACAAATATATTGGGAGGAACGTGTCCTTACTCTCCATAAGCAAGTCTACGCCCTTGAAACTCAACATGTTTATGTGTGTGCAATATTATGCTACCAAACCATTATCCATTTACAATTGCCAACCTACTGGAACGATTAACCTTTTTTTTCATTTTAGGCCTGTGGTAATTGTATTTTAACAGCGTAATAAGCCAAGGTCCTACATCCTCTACTTTCTTCGCTATGTCCCTAAGGCTACAGAGACCAGCAGGTGGTGCATCTCACATGGTCTGGCAATGTATTCACAATTCTTTGGAACATATTGTTGCTAGCTTGCTGTATCTGGCTGTGGATTCGCTGTTTTGGCATTAAACTTTTCTATCAGAGGTTGTTTGGTATGAAGAATCTCTCTTGAATTTCAGCGAGCTGGCTGAGCTACGGTTCAGTGTTGCACAGACAAACTACACCGTGTCTTGGTGTCTTTTTATAACCTAGGTGCTATCTCCAATTTTCAATGAGGAATCCTTTATTTTTTTTTATTTTCCCTGTCATAGTACTCCTCAGAAATCTCAGGTGTTTGTCGATGGTTCACAATGGGAGGTGACATCTCCGAGGTAACCAGTGGACCACCTGTCCAGAGGAGCTGTCTGCGACCTTCTAATCATACGAGCTGCAGAAGTGCTTTATGCTACCTGGTGTGACGTGGATCTGTGTGATTCGATTCCATCAGAGGAAGACCTTCTTGTGTCCACATTAGATTTTTCTTGAAACTGGTGGAGTCTTCTGATGTTCCTGTGCCTTTATTTATGTGGGATGTGGGCATTAAGCTGCTGTTAGCACTTATGATAAGCCCCATCCCATAAACAGGCCTGTCAGAACATTAAGCAATCATGCCACATTCTCTGAGCTTGTAGCAGTCACATTACAATACAGGTCTGTCACCCCGATAAGAAACATCTGGTGATGCTTGAAGTTCTCCCGAAATATCTCCCTAGAGCTTCTTCCACGGTCCATCAACCCCTGGTGTCAGTTGTTTGTTTAGGAGATTTTTTTACCCTGGTTGTGGTTCACAGTGCTATCCTGCAAAACAGACATGGTCCATTATGTGCTTGCTACAGGTCTACGTCTGGACTGATCATACGATCTACTCTGTTCTGTGCTTTAAGGCGCACTATTAAGTATGACAAACAATGACATCTATCTTCCAAACACTTTTTTTGCTGGTCAGGGTTACCTGGAGCCTACAAGGTTGAGATATACCCTGGATGATATGTTAGTCCCGATTTTGAAATACCACTTAGCATAACTGCATGTCTTCAGAATGTGGGAAGTAACTGGAGTACTCTGAAGAAAAGTGTTGTGGTGTTAAGCTCAGTTCACACAGATAAAAATGAACTAATTCACGTTCATGTCTTGTGATTTTTATGAGCTGTTCTGAATCCAAAGTAAAATTTTTGATCATTTAAAATTTCACTAGCGTCACCTACCATTAGAATGTGCTTGGCGTCTATTTTTTGTATATAAACAAATCATTAGTGTCACAACCAGTGCATCAACACTGATTAAGACAAAGATCACACGAAAAAAGATCATCACATAATAATTTTCCAAGGCATGATTCTGAAATATTGTAATGCATCATATTTCATATTACAATATGAAAGTAAATTTTCTGCCTATTATTGCTACTTCTGGTGTGTGAGCATCATTCACTCTTACCAGACTGAACAATGGTCAAATGCAAATTCATTAGCTGCAAACCGACTTACGCAATTCACCAAAAATAAGAGTATGTGCAATGAGCGGTGCTCCTTTAGTGCTACTGGAAGTTTTACTTAAACATGTTTTATGGGCAGAAAATAAAATGATTGGTTCAGAGATATGACCAATCAGATTGTAGAGAAGGCAACTCCATCAACTAGGAGGGGGACCGAGACATCTGATTGGCTGGTGTGCCATCTGACGCAAGATCTGATTGGTTATCTCTCTGAGACAATCATTTTATGTTCTGCCCTAAGAACATGTTTGTGTAAGTAAAATTCCCATTAGCTCAATGAGCACATTCATGTGCAACATTGCACAAAACATAGAGGTGGAGTTCATAGCCCCGACCTTGGTGTGATGCAGCAGTGCTATCCACTGAGGAACCATACTGCTGTGTTTGTCTGCTTTTTCCTGCTATTTGTTGTGGACTGTAACTCTTCATAGGACCTTGAACGTCTCCCCTTCCTCTGGCATAATAGCTTCCTTTAAGTTGCAGCAGAATCACTTTTAGATGAAAAGGTTGTTTTCATTGTCATCTTAATAGGATTTCACACCCCTGTCTAATGACACCAACCTTGAACAGCTTTGGCTGCATTGTTTGAGTTTCCTGGGCAAAGCAGTGTCTACAGTGTATTCTAGGTAAGCTGATCTGACCGTCTGTAGTTTCTGAAACTTCAATGTCCAGTTTACGTCGCCAGTAGTGGCATTATCAAATATTTAAGTGCCTTTTTTTCGAAGTACACATGCCTTTCTTCGAAGCTCCAGGCTCAGAAGAGTTTGTCACACTCTCAGGCAAGATCTTCTGTGGCTGTCTTGGTCTCTAGGCACAGTTAGATGCTGTTCCCCCTCGACGAGCTGTGACAGGCAGCAGCTCATACCAGCAACAGAAGAATGATGGTTGAGGATAATCAAGTCCGTGAGGCTGAGCAGTGGCACTTTTGTGTCGACTGTCTTATATGGCAATGGAGCCTCCATGGAGAAAGTTCTTGTTGTCCCAATTAAGCATCTTCCCATGCATTATACAATACTGCTTTGTCTGAACTGTCATGCCTTTGGGTGACACAGGTGTAATAATACATCCATCGAGAGCTTGGCTTATCTAAGCATCCAGTAGGAACTCTGATGGAAGTATTGCATACAAATGTCAGCGCTAAGTACACGTGGGTGTCTCTGTCCAAAGGTGTCATTAATGGTGTACCAGAAATGATAGTGACATTACATTTCTGCTTTGGGACACTGCGCAACGTGTAAATCTGCATCACACTTGTGGCACGTTATGCACGCTTATCATCCTTCTGTGTAATTTGACACTGATAGCTGCACTTGCCTAAGCGATGTACTCCACTGTAATTTTCATTTGTTTGGCAGTAATTGTGGATTTTTTTTTTTCTTATTCCCGTTGAAGGACCGTTTCTGGCCTTAGCCTTGTGACCTGGTCTGTTGCAGTAATAACATGTTTCGCCTGAGCTTCTCGCCTGCTGAGCTGCAGTTGTCTGACATTTTGTGACACTTTTGCATGGCAGCTTTTGGGACCGGTGCCAGTAAATTAACTTACTGTAGTGCAGCTTCCATTGCAGTAGCCATTTTGACAGGTCAAGACAGGCTAACATCTGAGTATGCATGCAGGAAACACTGCATAGTGAGCCGTAAAACCTGCTGTCCCCCACCCGTGTCACTGACCATAACCTCATCACCAACAGGCTCCTGAGATGGCTATTAGAATAATAATAATAATATGTATTATCAATACTTTATTGATCCTGTTGGGGGTCCTCTTTTTCTTTTTCCTCCATGAGAGTAGCTTAGTTGTGAAGGGCAGCCACCTCTTGCAGCACCCAGGGAGCTGGGGGCCAAGGGCCTTGGTCAGGGGCCCACAGACGTGCCGTGGCCGGGCTCGAACTGGCAACAACTTGACCTCTTTCAAATTGACAAATTCCTAGGCTTTGTATGTTTTGAAGTGAAGTGAAGGTGATTAATTGTCATTTTGACGCACCACAGCACGCAACAACATAACGTGTCCTCTGCTTTTAACCCATGTGACACCGTTGCTTCGTCAGTGCATTGATAAGTGTTGTGACCTTTGGCATAATGTTTGGAGGAAAACACTGCAAATTTACCACATATATGCAGTCTTACAGGGGTTTTCCTACAGCAATCTTGCCAGTTAGCTTACAGTAAGCTTAAATCTACCTTGATTGACTTTGTGTTTGTAGGTTATCAGCATGCTGTCCGGGCCTATCCATCATTAGCTTTCTTCTGAAAGCATCTCTGCAGCAGTTGGGCCTATGGCGTTACATCACTAGCACATTGAATCATGGGATACCGGTGCCATATTTAGAGGAAAGCAAATAACTGGGGGGGGGGCGGGGGGCTCCCATTAGCATTTAACATAGTTCGACTCATTCAGTTGCCTGGTTCCAGCTAAGTAAGTTGCTATCGTAGTTAGCAACTATGCTTTCGGGAAACGCACCCTAGATCTTCTTCCACGCTGGAAGAAACGCGAAGATGTAGAAAGCGAAGACCAGTGAGAGAACACCACACTGTAAGAAACCGAGAATGCCAACCGTGGTGAACCGTGGTTTTATATTCGATATTCGCTACGTTTACTGACATCTAAACTGCAATAACTTCGGGATCATAACAGTAATTCTTTTCATTTTAGGCTCGGCTTGTGAAGTTAAACGAGGGGTATATTTTTTCACTATTAGTTAGCTCCACATTCTCCAGCAATATGAATTAAAAATACAAAGCAAGATGGGAATATCCTTCTGCTCACGCAAAACTGCAGGAAAACTTAGGGATCGCCTTCAAAGTGCAATTCCGATCACCAGAACACCACTTGCACAGTATGTGTCCTATAACCATCTATCAATATTGCTGTTGGATAAAGTGTAATAACTCTTTAATTTTTAAGCCATGTATTCAACTCTTAGCGCTCTGTGGTTTCCATAGACGCAGGTAACTTTAACTATGGTGCCTTAACCTACATAAGCAAATTTTCTGAAATGTAAACGAATTATGTAGTACAGTACATTTGTTTCATCAATTTTAGAAGATGACAGAAAGGGTGGCAAAAATATCTCCTCTAGGGCAGCTCGGGAAAGACAAACCCCAGTCACGCTCGCTGTCCATGGCAGCAAAGTTTTAAAGCGGAGGACGAGATTCGGTTCTGACAGCTAATAACACAGCTTTTGGTGCTGAAAACTGCGTAGGACTGCTGTTTTTATTTTATAAATATGTAGCTACTGTGACCAAGTCTAATTACATGTCCAGAAAATTATAATCAGTGATAAATTAATACTTATTTTCCCTGATCAGGAATTGATAAGGGAATCGATAAAGAATCTGATTGATAAGAAGATTCAATAATAGCATTGACATCAATGATTTCTTATCGATTCCCATCCCTAGCTTCATCAGTACGAAAAAACTTCCATCCACTGTAGTATGTCACTTTGATGCTTCTCCGGTCGGGATGGGTTTCCTGCATTTCGATCGTGTCCTGGCTGTACCGTTTATGAACAGACACTAATAGCGAATGTCATACACTCAGCATAACACAAATACCGAAAGCTGATTCTAGCGGTAGAGGTAGATGTTTAGGGTTTTGAGGTTTAGTGTCTGAAAAACGCACTAAATGTCACTCCTGGGGGAATTGGCACAAGACGCTATAATGTGGCTAACAGCGATTTAAAGTGAATATAAAATTAGTGTGATATGACAAGAGAGCGAATCCACTAAAATTTAAATCAAGTCTAATGATCGTATCGCAATTTGACTTAACTGAATAGAAATGTACGGAGCGGACTCTCATATGTGCGGGAATGTCCTACGCCTTTTATACTCTTATACTTTTGCTCGTTCTTGTCTTTTCCCAAGCAGGAAAGGAATAATTTAAACATATACCAGTCCTTTTCCCCAAATGGTTACGTGACCATTTGAGACAGTCCTTAATGCAGCAGTACTATCCGACTGTAGTAAAAAGACCGCACGAATGAAGCAGGGTTCCTCCGAAAATGGCGACCGTAAGAAATAGTACCCACAATGCCTTGCGACATAACGTCACTGCCACGGGCCCGATGAGCTAATGCTTTCTTAGCATGCCGTGTTAATGTCTCATAGGGTTCATGCTTGATTTTACAACAGGCATCAGCATTGTACAGTATGTGCTGTTTCTGCATGAGCATTTTGTAATTGGTTCTCTCACAGTGTAGGAGACCCTATTTGTTGGTGTTTGACAGCCCTTAAAGAAAAAACTAATTTAAATGTTAATTTACTGTATATTGTTAAGTCTTGTTCGTGCCAAATGTTGGCAGTTGATGAACTGCATCTCAGTTGATGTCATGCCCTGTGGACAGACCAGGTGATGTTCTTCTAGTAATGGTGTTTTTTTTTATACTTAAACCACAGCGTGCAATGTTGATAACCTTAGTGCGTCACTGGCCAACATGGTTAAGGCTGCACTATTCACAAAGGCCCATTCTGCGATGTATAACATTGTTCATCTCGGATGGGCTTCTCAACAAATTGAGGTTCTCAAGCATCCTCTGGGGAAGTGGCTTGTCAACGACACATCAGAGACCGTGTGAAGTGGGGTTTGTGTGTTGTGGGGGGTGGGGGGGGGGTGTGTGATTCATGGCTGCCAGTGGAGCCTACAGACCAACCTGAGAAGGAGGGGGGAACCTCCCATGAGATGGAAACGAACCTAAGTAACAGGGACACCAGCGAAAACAGGCCTCTCACCGATGCGGATCATGGAATCGATGCTGATGGAAACACTAAAACAAGACAATCAGAGCGAAAATCCAGAGCCTGCCCACACGCCGATGGTTGCTAACAGGAAGTGACACGGCCTGATGGCTGCAGTCAAAAGCTCGAGAGATGGGATGCTGAATAGGCCACCTCAGTCTGTCCGGCTGACACCTGCACAGGTGTCCGTTGCCGACTCATGCAGCTTTCATACGGGAGCTCACAGCAATTGTTGGGATGCGTAATGTGATTAACGAATCGGTGCTCTGCAAACTTTCTTGGCCTTCTCCCATATGTTAGACGATGGTTCTAAATAACACAAACCAAAAGTCCATTTCATTGTGTAATGGATGATAAAGCCTGAAGGCCTAAAATGTTGCCCGAGCTTTGCGTGAGAGGCAGAGAGGTCCGATTATGTACCTTCAGGCTGGGAATGGCAGCCGGATTCTGTAAGTAAAGTGTCAGATTGATCTCTGCATATTGTCGATTAGGTGACATTAACTGTCTCCTTGGGGATATTAGAGCTGATTTAATACCTACTTCTCATCTCTAAATAATAGACCTGAATGGCAGAATGACTTTTGCCCATTGATTTAGCGGTTACAGGCCAGGGAGAATCAAGGGTGCTTATTGCTGTACATGGTACACAATTGTCACTGAAATGCACAATATTATCTTTATCTAAAAAAAAGACTTCTCCAGGAACAAGGCGTAAATTGATAATATTGTATTTTGGTTTTTGTCTGTGTCCGTAGTTTTCTGCTTCTCAGAAATGTACAGAATAGTGTAGAACCAGCACTCTATAGATTATACGGCGTCTTTAAGCACTTATGTAAGTCGCTATGGATAAGAGCATCTGCCAAATGCTATAAATGTGAATGTATGTATTATATAGACAATTACCAGTATATGTACAATATAACACTCTTCTTTCTTCATGATCCACATAGCATCTTGTAATTAATGAAGCATTTTCAAGTTCAAAGATGTTGTTTTTTTTAATAGTCAGTGTAGTCAATACCAGCTTGATCTTTCAAGTTAAACCCTTATTTAATCAAAACCAACATGTGTTTTTACAAATAGACAAATAGCTTATTTAACACAGACATTTGTGCATTTATATGACAGACGTGTTTAAAGAACAGCACAAGCCCATAAATCAGACCTCAGGGAATTCGGTTATCCAATCACCGTGTTAAATGGGCTGTGGGGCTTCATTAACATCTGTCCTTTGTGACGCCTGCACTAGAAAATTATTAGGAAACTTAGAATATTGCAAACACATTGTCACCTGCAAAAAAAACATGATATATGTACAAAGAAAATGTGCAAAAAATATGTATGTGTTGGGACTTGGAGAATTTGGAGATTTTTCTCTTAACCCACTTGCGAGTTACTCAGCTCAGTGGAGACACTGAGCCTTGATAAACATCCTCGACAGTCTGGAAGAATTTCATTTTTAGTGAGGTTTTTTCTGGGGCTGTTTCTCAGTTAGAAAATCCACTGTTTTCTGCTAACTGTATGTAGAGTGCACCAAAAGATCCTTTATTCCTCTCCCCTATTTGTCCTAGTCTAGCTCCACAGAGAGCAATAATAAAACAATGTTTGGCTAGAGCGCCGTGTCATGTGACTCCTCACTGCTTACCTGATTGGTGGAATGTGTCACACTCATATTAAAGGCCTAATGCTGCCTCATTCTATTATGCTTCAAAGGTATTGCAATTTTGAATTCACTGATGCCAAAGAATAGGCAGCTAGTGTGTGTTTACCTTAATAACTTTCCCAGGAGGCATGTCAGCGCTCTTTTGGGAGCCCCGCGGCTATAAGACGATGTCGTCACTGGTTTTCCAGTGAAAGCTGAAAGCATATATCGGAGTCTGGTCCTTTCCTTCCAGGTTGCCATACTCATCTCCCCCCACGCCCCCCACCCTGAGTCGTGTGACATGGCACATTCCGTCGGAGAAAACCAGCATTCCCCTTTTACGGTCAGCAGGTATTAAACCTCATTTTTGTCAGCCTCGCAAAAATAGCCACAGCTGTTCATGGCTCGCAGTGAGATGTGTGGTGGATGATGTGCCGTGCGTACGAACAGCCTGTGGTGGCTCCAACTCCACTCTGATTGGCCGAGGATGACTCAGGCAGAGTGGGGCCCTTATGTCTGCGGAATGAGATGAGGGCTGTGTGTCTGGTCTGCAATTCACCCTGCTGCCTCTAGGGGGCTCCTGGCGATACTCCAGAGACCTATTTAGACAGCATTTTAATCGCTCTGTTTTTTCTGTTACATGTTGCGGAACTGAGGTCCCACTCTGGTTCCAGGCCCTTAAAGGGGATTTGCATACAAATTACGCATATTCTGTTATGAATAATTAAAAATGAGTTGGTAAATTCAACTTTTCCAATTTAATAATTTCAATATTAAAGTAAAGCTGTAAAGCCTGAACCTCTACATAGGATGACAGAGATGAAAATAAGCATTGCGGAAACGATAAACCAGCTACTTTCAGTTCACCTTTTTTGAAAAAAAAAAAATTATCCCAACAATCGTTAATATGATGCCTTTGTGTTGGCCCATTTTTCTCAGCAAAAACAATTAGCCAATGCCCGCACAGCTCGGAAACATTTCGCGCGTTGCCATTCGTCGAGGGCAGGCAAACACGATGTCACGTTAATCGGGAAAGAAACATTAGCTCTGTGATAACGTCAATATTTCCTCTCTGTAAGCGAGCTGCTGTTAAACTTCAGACTCGTACTGCACATGTGGCACTCTCTATTCGTACGACATGCAAGCTCGAAACTTTATTATAATAAATGTAAATGTTTGTTGGTTGAATCAACATCTTAACGTGCAGTGGCACTGCAGTTACAGCTCGATGTGCGATTGGTATAATGATTCTCTGATGTGATTGGATGCTCAGAGTTCCTGATTATTCCTGTGAGAGGCATCAAATAGCAGTCCTGCATGGCCCAGTGACCAGGCTGGGGAGCAACACGTTTCACGTTGTTGGGAGCCCTGAATTGTGGGGGGGGTGGGGAGGGGGGGTGGTGGTATTTTAAGGTCTTTGGAGCCACAGCTGACAAAGCGCCGCTGACAGTAGAGATTGCGGCCTGCTTATGGGGATTTCTCTGGCACTAAAGCAGTTTTTCTTCCCAATATTTATTTCGTCTTAGAGCGGACAAGTAGGAAGATAAGATTTTACTCCTTACACCCCTGGTCATCACCGAGGCTTCTGGTGAGTAAGGGATTGCAATAGAAAGGAAGAGTGATGAAAGTGAAGTGGCTGGTGTGTGTGTGTGCGTGTGTATGGGGGGGATACAGAGAGAGACAGAGAGAGAGCGGGCCCTAACTCTGCACATAGCGGGAACCCCAGGCCCGAAGAATTAAACTGATGCCACAGCTGTGTGTAGCACAGAACAGACACCCCCTCCGGCCCGTGATTCTGTTACCGTCAGAGGGCGGGGGTCACAGTGACTACAGGGTGGTGTCCCGCCACCACCCGGGGGCCTGTGTGATGCTCAGTGGATTAAAACAGCGCGGCCATGAGAGGAAGGTTGTTGGTTCAAATCCCATGGACAGCAGGGTGCTTTCACCGCTAGGCCCCCAAATGCTGTCTTTGATTCCAGTTACCATGCTCTCTCATTGATATGTCACTTTGGACAAAACCATGAGCTGAATAATTAAATTTACCACATTATCCTAGAAATGGGAGAAGGCTAATCTCATGCATATGGCTTCACTGCTGGATAAGCAGTCCTGTTCAGAGTTAACCCCTGCCTTATGCGATATGGGACAGGCTCCGGGCCCCTCCACAATCAGTACAAACAGTATACGCATTTGGAGAATGGATGGATAAGTATTGAAGCTTTTGTTAAAACGAAAGTCCATTAAAATAATGTTGTTTTTTATACTGTCGAACTTGCCTATTGGCCAAGCTTAATAGTAATGAGAACTAAATTCCAACAAATGGCCTCCAAATTGCGCTTTTAGGCAAACTGAGCTTTTAATCACTTGGTTGGAGTCCACAAGTGTGTCTCTGCCTGTCTGCCAATGTCTCCACTTTACAGAACTTTCCCGAAACACCGCGGAGAGACTTCACACAGCAGAGGCGCCGGGCAACTCTGCTTCCAGCTGTGTGTGTGTGTGTGTGTGTGTGTGCATGCAGGGCGTCCTGTCAGGGAGATCCATCACCGTCAGCCTCACTCCCAGCCTGTGTTTATCAGCCTTCCCACACATCTGCAGTTAGCCGGAAAGCATCCTGGAACGGGAGCCTGGGCCCGCAGACACTCGCCAGCTTCACCTGAATATGCATCGATGTTCTCTGGCGTCGGCTGCAGCACAGGGCTAATATTCACGTGGCAGGTTATTAAAGGCCCCCGTTTTGCCTGCACTATAACGGCAGGCTCATATCCAGGGTATGTCTACAATCCTGTAAAAGGTGATGCTGATGATGAGCAGGGGAAACAGCGTATTTTCCCCTAAGCTCTCATGGGGAAGTTTTTCCTCTAAAATTGAAAAGTATATGTGATGGTTAGTATTGACATTATTGTGACATTTTGTATATGTATAATATCCTGATGCCTGTACAATAGAACATAATGCATTTAAGACATGGTACAGTCTTTGGGAGAGACTTCTGTCAAAATTTAGCTCATAGCAAATTTCAATATGTTCACCCGTGTGCCTTTATATGCACCTGTGAATGGTCTTCCTCTGTCTGCCATATTCTCTGTGTTTCTCATGGCTGGGTAAGACCGGGATACCTCTGCAGGTGGCTCGGCGTAGCTGGCTGAGCTGACCATCGCCTGGGGTAACAGGAGGCTTGAAGGTGCCAGAAAGTGAAGATTTATTTGCCTGTTTGTACAAGGAGAAGAACGGGTATGTTACAGTGTGCTACATTTCACATATCCCACAATGCACCACAAAAAGCACACACATATATGTGAGAACAAAGCTTGGTGATCAGACCCCAGTGCTGACCATTCATGATCAGCTTGACGCATTT
>JAODKN010000042.1:11744427-11758790 GCA_026774425.1 Petrocephalus zakoni
TCATGATCAGCTTGACGCATTTGCTGCGGGGGGGGGGGGGGGCAAAGGCCCATGGGGGGGGCGATACTACTCTGCTGAGCATGGGAATCGAACTGGTGACCTTCCGACCCCAGGCACTAAGGCCTATCCCAGCCACACACAGGAGCCAACCACTATTCTGTAGCAGAGGATGGTTAGCAGAGGTCAGAGATTTTGCTCGCACACTCCCCTGTGATCTGTCCCGAGTTAGCGGGCCTCTTTTACAATCCCATACTTTCCTTGGCAGCATTCGTTCTGCTCCTTCTCCCCTCCCTGGCTTAAACTGACTTCTGTATCCGTACGGCATAATGGCTTTTGAGTCGGTCTAATTCTATTACCAGTGTAAGCCGTGGAATTTACAGAGCAGACAATGTTACCATTTTCTTAAAGGCGAAACGAGCGATGTGGGAGCAGACAGGTTAGAGTACGGCTGGGAAACGGCTCCTACATCCCCCCCCGGACCTTATGCTTTGCTCCAGATAATAATAATTGCTTCCTTGGAACAGTCATGTCTCCGAGTAATTATTCTTTGTTCGGGAAGACGGACAGGAAGTAAAGGTGATGTGGGAGACCGCCAAACCTGAGTGAACAGCGTGTCGCGGTGAGGCGATGCCAGTCTGGAATCCATTAAGGCAGGAGGATATAACGGCTCACTCAAAATATTAGGTTTTACTCCGGCTTTAATCTGACATCGCTGCTGCGTTTTCGGGAGCTCTGGGGCCACCGTGCTCCGTGAAAGTAAATAGAATTGATCCGGAAATATGGAACAATAGTTTGCAGGTGCTTTTTATAGATATGTACAAGAATAACGGGAAATATATCTGCACTATCTTGGTTTTTTGTGTCAATTTTATTTTGGAGGGAAAAATGCCTTGCTGTCCTTCGCATGTACTGCGATTGATGGGAGTCCTGTTCGTTAGTGCTGCCACTTCTCCTTCCATTTAATGACCTTTTTCTTATCTAAATGATTATTTTGTGTTTTAACGCATGCAGCCGTTTGTGGCCAAAGCTGACGGATCTTCCTGCTACTTTTGTCTTTTCGTAGATGACTTTCTGTCTCTCTGCACCAAGGAAGCTTTGCACCGAGGGTAGTGATCACTCTGACTCTCTACCGCGTTAATTAACTGTTCATCAAAACATTAATATTTCCTCAATCAGCACTTTGCAAAGGTTACAGTTATGCGGTGTGGCATATTACTCAAAGCCGATATGCCATGACTGCTGAGGATTAATTCACCAGTGTAAAGGCCCCTGTCTCCACTTAAGGGAGCCAATCAGGGAACTCGTGCGTCAGGTGACTAAAGTCAGAATCGTACACAGCCAGTGAGCCAATTTACTTACATCGTCTCCGCTGTTTTATCTTGAAACTGTTATACTGGCAATAGTACCTCTGCTGATTATTTTTCTCCGCATGAATGAGAAGTAATATGTAAGTTATATTACTTAACCATCTGCCTCATCACCAGGTTTGTCGTACACTTCCCAGGGGTGTGCGTGTCAGTTTGCAGCAGTAAGGATTTAACATGCAAACCCTTCTGTGTTACAACGCTTAAACGGTAACTGCTGAGACGTCTGCTAAACCTTTTAAGGCTCAATTTCTTGCGCCGAATGCTTACATTACACTGGAAGCAGATCCCAGAGGCTTGTTTGGATGTGTACTGTAAAACATGCCTTATTTGTACACTAGGCATAATTAGGCCATTAATAAATGTATGACAATTTTATGGCAGCTCATCCTGTACCATATATAATCTTATTATACTTTGTTCTCTAATTGTCAAGAATTTTATTTGTACCTAGTGTTTGAAAAGCGGTTTTACTCTAATTTAGAAATTTCTTCATTATTACTAATTTGGTTCCAGGCATAGCAGATTCATAGGCCTTAAATTAATTCCTGAAAGCAACTTCCAGCTTTGCTCTGTTCATTTGAAACTTTATTACATTTATTTGTCTGACAGGCAATAGCTTGATATGAGTTTAATAAAATTAAGGCTTGAATATGGACATCGTATGGAGTGAAACAAATTACAGTGCTGGTTTCTTTTAAAGGGATTTGGGGTTCATTGTGTCTAGGCACAGTCCAGTTCTAAGGGAGCGCAAATGGAACGTGACATTACTCCATTCACCACCTCATGTAATAATTAGGAATCATGACAGAACCTTGATAAACTATCTTTTGGCCAAACATGTATTCTATTAGTTGCATATTTGAAAAATAAAGGTGAAAAAGGGCATCAAAAATAATGTTTTATGTTGAAACTACAGCAGCCACTGAGGAGCCCGCAAACATAATAATCTGTGCTAGCTGGATGCCAGCGTTTGACCCATATCGTTCGGGGCTCGAAAGCTCACCTCGCGGTTTAGTGGAATCTAATAAGATGAATGATAAAGAGGATAAAATCCTGCATGAAATATAATCCCCGAACGTGCCAGCTCCTGGTGAGAGGAGGATGTGAAGCGCTCCTGGTCGGCGTGACGGAGCAGCTGGCGGACCGGCGCGGGCGACGGGTCCGTCCCGTGGGCGTCAGGCTCCCGGGAACACACGTGCGCGTCCTGCCCTTCACCCCCCATCGCTTTCTGCTTACTTTGGCAGCTGCCCAATTGTCCACGGCGTGATCTTCTCTCACCCTAGTTGGCGACTATTTGCTCCGATCATTATTATCAGACACTAAGGATTTCTGCAGCGTCTTCGAGCGTATTGGCCACTTAATAAAACTGAAGAAAATCTCTGAGATATTAAACTAGACTTTGTGTCAATATGTGCTTATCTGGAACATTACTAATTTCTACGTTGCATTCCTGCACTGCACAATTCATGTCATTTTTGTATATTTGCATTATGAGCCTAGAATATTTAGGGGCTGTCCCGGAAAAAGAGACCAGTATTCTTGACTGCGAGAGCATGTTCTATCCCTTTATGAGTCAATTAAAGCGTGTGACTGGGCAGTAAGCTGGCTTCCCTGCCAGAAAGCCAGGCCTCTTGGCAGAAGATTGGATTTCCTTCCAGCATGGTCTGAGGCAGCCGTTTAAGAGAGCGCTAATCACCCGTTTTGCTATCTAGGTCAGTGGGATCGCTAGCTATCTTTCCACATTCGCATAAAATAGTAATATTAGTTATGAAATCTAATTCTGTACAATGACAACCAGTCGCGATCGGTGTCCAGCCTCAGGTCTATACGTATGGGTTACGAATTACAACTTGTAAGACAAAAGGCAAAGTCTATTTTTAATGCATAATCTTATTTTTTTTTCCAAAAGCTTGTTGCAGTGCCGCGGAAGCAGATTGAAATTTAATGGCTGCCACCTTTGATGATAATAAATGTAATGGTAAAAATAGCGCTTATATTGATGCTTATACGGCGTGTTATATGGCTGGCCACCTGTTTACCAGCCGGCTTTTTTATTGTCAGTCCCTGACTTTCTGGCCGAAGCTTTCCGGGCAGACAGGCAGGGAGGAATGGCAGCGGCAGGAGCTTCAGTTTTGTTGTTTTATTTTAATGTCCCCCCCCCCCGAAGTTCCGGCGCTCCGGCGTCAGCCGAGATGCGCCTCTGCACTTCACCCCGCATCTTATTAAGCTAATCGTGCGAAATGATAGGGAAATGAAGCAATTGCCTATTTTGACCACACATTAAAAGCGCGGTGGAGCGTACACCTTGCGAAAATAACTATTTTGACAGTACGACTTGATCGCAGCCTCTTAATGCCGGCGAACCCCGCTAATGGATCCGTGTGATTTCCCGTATCCTTTCCCGGGACCCCTTCCGAAATGCCCTGAGTCGCTGAGACGCATTTTTTTTGGGGGGGGGGGGGTCATTAGTCTCCCAGTAGTAATAGAGCCTAATTACCCGCTCCAGTGACACCTGTCAGCCTAGCCAGCGTGTGCGCGCCGCCGACGCGCAGCCCCGACTCCCTCTCACCGGGGGAGGTAAGGGGGCGATGCGAAACTAACCTAATCTGTCCCTGAGATTTATCTCACCCTAAAATAAGTACAAATCGGACCGAGGTGGGTGTTATTTCCGTGGGTCAGATTGTGCGCTCTGATATTTAGTGTCACTGTACAGTATGTCGGATCGCCCACGCCGCATGTTTTAAAAAAAATAATGAAATAAAAAATAGAGAATTGCGATGGCAGGGAAAGTGTCACCGTGCCACCCTTCCGTGACAGGCCGTCAGCTTCACAGCTGATGCGCCCCTCTGTGTCAGTATACGGCTGTTTTTGCAGGCTCTGAATCACCCGCTTATTTTGGGTTTGATATACATCAGCCTGACCTCTTATAATGTATAGGCGTAATATTTACAGTGCTGAATTCCATATCACGCACCTCGAGTTAAATTTAAGAGAAATAAAACATAAGCAGCCTATGTAGGCCTAATAGTATTTCGCTTGGACCGTGTGGCAAAAGCTGATAAAAGCAGATTCCCCCCTTAGCAGATGCCCTGTGCTGTCAGCACGAGCCTTGTACGTTGTCCCAGAACCCCCCCCCTTCTTCACATTGTCTTAAAAGAAACCGAAAATATATCTGAGCTGCTGCTCAAAGGCGAATTTTGAGTCAGCCGGGGACTGTAAATCGGCTGCCTAGCCCGCAAGGTCACGGTAACGCGCATGTGAGCGCGCATGTGAGCGCGCACACGAGCCCGAGCGTGAGAGCGCGCCCCTCGCCCGCAGGAGCCGCGTACGCAGCCTTGGACTGAAGCCGCGGCAGCTGTCGGAACATTGACAGAACATTTATTACTTGTGATGCAAAAGATAAACTAGCACATGACATTGTGGAGCAAGCATCTCCGGGCAGAGGATTCTGGAGTGGGGAAAAGTTTGCATTCGTAGTTTAAATGTTATACTTATTGTTTACAGTTGTTTAGTATCTTTTTATGATAATAATAATAATGGAGTTTTCTTTGCCACATGTGGCTGACGTTGCTGGTCGATTTATTAATTTCAGCATTGTGTTCCCTGCTGACATACCGCAATGGATGTTCAAAAACGAGGGTGTCGCTGACATATCTTCGCCGTAAATCTAAGCACTTCGGAGCCGTCAAAGAGGCTTTATCCACCTGGCACCTCCAGACTCTCCATCAAAAACGAATGTCTCCCATCAGCCTTTGTTTCGCCTGCCCCGCGGCATGCTGGAACCTGTAGTCGTGATTTACGGGAATATCTGTTGGACCATTCTTTTTTTAGAATAATATATATATACAAAGTCAGCAAATATAATATGAACAGCATGAACAAATAAATAACAATAAATAAATAACAAATAAATATCACATAAACATAAAAACAATGAACAGTACTAAAGAGTAGAGTACATTGAGACATCCATAAATCTGAACTGTTAGATCGCCGTGTTGGACCCAGCGGTGACAGAAAATTCATCACAAAAACGTGGCAATCCAAAACATCATCCCATTGTCACGTGCAGTTTATTTTTGATTGATAACTCATCACAGGAAAACCTAACAGCAGAGTGCAATGACTTGCATTGTTTATATATTTTGAAAACCAATGTAATGTGACAGGAAACCCCAGATTTGCGCAGCAGTGTGACGACGCGTCATTTGATATATCGGATCGGAGTGTCTCCTTTTTCACTCTGTGTGTACCGCTTGGGGGCTGCGGCAGCCTGTTAGCAAAATGAATAATGAACGTCGGCAAGAGGGCACACCAGTATTCCGAGGCTTTTAGTCGCGGAAATAAGACGCGGCGCTCTTGTTCACGCCGTCGAAGAAAAGGCTACACTGCCGGAGGTCATTTACTTCACAATAAAACCAATTAAAAGGCAAAACCAAACAAACATGCCCGTGCTTTAATTTTTAATTTTGCATGCGTTTTGTATGTGTCCCGCAGATTAAAACCCGCTACATTAATATAACAAAGTTCAGGCATAATGTGTAAATAGCCCCTGCTGGGAATCAGAGGGTTTATAGGAATTTAAGGTATGTATGGTAAGGGACGTTTGCTTTCAGTTTCTTTCCATCCCTTTTCCATGCCGCTTATCCTGCACCGGCTTTGGGGGAAATTGGAATCTATCCCAGGAAGGATGACCTGGATGGGATGCCAGTTCATCCCGGGATGCGCACTTATACTCCGTATGGGCAACTTAGAGACCCCCACCCCCCAGTGTAGCTGCCTGTCTTTGGATTGGCTGGGAGCTGAGCGCATGTGTCAGGGAGCCTGGAACCACAGTGCTGCCCGTTGGCTTTTGAACCCCCCCCCCATTCTAAAACCTCACTTTTAAGTGCGTCGTTACCCTCTTGTTCCATCTCTTAATTGCAAACCATTACAAATTCAAATCAGGCACATTTTCAGCAACCTTCGTTTATTAGTCTAAAAGTCAATTTTCGGCAATTGTAAACATGACCGGAACATTCCGGAATCTGAGACAGGACCAGCTATAGTGTTCTCTTTTTTTTTCTTTTCCCAACCCCATAAGTTCCTATCTCGATTTTCTCTAACAAAAGCCGCCTCCAAAAAGCCCTGTCAGCGCCGGAAGAGATGGCACTCGCCTTAAGGTAAAGTGTTACTTTATTCCCTGAAGTGATTCCAGTCATTATTCAGTGAATGTGTACCTTTATGCCTTTCTGGTGCTTTATGGCCCGGGGATGACTGGAGCGAGTCGGGCTTCATCAGCGGATCGGCTCTGCCATAAATAAACTTAGTGCACAGAAGCCGCGCCTCCCCGGATCCTCTCCATGTGCGACATTAAGGCTTGAAGTGACTCAAAGAGGCGCAGCATGTGGGGAGATCTCAGATGTGCTCTTCCCCTTTATATTCCTAGGTAATCTCGCACGGTCTATACGCCTGCAGTTTCGTAAAAGAAAATATATGTATATATATGTACAAATGCATAGGCACATCTATCAGAATTCCCGAAGTGGGTCCCAGCTGTACCGCGGTAGACGCTCTGTTTTACCGATAATGTGCTCCCTTCAGAACCGACTGGTCACGGCTGAAATGTTTTTATACATGTTATTACATGCATGACGAATTCAGTACCCGTGATGATAAGGGTTCGTTTAAAAAATGATGATTCCTTAGTCTGGCTATGACGACTTTGATAGATTACGTCCAGCGGAAGTTCTGTCTTATTTATTCTTTTGCACCGCGAGTATCTGAATAACCCTTAATCATCAGAATCACGGTAAATCGCCATGGAACATTCTGCCATGCTTTTGCATTTATTGTGAGCTAAAAATGTCCTGTTCATTTCTAGTTTGATTATTGTCATGTCACCATTTATGGAGTGTAGATAAAGATGATTCAGGTGAAAAGCAATCTGACCATGATTGAGATTTACTTTCTGTCTTTGTTTCACTTGATTTCTTTCAGTTGGACTTCCTGATCATCACTTTTGGATAAGCCAGCCCGCTGTCCTCAAATGTCATCCCCGAATATTGAGTCATGGAGTGATCACAGTTCGAAGTTTATCTCGCAGCTGTCAGTGCGCGACGGGCTCTGCTTCATCACCGCCCCCTCCTAAGATGGCGGACATTTCCAACCTTAACTATACCCGGTTTTTCTGTTTTTTTATTTGTTGTTTTAATCGGATCAGATATACAGTGGTCGTCTGAAGCCGCTTGAGCAGAGGGGCCCCTGATGCTGTACACAGAGTTAAGAAGTTGAAAGTGATCTTTATCTGGCTTGGCTGTGCCGGCTGAGTGGCGTTTGAAGTGGTCCTGGGAGAGGGGGGCAGCTTTCATCCTGTTTAGACTGATTGCCGCAATCCTGGGCCACAGAGTCAGTATGCATTATTGCAGTGCCTGCGGACACTGTGCATTCTGCCCGTGATGAGTGCATCGTGGCTTCTCTTTTTGATAATTACAGCGCCGGTTTGATCGGCGCATTGTACAGTCGAGGACAACTCGAAGATTGCCCAGGACCCCTTTTTCTGTCACCCCGCAATCAATTGCAAAACTGAGATGCATCCGGCTTGGAGCGGAATTCTATTGTCTATGGAGAATTTGAAACGCTCTAGCAAATGATTAGTGCAGTAGCTTTTGCAAGTAATTATTGACAGATCAGTAGCAGCATAGACCCTGTCAGCACGTTGGCTTCCCACGTGGCTGTTTTCCTGTACCTCCAATCCTCTCTCAGTTCATCCCTGTTCTTAATCTCCCGGTATTCACAAGGCTCGTCGTTTTAATTTATAGTAATAAGGCCACGAATGTGAGCACAGTCAATGGGGCTAGGGGAGTAAGTTGGTGGTTGGTATTTTAATATATTATGCTGAAAGGGAGGAAAAACATTTTTGACTGTTCCGTAAAACTGCACCCGTGTGCTTAACCACCTGGTTGCTCGAAGGCTTGGTGGCCCTTTTATTGCTGGCCATTCATTTGGCAGTGCAGTCAGACCGATCCACAGGCAAGTCCCTCTTAATGGAATAGACGAGATGGCTAAGTGTCATTAATTACCGGATGTTTTTCACTGCTTATTTTGAAGATTTTGTCATCATTCTGCCAGATACTGGGGACACGGGGGACCAGTCTGCGAGAAAACCATTTTCCCGGACGGCGGCAGATGTTCTGCTCTCATTTCGAGCTATCAGAGTGTAGAATAAGAAAAGGAAAAAAAACTAGTATCAATCACCACTCGGTGACGGCCTAGCGCCGTCCAGAGATACCCATGGTTTCGGGATGCGGCACACCCATCAGGATCAGGAGGGGCTGCATGATTGGGACATCAATCTGTACCCGGAAGTTCTGGCTTAATCGGGCCGACCATATGGGTCACTGGCCCTTAAGATTCAGGCCCCGGTTTTGGAATGCCTCGTGTTTCAAGACGCGCGCTTCTATCAGACAAGCAGATATGTGATGTATGATTTGTGGGATAAAGGAGAAATATCAATAAGTAATCCTGGATTGATCTGCAGGTTACAGATTGACAAATAATAATTCTGCAGGGACCACCCACTCATCCATCCATCTTTCGTAACAGCACGCCTCTGCAGGGTCACAGTATGGGGAAAAAAGGTATAATACTTTAAAGAAGTCAAATCAAATACCAAGATAAAAGTGAAATAAAATATGAATAAAATAAAAAATTAATCTTATTTTATTCTTTTTCTACATGGAAATGGCGGCTCACATGCCTTTAAAGTACTGGAACTCCGGCAGTGGTTTCACGCATATATTATTTGGTGACTTAAGCCTTTCCTAGCACAAAAACTTGTGCCGGCTAGCATTCGCAACCACATCTGTAACAGCTGTGAAATATCTGAATGCCTGTCCGTTGTGAGACACCTACACATGCGCCGTTTTAAAGGGAAAACCTTGTGCCTGTGCTCATTACGGCCGCTCATCGAGTCGAACGCGCAGATTAGCCACGCGACGTAGCATTTCCGAAGGCCGAGTGGGAACAAGTGGGCCGGAATAGCTAGGTGGCTAATTCCGCCTCATGTCTGTCGCGGCTGCCCGCTTCTCTGCCTGAGCGGAAGGATCCCACACTAATGAGGTACCCGAGGGTGCTACCGTGACCCCCAAGCCGCTACCTTTGTCAAAAAGTGCCGGGATTCTGGCATGTTATGCACTATTTAGGCCAGGTCTGCCTGGAGAAAAAGCTGAAAGTTTAAGGTGGGTGGGGGGTAATTCATTTCCTGTGCGGGCTAGCGGCATGCCCGTCTACACGCTGCCATCACTCAAGTGTCGTCAACTTTGAGACGTGGCCGTGTCCCTTTTGTCCTCCTCCGCTCTCTTTACAGCCATAATTACCATACTAAATCAGTGTCTGTTTTTTAAATCAATGGACTAATCTGCGAGCGGGACCCCCTACCCCTCCCCCTGGTGTGTTTTAGTGTAATGAGCAGAAAAGCGCGTGGAAGGCGATGCTGGTAATTAATTTGTATTAAATGAAGGATTCGGCGACATTAGCACCATGTCCTCCGATAGGGCGGAACACCCCCCCCTCCCCCCATAACACCCTCTCATGCGGACCTGCTTGTATCAGCACAAAGGCGAGTGCGCATAATGCCGCCGCATTAAGTGGCGTGGGTGCGTCGTTGAGCGAGCGAGCCCCCCCCCTCGCCAGCACAGCAGACACGAGACCTCGCTCACCACACAGAGGCTGAGGTCTGAAATGGTGCCTCCGAGATTGTATCACTTTTTTCTTTGTATCCTTTCACATTCATCCGTTCCAGATTGTTCTCTGGGCGCTTAGAGTCCATTACATAATTCCATATTGAACAAAAAAACATTTAGTGCTGCAACTTGATAAAAACAGATCCCTATATTAGGCTTTACGTGCCCTTGGTCCTGTTTTTTAGCCCTTCTGGCAGTATTGTTGACATCCAGTGGTGTTTCTGCTGGGGGAATATGCAATTTATAGCGCGTAATTTTATGCTTATGAGTGTACAGAATGGGAGTCTGCGAACTAATGTCTGTGCTCTGTAGCAACCTTGTGGTTGGCAGAGCTGGGACTGGAAGTCGGATAAAAATATACATTAAAAAATGATGCAGTACCCGCACAGATTATGCTAGCCTGACACAATATTTTTCAGAATTCTTTCCCACACTTTTTAGTATGAAAAAATGGCAAGTGCTGTGATCTTTACCTAGACAACCAGTCTGAAAAATGGACAGATTAAAGGAAATCTGCAACGGAGTGGCATGGGTGGAAAAAAAGTGGGATAAATCTCCGGCACTGTGGAATACCGCACTGTCCCTGTTGATGAAAAGACCCAGAAAATGTGATGAATATTTTTTCAGACATGTCTGTTGACTGAATTACTGATTTCCTGAAATCTGTGTGCAGCAGGTAGGAAATTAAGTTTTAAGACATAGTGAGTGTTTGTGCATGTGTTCCAATTAATAACTGCGCTTACATCTACGTGTTAGATGCCTGTGAGGGCTTACTTTTCATTTTTGACTAGCAAGCAGGATAGTTTTGTTAGCATATGGTTTTAATTATAGTGTGAAAGTAAGTAGAGGATGAAATTATATAAGCACATCATGTCCCTCGCCATCTTAAATGCATCCTGTATTTTAAAGTTTGATACAAAGTTCAAAAACTAAAAAAAAAAAAATCCTTCTTCCAATCAGTATAAAAGGTATAAAACCCTTGAAAATTCTTGTTTGGCATCAGCGTGGTGTAGGACAGAAAATCATGCAACTGCTTTTTAAATGAATTGGTAGAACATTTTAAGGGCCCTTGATAGCAAATCGGCAAAAAATAGCAAAAAAAAAAGATGTTCCCAGGAAATGCTTTTAAAGATTTATTCTGCAAGGTATTGTGGGAAAGGAACAAAATCTGAAAAAAGTGACAAGGGTGTGAGTGTTTATGCCTCCATTTTTCTGGTATGAAAACAATATGCCACAATGGTATGATGAAAGCAGCAAACTTTCCCATTTTTTGTGCAAAAATATGTCTTGGTACTTTATAATATACCCTGGGTTTCATAATATTTTTGCAGGGTGTGAATAAAAAGGGGGCCCTGTAAATGCACATTAGCTTGTGTAAAATTTGACCTTCCGTACATAACTTACAGGAATCGCTCAGAGCCAAAGGGAGGAGATACGGAAGTGAATTAGCATCTCGCTACCTGCAAGGAAAAAACACTTGTCAGCTTTCTTCAAGCTTAAAAGAATGGCCAAAATATGGAAAAAGGGTTTCGATCTGCGGAGGCCGCGATGATGAATGTGCAAAGGCGCTCCTCTTTCTTTTTGCAAGGTGTGACTGTCTCATGGGAATCTGCATGCCGGTTGGAGCTGTGACTGCGCAGACAAGCGCTTCCAGCCTTCCTTGTCTCTCAAAGACACCGCTTGTCCGCCTCTCGACGTTTCTGGGTCGCGCCGACGGCTTTCCTCCGTATTGTGGAGGTTGGGGCCCGAGTGGGTGTCCGGGCCTCAAATCGCAGTTTATGCACCTACCACCCCCGTCCATCAAGCCACGCCCCCCCGGCGCCATCACTTACAGTAACTACGCGTTTATGATCACATTACCCTCGCAGCGCCACCTCACCTACCAATACTCACTAAAACCGCCATCAGAAAGTGACAAATAAATGTAATGCGGTCAGGTGGCCACCAGTGTGTGGTCCTGCCAGTGGCTGCTTTCTGCAGCTTCTTCAGGAGAAACAGATTTATGCTTCATTTGCCATTTGCACGTTAGAATGCTTCTTTTCATATATAGGCCATGCTGAAGGATCCAACAGACATGATTACTCTGCTGAGGACAGGATTTAGACCAGCTGTCTTCCCTAACCCACGGAGCCACACGTCATCCCGATGGACGCCAGACCCGGCTCTCCTGATCGAGACTCTGCTGACAAGCATTGCATGATGGGGAAATGCTAGATGTCGGCGAATTTAGCATCAGCTGCTTAAAGAACTACTTTTGTGATTCCCGTGGTTTCGCATCTTTCCAGGGCTCTGCGTTGTCCCGAATCAGCCCTTTCTGTGCACGTCCCATGCACCCCAGCTGCTCTTACACGCCCTTTCCCCTGTGCTGTACCCCTTTGGCCTCAGAGAGGGGGCGCTGCCACCATATGGGAGCCAAAGTCAGGACAGTAATGCGGATAAGAAGCTTTTCTTTAGCTTGATGATGACTGAAAAAAGAACATTCTTATCTCTGAGGTTTAGGTCAATATCCTAAAATATCCTTTTTCTATCTGTTCTTTGTACCCCTGAAATAAGAGGGTTGTTTGCATCTGTTTGGCTTTACGTGATTTGGCCTTTTCTACTTAACTGGGCTAAATGATTTCCCCCAATGACTGCAGTCTTGCTAAGATCCTAGCCTACCCCAGGACCCACTTAATAGCCAAAGTCCACGCTCTCCTCCCAGAAATTACCTCCCCCTGACTCTGTGGTGTACCCCAGAACATGATGATACACTATAATCTTTTTTGTGTATTCTGGGTTGTTCTCTTTTAACAGACTCAAAGTCTAGGAGCCAGTAGGTCGCAGGGTTGGATGGTGGCTCAAATTCAATTTCTCTTTCCGTTTGATTAAACATTTCTGACAAACAGCCAATCGGCTTCACATCCTTCAGATCATGAGCAGGGCCGCTGATGAGTCCTCTTGCTTTTATCAGGAACCTCGTCTTAAAAGAAGCTCCCTGCTTGGCACCCACGTCAAAGACTGCTTGCTGTGCAGAGCCAGGCTAAAAGAATTAGCTTTGCTGTTCTCCGCGGCCTTGTTTGAGATGCAAGTGCTGAAAATGTTCATCTCTTGCATGCAGTGGCATTAGTAATAAAAATTCAGAAGTGATATTAAAATAGAATCGTGGAAGAGAGGCTTTGCGTCACTTGCGGGCTAAGATCTTCTGGTTCCATGGACCATAGCGAAGAGTGCTTTGGTTAAGAATACCACTAAAATATCCAGCTTTATTTGCACAATAGGTGGACAGAAAACCTTGATACTGGAAGGAAACGTTTGCTAACCTACAGTATGCAAAGACATGTAGTCCCAGCCCACAGTATGCAGAACCTGTGAATAAATTCACCTAAAGCAGTACACCAACCCCCCAATAGGGGGCGCCACTCGTGCGCTCGTGATACCGGGCTGTGGACCTCCTGGGTGTTCATTACAGATGTTTTCTCGCGGAGGCTGTCCCCTCTAATGGAGAGCTCGGGGCTCAGTGTCCGACTCTAATGTTTCACAGTGGCAGGACTTGGGGTCTGTGGACCGTGAAATGATGACTTCGAGATCAAGGCATTTTTTGTACTTTGTGTGACGCGGCAGTGCCTGGGTTGAAGCGCTGGAATCATTCAGCGGTGTCATTACACCCATACCTGGCCCATTATTATTTTGGTGGTTGTGTGTCTTTGAGCGTGTGCATGTGTGTTCCTCGTTTTACTATACTTGTGAGGACCAAAGGACCTCAGCAGTATAGTAAATCCACAAAAAGTGTGGCTAGTGAGGTCAAGAGGCCGGTCCTCACTAATCAAGCTTCATTTTATAACTGTTTTGTCCCAGAGAAATTAATCGACAGTCCACAGTAAGACAGGAATACAAACGTGTGTGTTTATAGTTAAAACCAACAATGGCACACTGATTTTAATACTGTGAATAAAATGTATATTCCTTTTACATTTTATTTATTGCTATAAACCAAAGTGATGGATGGTATCTAGGGTAACTGGAAGTGGCCCTTGCTCAAGGACCCAGTGGTGAAAGAATTCCGATACCTGGGATTTTAATGTCTAGACACACATGTCCTCTGCGGTTGTATTGATATGTACAGCTACCTAATACCAAGTCCGAATATTAGGGTTAGCCAGCTGAAGCTAGTTAGGGTTGGAAAAACTATGGCTTTCTCAGGCATGGTTTTTCTGATAGGTCTGGGCCCCCACCAGAGGGGAAACCACACTTTTGCTGTTTTTGATGGTGTATTTCATACTTTCCAACAGCCTGG
>JAODKN010000042.1:11767569-11796417 GCA_026774425.1 Petrocephalus zakoni
AATAATCCATCCGTCCTCAGGATCCCAGTACAGGGTCCCAGTGTGCACTAGGACCATCCCAGGATGCACAGGGCACCTGGCATGGGACAATCTGCATGGGATGCCAGTTCAGACTCATCATAATGCTGCGGGTCCATCTGGACACCAAATAAGTTTTTACAGATTATGGATTCAACTGTGTGTAAGCAGTCCTCAGGATCACAAGGCAGTTTAAGAATGTGTGTACTGTCATCTTATGCGTGCAGTTATGTATTTATATATGTATTTATATAAATACATATATAAATATGTATTTATGTATGTATTTAGTTTTTTATATAGTTATATAAATACAAAGACAGATGGATGAATGGCTACGGTCTATTATTAGCTATTAAGATAAGCCTTATTGTATCATATCTATTGTTTGATTTTAACGTCCATTTGGTACGTTAGTTATGCGCTACGTTAGTCGAAATGTCCTTACGTAAAACGAGACATAATGTATATTACAAATGTCATTTGTTTTTATACTGTAGATGTACGCAATGTTTCTCTAAAATCCTCTGTCCAGTGACACGGCTGCTCCACGGGGAGGGGGGGTGAGGCCTTTAAGGGCGCAGGCTCATAACTTAAAGGCTGCCAGCCAGGGTGCTGTAGTCCTGTTAGCGAAAACATGCTAACCTGGAGCAGCTACAGTAAAATGGCCACACCAAGAATGGGAGTCTAAGCAATATAGGCTTGTTGTAGGGTTTCCAGGGAATACGGCCCATCTGTAACCTAGGAGACTTGCAGCAGGGAAACTGTACATTTTCTGGGCAGGGAAATAATATAATTTAACCTGGAGAATATTACTGTGGTTTATACTGGTTCCCCTGGCACTGCTGTAAGAAAAAAACCCTTATTGTGCTCCGTACCATGCAGGGTAACATGAAGGTATTTGGCATAACAGAGGCCAAAAGGGGGCAAACCTTATCTTTAGCCAATGATGTGTTTTGAATTGGTGAGTGACAGGGGGAGGGGCACTCCAGGGGCCAATCAGCTTTCAGCTGGGGCCAATGCTCCTGTGGCCCCACTCCTGGTATCATGCAAAGCTGTAACACGCCACTCTGGCACATGGCCACACCCCTCTCATGCACTCGATTCGACACACAGCTGTCCGGGTTGCTGCCCTCCACAGAGCGACCATATCCTTCTGGGTCCTTCTGGCATGGCTATCAGATGCTCGGCGGTGCTTGTGACGAGCTGCTGTGTTTTTTTTTCTCTCATTGCCTGATGATAACCCCAGCATGCTCGCGGCCAGCAGATGCTCGGAATCTGCGTCCTACCCTGCTCGCCTCGGTGGAACCAGAGCGGACGGCAAAAAGACAAAACAAGCTTTCTTAAGGCGCTCTCTGACAGCTTGTCTCAAGCAGCATCCCTTTTCTCAAACAAGCCCGAGCAAAAAGGGGGAAAATGTTCTATGCATGAAGGCAAACAAAACAATACGTTTTACCGTGTTATTTTTGTGTTCTTTTTCAATGACCTCTTGGTAACTAAGTACAAACTGCGCTTAGCGGTGTCATCGCCTGTCTTACAGTTATGTTCTGTGTACCGCATCGTATGTGTCTGATGTCTCCCCCGAGGCTAAATACATCAACGTCCTGTTCTTTGGGTCTATTTCTCTTTGATCCGGCTGTAAAACAGCATTCCGCAATTCAGCCCGTGTGACAGTTCCCGAACAAATGAATGCTATGTAATTCTTCCAGGCCAGGAGAACGGAAGGTTTGGGAAAAAATTATGCCATTATTTCTCCGAAATTATACACTACATAGGCTGTATCTCACAAAGGCCTTGCAGGCGATATGTATAATGTGTCACTGCTTATAATAAGTAATATTCTGTAATATTGTTTAACTCCATCTTCCCACTTACGCCCCCATCACCTGCCTCCTTTACATATTAACCAAAGACTAAATGTTCAAGTTTTTATGTAAAAAATCTCTGCCTGGGACTGCAAATGGAATCATGTGACACTAAAACAACCAAAACAAGGTACAAAAGGCAGGTGAACTTAAGTAACCCTGGAAACTGTGATCACATAACCGATGGCAGCCCCACCCCTATTCCTCACAAAGACCAATCAGGAACCAGAATGGAAAGGTCAGCTGACCTTGCTATGATGGACTGAGCCCCACAGTGGAGATCATATGATTTCTGGCCACCCATGTGAGGTCCTCCTACTGGAGCACACCCAGTGTTCTGCAGCCAAGTACTCTTGGTTTTTCCAGGCATCCTTTAGGCTGGCTTGATCGGAGGTCAAAGATCTGGTAGCGGGTGGCCACCTTGGATGACTAAGAGTAAGGGAAGCATATAAACATAATTTGGTGTCATTCCACCAACAGGATGTATAAGGTACACTAAATTAAGCATCCCCACGATAACCATGATTAGCTGCTATTGATACAATGAGATCTTCCACTTGGAGGACATCCCGGTGGTTCCAGAAAGTGTCGCCGCGTCAGCGTGTAGAATTTCGCTGTCACCTCTGTCAGCTATTACTATTTTTTTAAGCATGTAATAATATAACTGTCACGGTGCGATTGATTATTTTTTAAATACCCAGTACCACTGCCAGAAATACACAAAATTGCAGCAATATGGAATGTGAAAAATAACAATAATACTTTTGTTCTGTCTAGCAGTCAGTGTATGGTATTGATGAGGTCACAGTGTAAAGGAAAGAAATGTATAAAATCATGTTCCAGGTGTTATAATTAAGAGGAATAACCCTGTGATAGAACGCTGAGTTCATTAAGCTTGATAAACACAAGTTTTAGAGCTGATAATTGTATGGAATCGTTAGTGTTAGGAAATTTAAGGAGGCATGTTGGAGAAATGATTAAGCAGAATTAGAGCTGCTTGATTAAGAATAAACTGAAAAAAAAATGAAAAATTTTACTTTGAAGTTTGGACATCTTACCATCACTTGGGCCTCGGGTCTGACCCAGTCCTTTGAAAACGACTAGAAGGCTGACATGGGATCAGACGAGATGCCCTGCAAGGCTTTTACAGATGCAGTTCCTAAGCCTGTTTTTTCACTGTCAGTTTTCTGACACTCCTCTAACTCCTCTGACTCGCAGAATCGTTGTGAAATCAGCGCGATTATAAGTTCGGCTGCGTCGCACAGTGTCCGTCCGTTCTTTGTGGCTGATTCGGTTTGAATAGCTGTAACAAACGGGGCAGTGGCCTTGAGATTGGGGAGCAGGGGACCGGGGAGGAGCTCACGTCGTAGATCTCTTCCTGCAGATACTCTTTGTCCCGACGGGCTTGACAAACTCTGCTCGTCCCACGTGTGACAGAAAGGTCGGGCTCCTTTGTCTTTTTCAGCCGCTGCAGGATGGATGGCTGATCCGTGTGACATACGGGGACAGAGGGCACATTGGGGCTTTCTGTCATGGGTCTGAAACTCACTCCTCAGAAGCACTCGGAAATCATGTTGTAAGTGGTGGAACTGGAACAATGGAATAATCACCCCCCCCCCCCCCCCCCCAACGTTGCCATACGTGTGCAACATGCGTGGGATGGAACGTGATGTTCTGGTGACTCCCAGGCCATCGTGTCTGTCACTTCGGGTGGCGGTGACATTTGTGAGTTCCAGAGAAGAATTATCAGTGTATATAGGGAGGGCGATGGGGGCGGGATGCTAACACCAAGAAAGGGTTAGGTATAGGGGCAGAGCTACAGGGACAATGGCCCCAGCTGAAAGCTGATTGGCTCCCAGAATCTGCCTCCCCTGTCACTCACTGATTCAAAACATATCATTGATAGGCCCCTCTATATGAGACTCAAAACATATCATTGGTAGGCCCCTCTATATGAGACTCAAAACATATCATTGGTTGGCCCCTCTATATGAGACTCAAAACATATCATTGGTAGGCCCCTCTATATGAGACTCAAAACATATCATTGGTAGTCCCCTCTATATGAGACTCAAAACATATCATTGGTAGGCCCCTCTATACAGTATGAGACTCAACACATATCATTGGTTGGCCCCTCTATATGAGACTCAAAACATATCATTGGTAGGCCCCTCTGTATTAATAATGGACCCTCATATGCCCCCCCACCTTAAAAAATCCTAGAATCACCCCTGATAAATGTGGCTGCATGGAATAGACCCCATCAACCGACATTTTTCCGTTTCTCTGATCCTCCTCACTGCCCACGCTTGACTGACTTTGCACTGCAGCAGGCAAACCTGAAAGTAGCATGCAGACCTGTGTTGCTGGTAGAGTTAAGCCAATAACTGCTGTTGATAAAGAGAGTTGCTTCCATTTTAAAAGATGTTGCATTCTGTATTAAAATGACTCGAGCGCTCGCCACAATATGTTTATTCGCGCTCCGTATGTGGCTTCTACAGCAAAAACATTCGGTGGCCTCTAGTTCTGTGACGTGACATGGAACGAAGAAGGTTTTAAATATGTGACAGATTGATCTCGCCGACATTCGATTTTGTTTTGTCCAGATGCCTTAACGTGGCGTCTCATCAGGAGCCGCCGCTATCTCCGATGGCAGTGATATATGCCATGTTATCTCATTAGGCAGGGACCTCTGTGTTAAGCCTGGTCTGGTATCCTTTAGCCTAAAACTCCAGCAATGGGCAGCTGATTCTGTTTCCTGTGACGGTTCTAGACTTTCTTTTTTTCCTGCAGATCAGTGCACTGATCCTCATTTCTGATTATAGAGCTTCTTTTAATGGAGCTTGAAACTCAGGCCCATTCTGCCATATTGTATCGTCCTCTGCCAGTTTAGTATGAGCATATCAAAGTTTTCCTACTGGACGGTGCCTTGTTAGTATATTCAGACGTCATCTGCTGCCTGGGTGAAGGAGAACGCGATGCTTACCAATCCAGAAAGATCCCAATCCATCTGTAAATGTCTCACTCATTTCATGTCGTCCTACCTGTGCAATTTCGTCTCTCTGGTTTTGTAATCTGATGTGGAGCACCTAGAACTCTACACACATCAGTGAAAAGTAGTTCAACTCTCTCTTATCCTGTAGTATAGGGGTCGCTATGGTAACTTTCAGAGATAACCCTTTTGTACATTAACCCATTTACCACACAACAGTGTAATTAAGTTGATTGGGCTTTAAAAAAAATTAATAAAAGCTTCTCTTTTGTGATTTGAGTGCACCTCATCTTGACCACGAGCCCTGGTGGTATCCACCACATAATTTGATGCCCAACCCAACATCCATCTGTCGTTGATGTTAACTTTTGGTCATAACTCTGTTATTACGTAAATGCAGGCAGCTGAATCTCGGGGGGGGGGGGGGGGTCAAGGGGGTAATTGCCTTTAATGTGCAGATTGTACTGTAGCTGAGGTAGAGAGGAAACGCTAGGTGTTCATTTGGTGATTGCTTCAAAGCTGGTCTGTGGCGTGAGTCATCATCATAGGCGCCTGCAGCTCTTCCAAGTATAATTTAAAGTCACATTCCATCCATTTCTCATGCGCTAAATGCATTTGGAATTTCAGCCTGTTCCACAAATTGTCGGGAAAGATTTTGAGCGAGCCGTTCTCCTTTCCTGAGGATTCCTGGAGGCTGGAATTCAGCCACTAGATGGAGCAGGAATCGGATTTTCTCCCATGGCAGCCAGACACGGCTCTGGGGGGAGATACGGGCATATTGACATTTCTGCCAGTTGGCAGATATTGTCCAATAGTAATAAAAATGAATATTAAAGTAGACAAATATTTGTACAAGGTCAAGGCATTTTCAGGGGTACAATTTAACATTCTAAATATGGAGGAAGGAGATATTGCAAACCGAAGCCTCCAGCTGGTTATATCTGAAAAACATTTAGGTTATGGGTACAGCTCACGCCCACTGTGATATCCCCTACTGGTGATTCCTGGTATAGCCTTCAGGCTCACCGTGACCCTGTAGCATATGTATGTGGTTATGGATGGTTGGATGGATGGATAGTTGGACAGATGAATGCTGTGGATAGATAGTACTACAGCAATCACTCCATCTTGAGTATGACCATCACATTTAACATATATGTCATTCAGCCCCACAAATAGCCACCCATATGATTGTTGCTACTGCTTCTGTAAGATATGCTAATATTTCCATCAAAAGCCATGGAAGGATAAAACCGGAACATTGAAGTGGGCCAGGCTTGACAGCACATTTTTGGGATGAAGTGCAGTACAGATTTATGGTTTGGCAGAGATATTCTCTTCAGTGTTACGTAACAAAAAGTCAGACTATAGCACAATGGCACCTTTGTAGCAGAAACTCCTTTGAAAGCTCTTACATAATGCATTTCCGAACTCATTGGCCACCAGACTATTAATTTTTATTAGTAACTATAATTAATGAGTGTGCATTCATTTATAACTAATTGCACATACTCCCTCTGACTTTTATTAGGTCATAAAATTGTGTTGCTCTGCGTGTAACTGAATTTACAGTTGCAGACGATAATGATGAACAGTTATCAGTGTGGATTACAGAGGCATGACTATGACATTCATACACCTGGAGAAAATCAGCCTACTTTCCTCTTCTGAAAAGAAAAAAAAGAATTCTTTATGAGAACACGTTCATAAATGGGTTTTCTCTGACTTCTAATGTTCCGATCGAAGATCTTCGGAGTAGCGATTGACCCTGACATATCTCTCGGGAGGTGACTCGAGAACGTCTCGAGAGTGGCGTGTTTCCATTCGAGAGGGAGAGTCGGAGGGAATCTGCGGAGCGTCCGTGCGCTTGGCGCGACGAGACGTTAAAGGCTTTTCTGATGAGAGCCCTGGATGCAAACTGCTATCACTCTGTGGCTGGTGAGATTCCATGTCGCATCTGCGTTGGGGGAACTGAATGTGTTTTTTGTTTTTTTTTTTAATTACAGCACTTTAACAGAACTCTAGCACCTCTCGGCTGCCTGGTAATAACTCTCTGTACTAGAAATTCTGAGAAATATTTCTATAATGGGGAAAGAGTTTCTAGCACCAGTAACTTCTCAAACCCTCCACAGTACAATATGCCTGACCTGAGTCACCTAGTCCACTAGACTGGACATGACCCACGGCCAGGGTCATGTCACTGCACTTTCTCATGCTCAATGAACTTTGTTCTCATTCTTGGTGCATTTGGACAGCAACCCTGGTCAGGTTGCTCTTTAAAAATAATATAATTTTTTATTTAATTGAGTTGAAATGTCTAGGGTTCAGTTGATGACTGCAAAAGTTATAATCAATTTGTATATCCCCCCCCCCCCCAGCTTCCAGCAATGGTTTATTCCTCGTACAAATGGTGGCTGAATGAACCTGTGGGTTGCATGCTAAGACAGGCAAGAGGGGTGGTCAGTGTCAACTATTTGGCAAAGCCAAGACCACCAGATGGAGACTTTGACCAATGCATTATACTGCCTCACATTTGTCAAGCTGAAATCTTGTAGGGCGTAGGATTTGTGACCCTCTCCATTCCCTCTGCTTCCTCGTGCCTCTGGTTGGCCTCCCGGACTGGCCCTGGAGTCCACACTGCATGGGGCCTCTCTGACAGTTTGCCCCCTTCTGCTTCACTCCAAGGCCCCCCCCCCCCGGCTTTTGTTGCCCATTAGTGGTTCATTGAAAAGTCTAAGGTTCTTGCTTGAAGGGACTCTATGGTATTTCGGCCATACTGCCTAATAAAAGGGGCTCAATTTGAAATTACCCAAGGACACGTGCCATTTGAATAATTCTGCCCCAATTGACTGTAGAGTTAACTTAGAGTTAAAATAGAATCAAAAATTTCACAGGAATTTACCTTTGAATAGCATTGATGTTTTGCAGCTGTACATAACCATGGTAGACAAAATGTTTCCTGTATCTGACGCTGGAATGCTTCCTTTCGTTGTTTTGCTCACTAAGTGGCAAATTCATGCTCTCTGAGTGACACAATGCAGTAGGATTTCGTGCTTGATTAATTGAAAGTTGTCCAGCGTCCTCCCCAGATCTTCTTTCTGGGCTTTTGGAACCCTTGCTGTTATACAATTAGAAGCGCATGTTATGAAAGAACAACGTCCATTTGCCATGATCGCTCAGTATGCCAATAGGAGACACACTGATCTTCATCAGGGATGTGTATGGGGCGGGGCCACAAAGGGCACTGGCTCCTGCTGAAAGTTGATTGGCCCCTATAGTGCCCCCTCCCATGTCAATCACTGTGTCAAAACATATCATTGGCTAATGATAAGGTTAGCCTCTCTGTGTGAATTATTGCTCCTTCTATGTCCCCCATCCTAAGAAATCATAGAATCACCCCTGGTGTTTAGTGTCTGAGAAGGTTCAGTAACAGCAGAACCCCAGGAATGTGAGGCTGGGTGGTGGGGTGAATATCTGTATAAAACATGTATAAACAGATCGAAATTAAATCAATGTAAATTATGTTTTGAGAGGGAAACTATGATCACAAATAAAATAATTAACTTAGCTTAGATTAGCTTAGAGTCTTTAATTAAAACTTGTTCCAAAAAAGGCACAAAAAACATTGGAGAAAACCAGTTTATCAGCTGAAAAAATAGGCTGAATAATAATTAATGATGCTTCGCTGCATCTGACACGGCCCGGCGTGATGGTGAAAGGGGCCCCATTAATCAACGGCGTCAGGGTGATTTATCGGGGAAACTTTAGATGTTCTACCTTTTTTGAAGCTGACAAGAACCAAACACGGATCAAGTTAGACTTCACCGGGCCGCTGGTGGAAATGGGGGCCTTTACGTGCTGGGAGAAGAATAGGGTGCTGACTGGCACGTACCTCACACAGCGGGATGAATCAAGTAATTTTACCTTTGTTCTCCTGCATATCCCATAATGCTCTTCTTCGAGACATACACACACAGACAATTAAGAGCATGGGGCCAGGCCATAAATCCTGCACCCCTGGAGGATTTCAGGGGGTTAAGGGCCCTTGCTCAGGGGCCCCAAAAACATTCAAAGATTCAAAGCGTTTATTTTGGACTTTGCTGTCCACACAAAAATGCCGAGGTACGATATAATAGAAAAAGAAAATTAGAAAAATAAATACTTTAAGTGTAATGTGCAAAAAAATACAGTATGATGTAGTATGGCATGGTATGGTAGTATGATGTCCATTATTCATACTCCTGTCGGCTGTTAAGGAGTCTGATGGCAGTGGGGAAGAAGGAGTTGTTAAGTCGGGAGGTTCTATGTCACACTTCTTACCTCCGTCCTGAGGGCAGAAGTGTAAACAGTCCTTGTTGGGGGTGTGTGGGGTCTTTGAGGATGGTAGCAGCCCTCCTCTGGGCTCTGCGGTGGTAGCTGCTCTGCAAAGAGGGCAGGGGAGTCCTGATGATCTTCTCCGCAGTCTTCACCACTCTCTGCAGGCGTCTGCAGTCCATAGCTATAGTGCTGCCATACCACACAGTGATGCAGCTAGTCAGTGTGCTCTCCACGATGCAGCTGTAGAAGTTGCTGAGAATCTTGGTTGACATACCAAACTTCCTCAGCCTCCTCAGGAAGTACAGCCGCTGTTGAGTCTTCTTGACCAGCTGTGTGATGTTCAGTGACCAGGTGAGGACCTCACTGATGTGGATGCCCAGGTACTTAAAGCTGGGTGATCTCCACTTCAATCTCCCAGAAGAACAGTGGCTGATGAGGCCTTCTCCTCTTCCTCATGTCCACTATCATCTACTTTGTCTTGTCCGTGTTGAGGGTGAGGTCCTCACACCATGACACCAGACCAGCCACCTCTCTCCTGTAGGCCGCTTCGTCCCCTCCAGTGATGTGACCAATCACTGTGGTGTCGTGGGTGAACAGGGTGTAGAGGATGGGACTGAGAACGCAACCCTGTGGGATACTAGTGTTTGTGGTGATGCTGGCTGAAGTCCTGTTGCCGATCCTGACAGACTGAGGTCTGCCAGTCAAAAAGTCCAGGAGCCATAATTTTCAGGAGTCATTCATGCAGGTAGCTGGGCTTTTCTTGGGAAGGGGGACAATGGTTGTGGTCCTGAAGCAGGTGGGAACAGTACTCTGGCTGAGGGAAAGGTTGAAGATTGAGGTGAGAACATCAGCCAGCTCGTTAGCATATGCTTTGAGGGCCCGCCTAGGGATGTGGTCTAGAGTAACATGTGACTATTCTGCCAAGGTCCAAACCAACGACCTCTCCATCACAGGCACAGGGACTCTCAGACTCATACACCATATCCACTGGTACCTCTGGAAGCCACGAGTGAGTTTGATACACTGTTTAAAATTCAATTCCCTTGATGCTAAAGGCATTTAGCCTGGATTGTTTACTAGAAAGTGTCATATCAATTTAGTTTGCTCTCTCTCAGTAATCAGAACCTCGACTGGTTTGGTTCAGACCCAATTAGCTCTTTGGCTTACCCTGTTTCTTAGCCATGTCAGGTTAGTGTTCCTCCCTCTAAAACAGGAAGTCCTAGACAGGGTGTTCAATGTTCATAACGTGCTAGGATCAGGCTGGCAAGGGAGGCTGCTGTAAGACACATTAAAGGACTCCTAAACTCAAAATGAACTCTTCCTATTTTTGGGTTCCGTGTCCCCATGTGATGTGATCTGTTCTTTTTCTGAGTAATTGGGAAAAAACATGGTTAAATCAGGATTCGATTTACTATAAAGCCATCTTGTCACCCTGTTAGTCATGGATTGTGTCTTCTCTCTGTCTTAAGGAATTAGCTCCTGTGGACACACAAAAAACTTCCATTTGAAACTGCAGATCACAGCTGTGTCCAAGGATAGCAGGCAGTGACACTATTAGGCTGGATTATAACATGCTCTGCAAACACTGAGAGATACAAACTTCTTATGTAATTTCATTGACAGAGCTTCTGCTGTGTTTTTAAATAGTTAAATCGACTATTTAAAAAAAAATAAAGATGCTGTTTGTACTTGGGAAATAGGTACATTTTTATCTTTTGGTTTTAATTTGGCACAAATAATATTCACCCACTTATTTTGGCAAATGAATTTCCTTGGACACACACAAGCAGCACATTTTGGTTCCAGATATTAATAATAAAACATAAGAGGTTGTCAGAGAATTTATCTCTGGTAAATATATTTTCTCATTATATAAACCTATTAATATACTTAAATATTAAAAGGACTCTGATCTTGCTTTGATTTTAACGTAACTTTGGATTTGTTCTGTTTACTGAGTTTAGAGCCTTTGCCCTAGATTTCAGGTACTTCTTATTTCTCTCGTTGCCTCGCTCCCTCATTTTCCCCATCCCCCACTGCTGATTTCTGAGTGTCCATGACAGGGAACCTTAATTAAATGGAGCGGGTACGCTAGGAGGCAGTGGCAAAGGCTAGAGCACTCTCGTCTCGGATCCACGCTCTAAACGACAGCTGGTGCAGCCCTTCAGTCATTGAGAGAAAACTCACCTCTGCCTCCAACCTGGGCTTTTACACTCCTACTTTCAGTTAACTGGGAACGTCTTGTTGTGACGCATCCTCGGCTATAATGACTGGTTAAGCTCAGCTAATTTCATGACTCCTGCTGCAGGATGGTCTTTAACTGGATGTGTCATGTCGAATACTCCAGTGAAGACCTGAAATTGCTAAAAATAACGTTTTATTCTTTTTGTCTACTTTGTGAGCACTGCCCTTGGGACTTTGGTAAGAAAAAGAGAATTGGATATCTCAAGTTTTAATTTCTTGTTTGTTTGTTTGTTTGTCTGTTTTTGACATTGCATTTCACATTGGAAGAAAAACAAATAATCCAAGAAGAGTAACTTGTATTGCCAGGAAGAAATTTGCAGGTCACAAAAGAATCGAATCAAGTTATTCTGCGTGATTAAGAAAATATAAAAAAGTATATTTTTCTCTCAAGATTTCTTCGCTATTGATTCCTTTGTATGAATAAATCAAAAAGTAACAGCTTTTGAAATTTCTGAGTTTTCCGCGTCCGACACTTAATCTCTGTCTATAACTGTGCTTTGCTTTTCAGATTTCTCCTCCGTTGCTAAAGTATTGATGATTCAGCTCTTGCAGGGTTTGGGCCTCCCATACTCTGAAAATATCTGAGAATTATTATAAAAACATCCCTTCATGCATCATTCATAAAAAAAAGTACCCAGTACAGGGTTGTAGGGAGTGTGCAGCCTGTCCCAGGAAGAATAGGGACACGGCAGGGGACCGTAGATGGCATGCCAGCCCATCAGAAGCCACAAACCTGTGGTGATTTCAGTTCTATGAGCAATTTATCTAGGCCTTCATCTAACCACACATGTGGGAAACATCAAACAGAGGTTGGAAATTAAGCCTACAGTTCTGTAGAAGTAAGGCCATAGCACCAAGCCCTGAGCCTCTACCTTTCACCTATCAGAGACATTCATTCATCTTTTATAGTGGGGTAAGCAATCTTATCCTCAAAGGGATTGTACCTATGCAGGTTTTTAGGATAACCTTTAGTTCAACTGTAAAACCAAGGCATGAGAACTCTTTAGCCAATAAGTGCCTTGATTAGTAATCTAATTAGGGAGTTGTAGCAAAAACCCACATGAATAATGGCTATTTCTGGATAAGACTGCCCACCCCTGCTTCATACCATTAGTCCTATACAGGGTCACTTGGGTCTAGAAACTAAACTCGAAACAACAGACACAAAGAACCATTGCTGTACCAAGTAAATAACAAATAATAAAATGCACACACGTAAACAGACAATCCACTAAAAGTTGTTCAATCCCCCTGAGGGCTAAGGAATAAATTTTAGTTTTCGTTTTAGTTTTCAAATCAAAAGCTGCAGACGCACCCCTAAATAAAGGCGCCAATCATTTTTATTTATACAGCACATTAAAATATAAGGTATGTTTTGCCAAAGTGCTGTATATGAAAATAATAAAACAAAATGCATAATAAAAACGAATACAGTGGACAATGTTACAGAAAAAATAAAATAAGATAAAACTGAGATAAAACAGAAGGAAACTATAAGAGTAAAGGTAGGTTTTTAAATGAGATTTAATAGTATCGATAGTGATAATCTGACATGCAATGGTGGGCCGTCCCCCAACCTGGGTGCAGAAATGGCAAAGTCGTCTAGTAATTTCAAGCGTACTCACAGAAAAAGGGGCTAATACCATGCTCACTCTTGCCTAACAGTATTTGTGCTGTGAATTTGGTCAAGACAAACCAGTGAAACATTTTATGTAGGGTGCATTTTGTGTCGCTTGGCTCAGTCTGTCAGCTGCATGGTCCAGGTTACCAAGGGTAGAAGGTGGCAGCTCTCTCCCTGAGTCTTCTTCTGGAATTATGAGCTGAGAAGTCAGCATCTGTCGACAGAACAGGGGATCAGGCAGGTAGACAATCCCATCTAGTCATCATTAAAGGAGAATACTTGCCTTCACAGAAGGCAGGTGTCTACCTTTCTTATGCAATTACTAAGGAAAAATAGCAGTATTTCCTAAATAAATTCCGTCAAAAAACCTTCCGTCAAAAATTCCCTGGTAGAAATTTACTAATGAAAACCTGGTTTCATAAAATCTAATCCATTCTAATGTGAATTTAGCCCACATCATAGTAACATTCAATGACAATGAGGTTAAAAATGGTAGATTGAATATAAAACTTTAGAAGCAATTGTATGAAAACAACCCACCATTTACCGCAGTGTATTAATTGTCACACATTTCATACATACAGGCTAAACAGGGTGCCCTGAGTGTGGTCTGACTCGGACTGAATGACTCGGCTCTGACCAGCTTCACTGGGCTTAATCCTTCTCTACCTAGATCCACCCGTCCATCCTGCACCACATAGCTCCACCCTGTTCCTCCTAGCTCCATCTAGCTCCACTCTGCCCCATCCAGGTCCACCCAGCTCAATCCTGCCCCATTCAGGTCCACCCAGCACCATCCTGCTTCTCCTAGATCCACCCAGCTCCATCCTGCTCCTCCTAGATCCACCCAGCACCATCCTGCTCCTCCTAAATCCACCCAGCTCCATCCTGCTCCTCCCAGATCCACCCAGCTCCATCCTGCTCCTCCCAGATCCACCAAGCTCCATCCTGCTCCTCCCAGATCCACCCTGCACCATCCTGTTCCTCCCAGATCCACCCAGCTCCATCCTGCACCTCCCAGATCCACCCAGCTCCATCCTGCTCCTCCCAGATCCACCCAGCTCCATCCAGCTCCATCCTGCTCCTCCCAGATGCATCCTGCTCCTCTCAGGTCTAACATCCTTCTCCATCTTGCTCCACTCGCCTCCACCTACCCCCATCCTCCTCAAGCCCAAAGTCTGAGCAGGTAGCTGGTGAATTGGCACACTGTGCATGAAATGAAACTGCATACCTGCAATTAAAGACACAGCAAGCGAGGGAAAAAAAATCTAAATTTAATAACCTGTCAAAAACGAACTTGTCATCCATCTAAATGAAATCACTTCTAATTTAAGAAAGCACACAAAAAAACATTGATTCTGAATCTAACGGCAAAGCAGTGAGGGGGATGGTTTTAAGGTTTTTCTTGGGAAACTGGCACAATGACACAGAGGCCTGAAGAGAACTGCAGGTACACATTCAGACATAATCTGACAAAATCTGACAAAATGGGCTGAGCCGAGAGTGTGACATATCGGGCCTGCGGCTCAGCAAAAGCCCCATTCCTGTGAACTCAGCCTTGAAATTCTTGTGCGTTGTCAGTGGTGTGTCACCCCACATCCCCATGGCACAAAACTCCCGTCCTGGTGCCTCTCACCTACTAGATGTGTCGTACGTGCCTTCAGAGGCCCCACACTCCTCTTAGCCCTCCCACAGGGGTCTCCTGCACCTCCTTTGACCCCTGTCCTCTGAAAGACAACGCCAAAGGTTGTAGCTGTCTCATCTCAATTCCTTCTCAGTGCCTTAAACAATACAATCAAGACATCCCTCGTCTAACGAAATGCTGCTGATTCTCGCCGTATTTTGTGAATACTCCTTCATGATTGACACGGAAAGTTCTGGTTGGAATTTTAATCTATAAACCATATATTTTTTGTGCTGCACTCGGCGCCTCACTCAAATTGCTTTGGGCTGGGGCTGTAATTTACTTTGATTCTGCAAATATTAGGTTGTTTGTAATTGACTGTTTCGGACGGCTCTTTATGGTTGGGTGTTATTGTCATTAACAGGTTTGACCAAAAAGACTTTTTTTTTATGTAGACAGTTTCCAGATTGCTTCAAACACAACAAAAGAATAAAGGTATTTCTTGAAAATGAAATATATAAAAATCTTTATATATAACTATGTTTATAATAACGATAACTGCAATCAAGCTGCAGATAAGTTGTTTGCTGATAATCTGACATTAAATAATTAAGTGCTGTGTTATATTTTTATTTTTGACAGCAGCTCTGTGTCTTCGCCTCTCCGGGGTCAGGGTTTGAATCACACCCCCACTACTGTGTCTATAAGGAGTCCATGCTTCTGTCGGTTCCCTTTTGGTTGCTCTGTGCCCTCCAGTTATCCAAAAATGAAGCCCCAAAGCTTCCCTAATGTGTGTGTGTGTGTGTGTGTGTGTTGGGGGTTGGGGCCCACACAGTGTTATAAATCAAAATTGGTTATTTTGATGTTGTGGGGATGTTTTTTAGTTCACAGAAGGGGAAACTCAACTTAAGAAAAATCTGTGAATGCAGTCAAAAAACTAAAAAGTCTTGTATTTTGGTTGGTTACTTATGGATAAGGTTAGTGCTGGGTAGGGGTTTTAAGGCTGTTAGGGTTGGGATTAGGGCTAGGGTTATGCCCCTAGAAATTAATGGATGGTCCCCACAAAGATATGATGTCTGGCATCCTGTCCTGGTGCTTGGTCCCTGAGCATTCTGGGATAGGCTCCAGACTCACCGTGATGCTTACTGAGTAAGCGGTTATGGAAGACGGATGGATGAGCCCTGAGAGACGCGTGGGGATGCGCCGTAAACACTAATGGCGACGGGCTAAGCAGCACGTTCTCTACTCCAGCAGGCAGAGAAATGCGACACTGACCTTCAGGAGCCTTTGAGAGGCGTGACTTTGAAAACTGCTGGCTCGCAACAAATGCGACGACTGTCGACAGATTATTAAAATGTTATAAAAAATGTATATACGATTAAAGCGTTGTTAATAGTCTCATTTTAAATCGTTAATATCAATTTTTTGTGTGACTGCGGAACAGGGCCCAGTACTGACTTTCAGATGGCTGTCCTTGCATGGTTTCTAAAAAAAAATGCAGTAAGGGAGACATCGAGACACAGAAGCCGAGCGGCTGGGGGAAAGGTCCGAGGTTCACGGCGTAAATAAATGCTTCTATGCTGATGACTTCTCCTGGAGCCTGCGAATCCAATCGGAGCATGCAGCAGTATATTGCAACTGTATATCGCGAATTGAACACTGGCCTTGGGCCTGTCGGCGCACCCAGAGATGGGTGAGTAGTGCTCGGGTTTGAGGGGCTGCCCAGGGGCTGTCGTGCAGGTGTCGAAGAATCAATGAAAAGCACAGCAGGGGCGGGACCGTAGGGGAATTGGCTGCATTTGAAAGCTGATTGGGCCCTGGAATGTCACTCATCTCATACTCACCAATTCAAAAGCTACCATTGGTTAATGATAGGGTTGGGCCTAAAATCATCCCTGAAGCAGGGTGAGTTCCCTACCGTTCCTATAGCTGCCTTGTTCAAACAACGTGGCGACTCCATGACATCCCGGCCTCAGGTGACTTAGGTGACTGTAGGTGCTTCCACGCGGACGTGTTACGCAATGCCTTGTGTCCGTTTACTGCATACTGACATGTGCATGGAAATGTACTCTGCAAGATTAACAAAGCTGGTACGGTCAGCCTCACGCTCAGCGCCCCGAGAGAGCGAAATGTGAAGGGAAACGGGGTCTCAGGAAGGCTGCAAACTATTCCGCTTACTATAAGCGGCAACCGTGAACCACCTGAATATTTTCCTGTTAAAATGGGGCATCTTCTTTACACTAAACCAGGCAACACAGGCCCAGTGTTACTATACCCTCACCCTGTATGACAGGCACGCTGTCGGGCCTGGGTATACTGTATCCTCTGTCCTGCTGTGAAGTGGGTAGCTTTTTATTTATTTAGTTAAAATTTTAAAGCGATGATCTCGGGATATCTATTCATAATTAGAAAGCCTGCATGCAACTTTCATTCTGCAGTTAGTGTCAACTTTAAGGGTAGCTCATTGTGAATTCCTGGAATATTCTGATTACAGTCTCATTAAATGTGGGACATGTTGTCGCGAGTCATTTGCTTGTACTGCTAGTTCTAACCTGATGGTGGTGTGGATACAGTTGGCTGGGGATGTGCTGTCCACTTGCTCAGACTCCTGGAGCCGCTGAGGAGCAGTTCTGCTGCCGCGGGCACCCGCTGCCATGTGTGCGAATCGCGCGGCTTCACCTGCACTAGCGTGTGGCTAATTGCATTGGCACCTTCTCTCCACCCCCTTTACTCTGCATGGCTTTCAAAAGCCAGGCCTGTCTTTCACCTGAATTTACTACCCAGACATTTCAAGATTCAAGAATCAAGAGCTCTTCATTGTCAGCCCATCCATATACTTTCGTGAAATATCATCTCCCTGAGCCACAAACTGCTACATTTACACATTCACTGAACGATGTACTGCAACATTTACACATTGACTAGACAATATAACATACTACTTTTATGCAGTCAATATGCTGGATTCTGAACAAAATAATGTGCAAAAGGGACACAAAGACTGTGTGTAGTTCCGTCCATCCATGCATGTGTATTATAACCACACCCTTGTCAGGGAATGGCTCAGATTTCAGCTGTGAACACATCCCAGTCTTATGTTAAGACCCATACATGCTGAATCATGCTGCTCTCAATTTGTGTCACATACATTGATCACTATTCTTAGCACTGCACGCAGTGTCTCTAAAAATAATAAAGAAAGAGAAAATGGGTCTCTTTTATTTTCTAACGCTTTTTTTTTTGTCTCTAACCAAATTGCGAACGGCAGCTTTGGCTATTTTTGCAAACTTGTAATGCATTTTTAAAAAGTCTTTTTCATCCTGTTCTGGCTCTCGGCCGGCTGCGTTCCGTGCATTTTAAGGGTCTACAGACAAAAACTTACTAAATAATGAATGAAATGTAACGGATATGGGAACAGAGACCGCGGCTAAGCAGACCGGACGCCGCAGGTGTCAAGCGGCCCGTCTCCAGATTCACAGGAAAAATGCTGGCTCCTTCTTTTTAGTTCATGCTAAACCTTCTGGGGCGCTATGGGTGTACGCGAGACAGTCTGACAGCTGTGCGGCTAAACATAACATTAATAAATAACATTCCACTGCACGACATCTGAATGTTAGCCCCATCATTTCCGACCAGCCTTGTTTTTGTTACTTGCATTTTGTGTTTTTTTAATTCGGACATTTTTGCATCGATCGAGGCAATGAAAAGTGCAGGAAACCTAGCTGCTTAGTGCTAGACAGTATATGATTATATATAACATTCTCATTATCTCACCCATACCCGGGAACCTACCTTCAGACAGAGAGCCTAGGTGATTACTGAGGGTGCCATTTGGTTAGGGGGGTGCAAAAGAGGGAAAGAAAGAAATAAGAAGATATACCTCTGGTTGAATTCCATGGCATTACAGTTACTTACACCACTTTTCCTGTGAAATAGATGAAAGCTAGCTAGTTAGCAGCCAGATGCCCTCTGCTACTGAAATGTTTTTAACAGAAATGAATTGACCAATTTTTTCTGCTGCTTTGGGGGGATTTATTCAGGGTCTTCTGTCCACTTATCACACCCCCTGCTGGTGAAGTTATGTTCTGAAAAACACTGAGACATACTCCAGTTAAAACTGTTCAAACTGAGACACGCTTGAGTTACTCAGATATTCGGGTATATTCCATTGTCCAGATTCAGTGGCAGCAAACTTGTAACACACAGTATTGGAGATTTGGTACATAGATCACATTTTAAAAGCCCTTATAAATGAAAATAATGTATTATTAGAGTCTTAAAATGCTTCTGGCCCTGTGGGTTAGTCGCTGGCACTTCTCTGTAGGCCCATTGTGCAGGCTCTTTCTGTCAGAAGGACGATGATGCTCACAAGGGCTAAGCTGCACTCCGTCCTTCACCACTGTTTTGTTTTTCGAAGCTCAGGAAAGGTTGACATGGTGTGGCATCCCGATACAGATCGTGACCTTGTGTTGATCCTCAGACCCTAGATGGAGGTCATGTGGTTTCAAGTCTTTTCAAAGGTAAATGGTGTTGTTTTAATTGTGACTTTAAAAGTGCTTCTGATTCAGGTTTAAAAAAACAACTCGAAATATTTTGTCCCAAATTGACAATGAGGCTTGAATAGATGCATTATAAAGGCTCACGAACGATGACATTGGTTTGCTCATAATAGCACTGAAGGACTGACCACAGCCAATCAAATCTCATAAACGCGATCTTCCACCCAATCAGCACTCAGGCTGAGGTCAGTGAAGTCAAGGAGAAAGAGTCCTGATTGGTTGCCGGATCCATCTCAGCTTCTCAATGGGTAGCAGGACACACCCCCCATCGTGAGGACACCAGGAAGCTTCATCTTATCTAGTTAGGCACCAGGAACCACAAGATTCCTCTTAGACGCAGGTCCTCTGATGTTCGTGAACTTCTGATTTTCACATGGTTGCATTATCAAATGCTTTCAATTTGCCCTTTACTTACTTTGTGTATATTTCTCCCCGTAACCCTGTCCTCGTGGAAGATGGATGGACGTGTTTATTTTATATCCCACAAATCATCAAAGCCCTCAAATTCCCATATTTCCAGCATTTCTGTCATGTGTTATAGATTCAAGGATAGTACAAACAAGTATGCTACTGTTGTTGCCTGCTTACTTGTTATTGATTCTTTTTTTTTTTTTTGCCGTTCGGATCACAGGACATGAGGGTGATGCCTAGCTGAGCATAAACAGCCTGGTACATCAAACGTCAAATGTTTCTCGGGCTGCTGGAGCAAATGGGAGTATCCCGACAGTGCAGCGAGGACAGGCCAGCTCCTCACACAGAGATCAGGGGCCTGACTCAAACCCCCAAGCCAGGAGGTGTGAGCCTCCAGCACTACCCGCTAAACTAACATACCAGACATTCAATAACACCCCCCCCCCCACCCCAACCCCAACAAAAAAGGCTGCAGACTATAATCAATAATGAAAGCTGATTCCTCTTTCTTCTGCCCATATTTGCTGCAGGGGAGTAGAAAGTGCCCTGGAACCTGATTTAACTGGCCGTGCATGTTCAGGTACTTCAGGTAGTCATGGAAATCTGCGAAAGTCGATTATAGACGTCCGTCTAAAATCCACCCCGGCCCGGCCTTGTGGATGCTGCCTGGCTGCAACAGCCACAAAATGAAGGCGGACCCGAGGAAAGAAATATACATATAAATTACATTTTTACCTTTTTGCTTCACTCTCATTATTGAAAAAAAAGGTATAAATTTTCTGTAACGCCGCTAGAGCTCCGTTCCCCGCCTTAGACCCCGAACTACAGCCCTTCTTGCAGTTTGATTGCCTAGAATGTTCACTGTATCACGGCCCTGGCGCGCAAAACAGGCTAATGTTACGGAGCACAAATGAGAAAATAAAACCGAACCGGCAAGGAAACGGAGGCACAAATAACAAACAAATAAGCTGATTCGAGAACGGAGTGCTGTTTCGACGTTTATATTCCCATAGGTCCATGTTAAAATGTATCGGAGGTGGGACAGAGTAGGCCTTGTGCTAACAGCTAACGTGATGCCAGATGACTTGGATATTAAGCTAGCACTTATCTGGGTGATTAGCACTGTCACACTTATGGATGTAAGATTGTGGCTATAATACGCTAACTTGTGGTCCATCATGCATATCATGTATGTGATGTATTGTAATACAGTGGTACAATTTAGATAACAGTTTTATCCCTAAAGAAGTGACATGACTTTGTTATGATAATTTCCTATCCTAAAAGCATTGCTGTTGAAACAGCTTGGAGAGGCAACAATCATTCCAGCCGTATTACATCTAAATTCTGGGCAAAGGAAAAACACATTGCAGAGCTAATTATACAGGTCCATTTCTGTAATACACTCATTAGGTAGCTAACCAAGCTTTGATGTGCATGCGAGGTCTGCTTGTTCTCTCTGCTGTGCGCGGGCACCGCAAATAAAAATCCCCATTAAGATCACAATGAACATGTTGGATGCAACCCTGCCTTGTTGTCACACGCATAGCTGCTCCATCGTCATGGGCGACCAGGAGCAGGAGCCAGGAAAGGCCGACGTCACATCCAGTGTGTCACACTTGACAACACAAATGCTCTATGTTCACGAAGATCGCACAGACCAGGAGGCAAAACACAGATTTCACATGCTGACGACCCCTAAATCTATTCATTAATTATTGTAATCTTCATATTAGGACTTGGAATAAGTGTAGTTTTTTTTTTAAGTTATTACACTGTTTAATGTCTGGAATGTCATTATCTTCTGCAGGTCACGGCTCCTTAACTCTTATATGCTCCATCCTGCAGGACAAATAATCCATGTCAATTTCTCTACGGTCTCCTCACGAGTCCAGCAGGAATCGCGGAGCATTGTTCTCAGCGTGGCGACATGGTAGGGATAGTAAAGTTTTATTCACTGACTCATGTCTCCCATCTGTCTGCTCTCATGTTGAGATTCACTCGCTCAGTCTCGCTCGGCAGTTAGTCGATAGAGACTCTGATGAAAGGTTAAAGGCTGGTTTGGGACTGGGCCTCTGGTTTCCCACTGACAGCCTTGTCCAGCAATATCAAGCAGCAATTAAGTCATCATATTAAACTTATATCCCCTTGCACCCCTCCCCGCTGTCGTATCCCGACATTCCAGTCTTGTCTGCATATCTCGATCCGCCATCGCGTTCCATTAGACGGGTCGCTTATCATAAGAAACGAGTACGTTATTTTGATGGATTTTATTCTTGATGGCAAATGCCAACAGAGATAACATTAATAATTTAAAATTAAGTATCTGTATATAGTTATGCAGTAGATTAATCAAAATGGCTTTTCTGACCAACTTTCCGAATTCTTTCAGAACTCTCCCATTCCGAGCTAGTGAGGGTTTGCTTTGTACTTGTCTGGAATTAAATTATATCCCTTATAAATTATACCTTTTGGGGGGATATTATAATCGTAAGCATACATTAAGGCTTAAGAGAAATGACAATTAAGATCTCTGGGCGATATAACACAGTACATGCACAATCCCTCAAGTCTCCTTCAAACCGTGGAACGTCTACAGTGCCTTTATCAATAAGCTGCTATGGAAAGATTGACATGTACCCAAGGTCAAGCCACGTGCATAATATGCAGTCTGGGGTGGCATGCAATTTATCTGTTGGACTCCTGTATGGTAACAGGTAGTTCAATATTCCATCAGCCACTCGTGTGTGACAGCACCTTCCCTGAGGCGTTTACATCTTGGACTGAAGGAGAAGATATGGAATTGCATTTATTTGGGTAATTTGGCCTTGATCTTTATGGGCAAAGGGCCTGGAGGAGTGTATATTGTATATATACAGGGGTTAAATCAGAATCAGAGAGGAGGGGGGCAGTCAGGTACACAGTGGGGTGGGGGGGTCCTGAATAAGCCGCCCATGTGACATCGGGGCACAGCAGGGGGCAGCTACGTGACGCCCGGGGAGCAGTGCTTGGGGACGGTACCTTGCTCAGGGTACCTCAGCAGTACTCGCGGGTTGGGGACTCGAACTGGAATTCTTTCGATTACATGGTTGCGTCCCTAACCACTACACCACCTGCCCGTCTATATAAAAGGATATAGGGAGGCAGAGCTGGGGTCTGGCAAAGTGTGATTTGGATATAAGGAGGTGGAGCTGGGCTCTGTCTGTTTTTAAACAGACAAAGATGACCTGAGGGACTGACATATTTGTGGTGTTTGTCTTTTCTGATTAAAGCTCTGTTCACTACAAAAATGAAAAATTTTAAAGACAGGAGTGTCGCTAGGCCTGTTTTTTTTTTATACATACTGGTCTTGTTTGGTCCTTTTTATTTTGGAATGATCTATAATGTGGTGGTCGTGTTTGTTTCATAAAGCTGACATCAGTAATAACGCATGAAGGCCATCTCCTAGTTATGGAACTGGCAGGGAGAGCGGCAGAGAGATATCTATTTTTATTAAGCCATTTGGAGGCCCTAGGGATTTATATATAAGTAGTTTGTTCTGGTAGTGGGGTAGTTGCATGGCACTGTTTGATGGTTATGATGTGCAGTGATATTTAATGATGTTATTTGTTTTTAGTTTATATAACGGCAATAGTCATTTTCAAGTCTGTCCAGGGTGGGTAATTCCTTGAAACAAGAAAAGTTTCTGGCTGACTTTGAAATTGCTGTATTGCCAAATTGGGGGTGAATTATCACAGGTCTTAGGCATAATTCTCTGCCATCTCCTTCAGTTTTTCACCAGGATGTGGAAGCCATTGAGCTGACTGGTGTCTTCTCCTTATTGCTTGAGTGATGGGACTCTGGCATTGAGCTTGTCATGACTGCATAACTGTGCGCCCATCTTGTTCTTGGTTTGATGGCAGTCATACTTATCCATGGATCCTGGTTAGGGTCATGTTCCAGGTCACAGTACGGACACACTCAGGGACAAGCACTCACAATTTAATTTAGAAATGCCAGTTAAGCTAACTGCAAGTATTTTTTTGGGGGTTAGCATGGTTACCTCATATCTCTGGGACTGGGGTTTGGGTCCCTGTTCTGTCTCTATGTGCGTGAAATTTGCATGCTCTCCCTATGTCATCGTGGGGTTTCCCCCCATGGTCCAAAAACATGCCAGGGTTAATTGGAGTCTCAGAATTGTCCATTGGTCTGAATATGTGCGAATGTTGTGTGTGCCCTGTGACTGGGTGTTGCCCCGTACTAAGTCATTTCCTGCTTTGCATCCATTGTTTCAGGGATAGGCTCTGGATTCCTGTGGTGGTCTTGTACCAGCCCAGAAGGTATGGAAATGGATAAAATGAAAGAATGTGCTTGTAGTTGGGTCTTATGTGGAGCTGAGGGAGTGAAGGAGGTACAATAATTTTTACTTTTATTTCTGTTTCAAATATATATTGCAATAAATATATAGCTATGCATGTATCTCTGGAAGCAGAGAGTAAGCATTTTCCACCACAGAAACATGGATGGCTTGACGTCTTGTTTGCCTGAAGTCATGGATGATGGACCTTCTAACTGTAGGTGCCTTTAATAATTTACCTTCTGTCACTGAAAAGTTAAATTATTCAGCCACATGCAGTAATAATGTCCATCATGCATGACTTCTGGTAAACAACATGTATGGCTGTCCCAGTTTCTGCCATCGCTTTGGGGTATGGGTTTAGCAGTTCACTGTCACCATCTGTGTTGACTTAAAAAAAAGTAGGATGACCAGATAATCCATGTCATGGAGGACCATGGAGGTCCTGTGTTTGGGTACATCCTTCAGTTCTTCTTGTGCTTTGACTGGTTTGTTTCCTTGATTGAAAGACTCAACCAGCTGTTCCACATGCCATCCGCCACATTTCACCTCCTGAGTGAAATCTAGATCCTTTAAAATGAATTGGTAGTTCACAAATCCCGTCCTAGCTAAACGTGTCCTCCTGACATGGTTTATCTGGTCACCCTAAAAGCATACAAACACATATTATTGTATGCTGACCAGCGAAGTGCACATGGAGCTTTTCACTCCATCTCCATAGAAACAAAGGCGCTGTGAGAGTTTGCAGAGTGCACTGGCGAGTTCAGCGCTATTTGAATTTTTAATAATGCAACCTTATTAGGCCACCAGTGAACAGAACATGTAAAAACTCGGGCACATGTCTTTACAGAAAGTGATTATTGCTCTCTCACACAAAAGCTCCACCGCAAAAGTCACCGGAGGGCTGAGCGTATTTCTTCAGACAAGGCGTCTTCAGCTGGAAATCTCGGTGAGGCTCTACGTTGTGCCGGAACCGTCTGTGCTGTTATTGTCACACATTTCTGACTCAAAATTGCAGCAGCCAGGATGAATCAGGTAATGGACTGTGGTACCTGTAACTAGGCCTTCAGAACTGGCTTAGACTCCCACACCCCGCACGTTCCGAGGCAAAAAAAAAAAATGCAAATTTCAATAATTGGCAATGCCACTCTCAGAACTCTGCTATTGCTTGTCTCCAGCAAAGATCCACACAAGATGGTATGAGGATAAGCACCTAATTAACCAAGTAACTATCAAGGGATTCCACAGAAAAAGCCCACAGGGAGGTGCCATCTTTGACATGGTGCAGTTTTCTGAGCATGAATACAACTGTAGCAGTTATTTGGATCATCAGCTAAAAATCACTATACATCACACTCCTTTGGAAAAAGGCAGCTTCTCTCCTGAGGGCATGATGTTACTTCTGAACCTTGTACTGCATAAGTGGGGGATAGATGGTTGGGTGAATTCACACAATAAATTAGAAAAGGGTATTGGTTTACTGCTTACTGGTTAAAGGTGTTATAAAAAATGATTACCTAAGGCTCTGACTTCAGGCTATGACTGAATCTTTTATTCCAGAAGGACTCTGTACTCTTAAGAACTCATAAAAAAACTGATCCTGGCTCATTCTGAGAAATGGAGGGTACATAAGATAGTCCTCTGAATGCATTAAATCAGGCTGGTTTGTTGCTGTAGATGACATGCCCGTCTGTTGAATAAATAGCAGAATGTTAAAGGAACAGTATACAATGTTTTCTGGGGGTCTGTTAGCTTAGTGGGCAGCACTGTAGCCTCACACCTTCACGGATTGAATGATGGACTTCCATCCTGTCTAGAAGCAGTGTGTGAAATGGACAGTTCAAAATGTGAGTAGGTGATGGGTGTTTAGTCAAACAAGAGCTACTTATCTAAAAATGTAATGCACTTCAGTACAAAATAATAAACAGTATGTAATATTATTCCTCATCACATATTCCTGTGAAAATCCTTCTGTATTCTGGTCAGGGTGGCAAGGTGGCCTAGAGTCTAACCTAGGCTGCATGGGTCACCCTGGACACGATGTCGGCCTATTATACATGTAAAGCACCCTGGACAGGATGCCAGCCTATCATAGAACACCTCGGACAGGTTATCAGCTTATCATAAAACACCCCGGACAGAATGTCAGCCTATCATAGCTGACGCTGGACAGGATGCCAGCCTATCATAGAACACCCTGGACAGGATGCCAGCATATCATAAAGACACCAGGTAATATCACTGCCTGTATTTGGACTGTGGGAATTCAGGAAGAACATGCAAACTCCACACAGACAGAAAAGGTGGGATTCGAACCCCTAATGCTGGAGGTGCAGGCAGGAGCCACCCTGCCAGCCCATTTGCTTGTTTACCCCATATAATATTCCTTGGCTGGTTTGGAGGAAGTGCAGCGAAGGCATGAATAAAGTATAACATTAGAACATTCTTGGTGGTACCTGGTACCTTTGGGCCGAACTGGTGTCCTGCTTGGACACTCAATGCTATTTTTCTACATTACAAGACGTTCCATTCATGCTGAAAAACATCAGTCGGAACCTTTTAGTCAATCTTTGAATGCGTTCAGTCATTGGCAATGTGTATGGAGAATCCTAGGAATTTCATACTCCTCATGCAGTCACAGGTTTTCTGTTTGTACTACTAGCAACTGAACACCCAGGTCTAACAGCTTTCATTTTGTGTCCTGAGAATGCAACACACATTTTCTAATGTCTAATGAAACTAACTGAATGTGCAGAGATAGATGTTTTTCATTAGAATAATATAAAAATAATATAAATTTTTCTTAAGAAGCAACAAGTTCCTTCTAAATCCATATGTTATCACATATGGTAAAATGCAAAGTTCATGTAAAAGTTTTATATTTTTCTAACAGGCTTGTCCCTTGAGCGCCTTACATGTCAAGTGTGTTTTTTTATATGAATGTGGCCATGATCAGACAATAAAAACACTTTTAGTGAACTTGTTTTCGTGAACTGAAAACATCAAGCGCTGTGATATGTAATTGAAATAAGAAAAATGCTTGATCGCCTTATATAAACCATGCGTTTTTATTTAATGGCTGGTTGTATGGACTATGGAGTTTTTGTTGCATTCCAGCGCATAGGATGCAGCTCTTGCTCAGACAGAATGTGAAAGTCACACCAAAAGCAGCCAAAACACCTGACCCTGCAGTAAAAGCCTGAATGTAGCTGGCTGTGCATTTCAGAGGTCCTCACTGACCCGTCTCCCAACTCCATTGCAGTTGGAACACAACAAGAACGAGCAGGACCTCTCCCCCTGTCATTACGGTTTACAGGGAGCCACCAGCATCTTCCCTGTGCTCAACAGATTCCCAGTCAGGCACGATGACTGGGCAATTTCCTGCAGAGTGTATTTTGGACCAGGTTTCTAAACTCTCTTTTCTTGGCTATAGCAAGTGGTGCAGTGATGGTCTAATGGTTACAGTTGTGACTGAAAGATTGCAGGTTCAAATCTCTGACCAGCAAGGTACCACTGAGGTACCTTGAGTGAGGTATGGCCCCGAAGCACAGGTGGGTTAAATTCATATCTGAATTTAGCTTTGTTAATCCACTACAGCCAAACGTTGAGTGTAAAGACAATGTCTCTGACCTTAAATTTACCTGCCCCGTCCCAGAAAAAGACCTCTCAAAGTATCTCTCATAAAAATACAAGCTACCTCGGTGAATAAAGCTGACCAGTTTGACCAATTTAAGCCAGTTTTGGAAAGCTCTGAAAAGGCCTTTTGGTTTTTGAGGTCTAACTCAGAATTTCCACTAGGGTAGCAGCATGTGAAAAAAGAGAAATCGATTCGCGGCCGCCGCTGGCCACCGGCCAGCTCGAAAGCGGTAGTGATCGACTCACCGCATTGTAGAAGCAGACTCCCAGTAGGGTCGTGCCTTCTGAAGATCCCCGCGGCCTCACCGAGATTCCGGAGCATTGTCATGGAGATGTTTCGTCATGATTCAGCTGACAAGCGTTTCTTGCTGCACACACTTGCTGAGCTGTTAGGGTTCCTGAATACCTTACCGGTCACCTGTGCTGCTTCAGGGGTCAAATATATCACATAGAACCATGTTCAGATATATTCCCATCATTCCTATGGACATGCGCCAATGAAGGGTATGTATGAATCTGCCTCTGGGGGTTGAGGTTCTTCTTTGGAAAGGTCGTTAAGGTTCAGTAATTTGAGGCACCGGCGGTCAGCGCTGGAAAGGAAAAATGGGCCAGCAAACGAAAAGAGAGGGAAAGGAACTGTGCCGATAATGCATGTAATTACTGGGCTCTTTTAAAAAACGATTCAGAAACTTGTCACATGGCAGCGTCTTTGTCACTTTGTAGTCAAGAGAAATACTCCTTCCACTCTGATGTTCAGTTCAAGCGGTTCCCCAAATTAACACGATTTCAGCGAGATTTGCCTAATTAGACGGCTGCATTTCTCACTTTTCAAAATCCCCAGGACTTTCCGGGACACTCAAAAACAAGTATGGTGTCAGTGTAAAATGCCAAATGCCGAAATGCTTTATATGTAATGGAAGGCTGGAGCAGCAGGATCTTTTCTGAGTGTAAGAAGAGCTAGATATATCAGTGGGAAGTCAGTCTCAGAAGGCTACACCTTTAACATTTAGCTCTAAGAACATGTTCGGGAAGACTTTTGGAGAATACCTAATTTGTTTGTTCTGCTGAATTATTTTTAGCCATATATATTTTTAAAACTTCTTTTTAAAATGCTCTGCGAATTTCTTGAGCCTTTAATGATCCCAGAATCAATTTGATAAATGGTTAATTAAAGCACAACAAAAATTTGTAGTCAGTCTCGCTCCCCACCCCCACCAGATGA